>BSBM01000486.1:3067500-3540000 GCA_027924585.1 Larix kaempferi | reverse complement strand
TCTGCCACTTGTCTGAAAGCTGACCCTCTTCTGCTTTCCAAGTATGCAATCTTCGCACATGTCAATCTTAATTGACTGTAGACCTGGAAGTTTGCCCTTCAAGTGCATAATCTTCATTCCCTTCTCACTTATGTGGCCAAGTCTTTGGTGCTACAGATTGGGATTTTCGTTTCCTGCTGCAACTGTAATCGAACAGCATGCCCCTGCTGTCATGTAAAGAGTACCATTCTTCTGGCCGCGAGCAACCGTTATTGCACCCTTTGAAATCTTCCAGTTATCACCATGGAAGATCGTAGTGTAGCCTTCGCTAGCCAACTGTCCTATTGAGATTAAGTTATTTCTCAGGTCGGGAATATGTCTGACATCCTTTAGCTCCCAAACAGACCCATTCAACTTAATTTTCACTATACCTTTACCAATAATAGCACAAGGTTGATCATCACCAAGGTATACCTTTCCGAGGTCTCCAGGAACATACCTCTCGAAGAATTCTTTCTGCGAAGTAGCATGAAATGATGCTCCAGAGTCTAACAGCCAAGACTCTTCCTTGCTTTCTAAAGAGCATATCAACGCATCATCTCCTCCTGAGGTGGAAGTAACATTTGCCTCTACTTTCGCCTCCTGGTCCTTCGGTGCGCTCTTGCACTGATTTTTGTAGTGCCCGGTCTTCCCGCATTTCCAGCACTCAACAGTCTTCGAGCTATGGAAATTATTGGGATTCCTGGATTTGGACCTCCTATCCTTTGATCTACCTCGATAGTTCGATCTGCGTCCATTCCCTCTGTTTGAATTTCTTCCTCTTGACTCTGTATGCAAAACTGAAGAGGTTGACGATTCACCCGAATCTCTCCGTCGGATCTCTTCACTGAGAACCAGATCACGAACATCATCAAATTTTAGCTTATTGTTTCCCGACGAGCTACTCACAGCCGTGACAGTAGCATTCCAACTTTCTGGTAGAGAAGACAGAAGTATCAGTGCTCGTACTTCTTCATCAAATTCAATTCCAACTGAACTCAGCTGGGTTGTGACTGTATTGAGTTCATTGAGATGATGAGCTACTGATGTGTTTTCCGTCATCTGCAGATTGAACAATCGCCTCATCAAATGAACTTTGTTAGAGGCCGATGGCTTCTCATACATACTGGAGAGAGCCGCCATAAGACCTGCTGTGGTCTTTTCCTTTGCTATGTTAAAAGCAACATTGCGAGATAACGTCAATCGGATAACTCTGAGGGCTTGCCTGTCGAGAAGAGCCCAGTCTTCATCCTTCATGTTCTCTGGCTTCTCTTCTGCGAGAGGTTGATAAAGCTTTTTCTGGTACAGATAATCTTCGATCTGCATTTTCCAAAAGTCGAAGTCCGCACCATCGAACTTCTCAATTTTCATCTTTCCTTCATCTGCAGCCATTGCTCCCACTCGAATCTGACTTTCTCTGGATCGTTTCTCACAAATCTGGCTCTGATACCAGTTGTTGGGAAATTACGTAGATTTCCTCTGGATCAGATTTGGGAGAGCGAAATTAAATCAAAATGACAAGACACGCAAATTGATAATGGAGTTCGGCTAATTAAGCCTACGTCTCCTGGCTGCTGCAGATCTTTTAAGAAAGGGAAAATTACACAGTGTTTACAAACACTCAGAGCATATTGATCAGGACTAAAAAGAACCAGCGCACAGGCTTTTCTTCTTCTGTCTCGCTTATCTACAAATGCTTTTCTTCTTCTGTCTCGCTTATCTACAAATGCAGAAGTCCGCCTTCTATTTATGGATGCAGAATTACACATCTACACGTTTTGCCAGGCTAGCTATTAATTGCCTTTCGTTCTTCTTCAACAAAGGATGCACCGTCCACTCTGTTTTCTGGGTTGTTGGCTTGACAACCACTCTGTTTCCCTTTCAGCTTAAATGCCATTTATGTAAGTTTGACCAACACCTCCGCGGCGGAAGCGGCAGTTCCAGCAGATCGATGGCCTGCTTCTGGAAACGTTGACTGGCGTGAAAAGGAAGGAGACGGTGTGGCCGTTGATGGCTAGAGCTTTGCAGAGCTCCAGAAAGGGATTAATGTGTCCCTGCGCCAACAGGAGTGTAGGTCAAAGACACGCCGGGTCTCTTTTCCGGAGCTAAGGGAAGACTCCACTTATGGGTTTTTCGATGGGGCCTCTCAAATGGGCTTGTGCGGTGCTGGTATTTTGATTATCATCAACAATTCTCATCGCTACAGGATCAGGATCGGCCTTGGTGGAGGAGACGGCCTCAAGGATGAAATGCTGGTGTTAAGAAACCTGTTGTGGTTCTCCAGAAGGAAAGGAATCACCGAAATTAACATCTTCGGAGACTCGCTGGTAGTGCTGAATTGGTTCATAGGGAATTTTGAGATTAATAATATCTTCCTTGAGCCATGGATGGAGGAGATTCAGAGCATTCAACTCGCTTTCAACACGATCAACTGTCGTCACATTTTCCGTGAAGCAAATGAGGATGTCGATTCCCTCTCGAAGCAAGCCATTGGTCCCATGGACGGTATGTTGCACTACAGTGAATTCCTGGAGGATGTCAACGTCGGCCATGGAAGTATGCTCACGTTCTGAGAGCCCACTTATCAGGTTTGTTTTCAGCTGTCTAGTCAGGACCCTCAGCTTGTTGCTTCATCTTTAGTTTTTTATGGTTTCTCGGTTAGGCCTCTCGGCAAGATGTCTTCGTGCGTCTCAAGGTTTCGTTATAGGTTGCTCGCTCAGTATGGACGGTTTCACTGTAAGTTCTGTTTCCAGATCGCCTTGTAAGCTTTGTTACTAGCTGTACTGCGTTTTTGTCTAAGCCGATAGCATCTCTGATCTCTGATGTATCCTTGATTTTATCTCTTATAATATCAAGCGTACTTTTTTTTCTGTGAAAAAAAAAGTGATAACAAAAAGCGAGAACATGACATAACGAAGGAAGAAAATTCCACTAGGTACTTAAAGTTGTGAAGAGCGTTGGTAAAGTGAAATTGTTTCAACACCAATGCACCTCTTCCAAATTAATAATAATAAAATGAAAAGTAAAAGGAAAATGTGCATCACATATGTTTTCACACATAAAATATGAAATTTAAATTATATATCGATTATTTTTTGAATTTTTTTAGTGTAACTTAAATTTTAACTTTATGTGAACTTTTTGAATTGAAGCTTTTGTTAAATTGGGTTATATATTATTTTATTTGAATTGTTGAGAATGGTGTAATCTTTACATGTGGCTATGACAAACTCACATTATATAATTAATGTATGTGGTTAAGACCTGCATTTATCGTTGTGCTAAGTTATGCTTAAGAACAATCTTGTCAACTTATATGTGAGCACATAACTCTATTTGGGAGGATACCCTACCTCTTGAGTTGTGTATAAATACTTACATGAGTCATTTGTAAATCATCATAGTGAGCTATTGCTCCTCTAATTAAAAGTGTTTGAAGTCTAGAGCAACGATACATGTTTATTCTCTTGTTGTTGGTATGATTGTTGTGCTTGTTTCCTTGGCATGTTTGTGCACTCTCTCTATAATGCTCCTTTTGATTGGCACTAGCACAACTATTTGGTGTTATTGACAGGTTTATTCATACACATTCTTATTTTCTCCATTTATTATAGGTTTAGGGTTGGTTGGTGGTCCCATTCTATCACTTTATCTTATAGATCTCAACATAAATATCATGAATCTCAAAAGGGATAAGGTTGGATGCATTGTGAATCACTACAATACCAAAAGAGAAAAAGCATTCCAAGCATCATAACCCAATAGAAATTATTACCACCTTGAATTTTTCATCTTCTAATATCATCATTTTTTTCCCAAGGAAAAGCTCACGGAAAAATCCCAAGGATGCTTCCCATATTTATGGATGATATCCTTAGTAAATCCATCGATGTAGACTAGTTACATTCACCAAGGGGAATCAAACTAAGCACTCACTAGCACAACACTAGCTAAATCCCCAACCACATTGGTGGCAACCAGTTGAGCTAAACCCTTGGGATTTTTTAGGATCATCATTGATGAACGATGGTTCTTATTGTGTCAACAAGTGATTTCCACTATGTATATGTATGTAATTTCAAGTAACACAAATAATTTATGAAATGGGAAAAATGGCATCTGTCTAATGTTGCAAAAAAAGTGTCAACGAGAAGAAGAAGAAGAAGAAGAAGAAGAAGAAGAAGAAGAAGAGAGTATGTATCGCAAACCAATAGTATGCCTGATTTTTTCTTCTCAACCTTGGAAACTTCCCAACATTGTTTTAGCACATGAGGTCATGCGGCTTTGCCTTGCCTCGGTTATAGGGTCTTTGTCAACCTGCACTAGACTACACCTCCACTTAAGGTTTGTGCATAACTTCTCCTTAAGCTACAATATGTTAAATGCAACTAAGTCCAACACAACTAAGCTCATCCAATAATAGGCACACATTCAATCATAGCCTTAAAAAATCCCAATAATACTTTTACTTAGCCAATATTTTAATAGTACTAAGCAAACATAATATATTGCAAAGATAATAACATTCATCTAAGTAAATAAACCAAAATACCCATGTACGCATGACACCCAGGGTGGATGCCTTAGCTTTCTTGATGTGAAGAATGTTACAAGATACAACAAAGGAGCATGACCAACTACATACGTATCCTTTATAGATTACAATTACCAAAGGTACAATTTCTTACTAGAACTATCAATCCAACCCCTGAAGCAACTGTAGGACTGCCTCCTGCATGTCATGTCTTCTTCTTTTGTTCACCAAGCCAGTGCCAATTCATCCTTTAATGTCAACCCTAGTCTTGGCACAATTGCATGACATTTGTGCACTCTTCCTTGCTTGGTGATCCCTTACCACTTTTGAGGCTTCCTCTTTATATAATTGACTCTCTGTGCCTTTGTCTTCTCTAAGGGGTCATGCAAACCACTTCAAGTCCAAAGTGGGCCCAAATCCCATTCGCCCAACTTCAGTTGTGCTTGATGGTGCCTCCATGCCCTTTAGTGACACATCCACTGATTGTGCACTTCTAGCATTGTAGTCACACCCTTCCATAACTCGTTCACAAATTGTTTACGTCCAACAATATTGTGTGCCCATCAGTGACTACCTATGTATAACCATGTTGTGCTTGATGTGCCATGCATTGAGTAGATGTGTCTTCGCAGATATGCCCAACAAATGTGCATGGTGGATGTGTTCCTAGTTAACGTGCACCCAATGTGTGTCTAGTTGACATGCACCCAACCAATATGCACCTGACAACATGCACCCAATAAACATGTGCCTAGCAATGTGTACCCAAGTATTATATAGATCTAATCAAGTTTTATTTTCCAATCCATCTGGCATGCACTGTGTATGCATGCATACATGGTTATTTTTGGTAACCTCAATTAACCTCCCCTCACTAAATTTTCTTCACCAAGCTTCTCCTAGTGTGTCCAATTGATGTGCAAGATGCCAAGGTATGCAATGCAACCAATCTTTGTGTAAGGGCACCCAACAAGTGTGCAATGCACATTGCCAATGTACAAGGTCACATCCAAAAACAACTCATTTAGGCATCAACCTCCCATTGCATCCATTAGTTCTAGTCACTAAGCACTAAGGTGATCATGCGACAAAGGCACCCAAATCCATTCAAGGTTGGGGGCTTACATCCTTCCCCACTTAAATTTGTTTTGTCTCGGGAAACATCCTCACAAACCCATTTTTTTCTAAGTCTACTTCCTAGATTCATGCATCCTCCCATAGCCAACTCCTTCAACCACTCTACAATGTCATGTCTAGAATCATTTTGCAACATCCAATATCTAATTTTTACTCTAAACAAAGTGCCTTTTCCCAAACTCCATTAACATTCCCTCTAGGATGTCTTTGTTGCTATTGCCGCCTTCTGTTGTGGATACAACCCAAGTTTTCACTACTAATGTGGCTACCTCCTATTGTTGCAACAACTAACCTCCACTAAGAAGATCCTCCAACTATTCAAAGTATTGCATTTTCCAAACCTACTGCTACCTCAATATTTCGATAATATTACTTTTCTTTCACACATTGGATCCACTAAAGTCTTGAATTGGTTGTATAGGTAATCCAACCATCATATCCAGCCCATGAAAATGCACTCCTTCATGCCCAAAATAGTATTTTCTTCCTGCACTTTAGTAATCTTTACAGCTCTTTGAACAATGGAAAGGTCTCTAACCCTTCCTCAAAATATCATGTTACCTTTTGCAACTTAACAAAATTTTCTAGGGCACCTTTTTACAGGTACATTAGGCTCTACTACCTACTCCTAGGTAGTGAGATACTTTACGGTCTATCAATGGAAATGATATGGCAAGTGATTTCCAACAACCGTGTCAACAGTCCATCCAAAATCCTCCAAGTCAGCATGATCATTTGAAAGATGTCCATACCTCTCAATCATGTACATTAAGAGAGGCACATTTAAACCATTTTTTCCCTCACCTTCTTCCAACAATGTTTTGATTTTTAGGTCATCTTCCCAATCTACTTGTACAAGTGTGTGTGAAGAGGGTTCAACCTCTTCTTTGTCCCTTACATACCAGGGACAATGCTCCATAATCTTGTCATCTTGGTCCACTGTCAATTCTAGCCTGTGCAAGTCGAACACTTCACTAGCTTCCTTGGTTGATACCTCCATCTGTCCACTAAGATCCTTAATGAATTTCTTGTCTAAGCAAGCATCCACTACTTTGGAAATTATTAACATTGTGATATCCACTATGGATTCAATCCTAGCAAACCTTTCCTCCAATGCCTTCATTAAAATGTAGTCCACCAAAGGTTGCACAAAACTCCCTCTTGAAGTTCCATCTGTGAATAATCCGTCAAGTCCAATGTGTCCAAGTCTTCCATTGCAAATTTTCTCAACTCCTTGAGTGCTCATTGACTAGTTGTTGAAACCATGCTCAAGGCATTCATCCTACTAAAAAATTCATGTTGCTTCCTTACGATAATAATAACACATATCTCTTGGCTTGAAAATATTACCAAAGAATCTAAGTGAGGCATAGGTGCTACCTTCACATTCCTCGTGAATTATTTCCCAAGAACAACCTTAAAGTCATCCATAGGCACAATCATGAAACTTGCAGTTCCACTACAATCACCAATTTTCAAGGTGACTCCATTGGCCGCTCCTAGATTTACTAATTTGAATGAAGTTTGTGCTAGCTCAAGCTGCAACCCAAGCTCCCTTTCCATATCTGCATTCATGAAATTGTGGGTCGCCCCACTATCAACCATGGGAATCACTGATTTCCATTCAACTTCTTACAAACATAGGAAATTCTTATGAAGTATTTATCTAAGCTTGTTATAAACTTGTGTTTGAGCATAACACCCAAGACTTGCAAAACACCAAAGGAGGCTTTTCCACTTGCTCCATAGCGGACAACTTCTACTTCATTGGACAATTCTTTGCATAATGATCTTTTGCTCAAATACAACAAGAAATAGGCCTAAGGATTGCAAAACACCAAACGAATATATTTCCACTTGCCCCACACCGAACAACTTTTGCTTCATTGGACAATTCTTTGCATAATGATCTTTTACACAAATCCAACAAGAAATAGGCTTACCTTTTCCCTTAGGTGCCACTGTTTTCTTGTCCTTGTCTTCACCAATTTTCCAAACAAGTTTGTCAAGTCCCTTTACTCTTATTGTTCTTGTCATATTGCTTCTCTCCTAAAGCATTCTCACTTGTCTTCAAATTACCTTTTGTTTCTATTGTGTAGTCTAATAGCTTGTCTATTGTAGTGATGGCTACCACAAGAGTTTGCACATTCTGGTTTCATGGGTCACTTTGTTCACAAGGTTGAAGCTTCTTCATAAAATGGAATAATCAGTTTACGTCAGTCATATCCTTTATCTCCAACATGAGGCTTGAAAACTCCTTGATGTATGCTTGAATCCTACTTGCACGCTTAAGAGCCAATAGTTGATTCCATGCAATACAAGATTGACTCCTTGGCCCAAACTGATCCTTCAAGTTGCCTTCATCTTTGCCTACTTGTCAAAATTCTTAGTACTATTCCCAACGACCAAGTCCTCCACTTGGTTTCTCCACCAAAGTTTCATGGTACCTATCAAGAACATTGCAACAATATTAATCTTGGATTCAACCAAACCCCCATTCATATGTTCCGAGTAATTGTCAACATACCAAAAGAATTTAGCAAGTAACTTAATGTTGCGAGTGCCATCATATGCTTTTGGTTCCTTGATCTTTATCATCATAGTAGCTTACAAACTATTCCCACTTGTAACAACTCATTTCAATAAGTTGATGGTGTCTTCTTTGTCTTTGATTTGGACTACAACATAATTTAACAAGTCTTTCACTACTTGCAATCTTCCATAAACATCAGTTCTTAAGATTTTCATTTTGGATAACAAGTTTATAGTCCTCAAACACTCTACCATAGTTTTATCATAGGATTTGTGGATGTGCTTCATCCTTTCTTTCAAGGATTCCATCCTATTTCAATTCATGCAAAGAGAGGTTGCCATACTCTCAACATAATTCTATAAGGTTGCAACTCTAGTCTTCACCATTGGAGTCTTAGGAGTTTAGCCACCATTGTTGTCTTTATGATGTGAAGTTGTCTCTACATCTGAAGTAGCCATGTTCACCTTTCCAAATTTCTTCACTGCCTTGGTTTCCTGTTGCACCAAGGAACTCATTTTGTGTTTCTAATCTTCATGTAACCCTTGTGGACATTTTTTAGACCTATCTCCTGGAACTTTTGTTCATCACAAGTATGCACAAACATGGTGAAGAGCATTTGAAATGCTTTGCAACCAACTTTCCTTCAAAAAGCAATGTAGAGTATGCTCCGATACTAGTTGTCATAGACTTACAGTCCACCCAATTTTTTCTTTTGGATCACGGGAGTTTCTCAACTTCATTCTAGAAACTAAGGTCATGCAACATTGCTTTGCCTTGGCCATCGGGGCTTGGATAGTTTGTGCTTACTACAACTAGACTACACCCCTTCCCTTAAGGTCTACCCATAAATTCACCTTAACCTACTAAATGTTAATGCAACTCAGTCTTACACAACTAAGTTCATCCAATAGTGGTCACATGTACAACTAGGGCCTTAAAACATCTTAACAATACTTATATTAGCCAATATTTTAACAATACTTAACCAATGCGATGCATTGCAAAGATAATAACATTCATCCAAGTACATAAACCACAATACACATGTACAAGTGGAACCCAAGGGGATGCCTTAACTTTATAAATGTGAAGAATGTTACAAGGTACAGTAGAGGAGTGCAACCATTTGCTTGTGGATCTTTTACAAACTAAAGTTTCCAAAGGCACAATTATCTACAAGAACTATCGGCCCAACCCCTAAAGCAATCACAAGATTTCCTCATGCAAGTCTTATTTTCTTCCTCTATTCACTCAACTAGTGCTAATTCATCCTACTATGCTAGTCCAAGTCTTGCAACAATCACAAAACACTTGTGCACCTCTTCCTTGGTTGAAATATGCTTGATGATCCCTTAGCAATTTTGAGGTGTTCTCATTATATGGCCGACGTACCTTGCCTTTTCCTTCTCTAACGAATCATTGCGCCGAGAGGCGCTCTACAGCCCAGTATGGGAGAGATCTTGTAACGTGATATAACGTTATAACGTTAATAAAAAATAATAGTGATAGTGAATATTATGGGAGAGATCTTGTAACATGATGTAACATTAGTAACGTTTGTAACATTAAAGTAAAAAGTAGTACATATTACGTCGACCAAAAATAATAGTGATAGTGAATATTATGGGAGAGATCTTGTAATGTGATGTAACATTAAAGTAAAAATAAGTAAAGTAATAGTGATAGTGAATATTATGGGAGAGATCTTGTAACGTGATGTAACATTAGTAACGTGTGTAACATTACAGTAAAAAGAAGTAAAGTAAAGTAAAGTAAAGTAAGTATGGGGGATATGTTGTAATGTTTGTGATGTAATGTTTGTTACTAACAAAATAATTAAAAAAATTCATGTCCGCTCATAAAATAAAAAAATTATGGAAAGTATTTAAAAAAATTCCATGTTGGTTCATAAAATAAAATATTATGAAAAGTAATTAAAAAATAGACGTTCGTTTATAAAATAAAAACTTAAAACTTAAAACCGGATCTATCAATCAAAAGAGATCAAATTTCTTGAGTTTAAATTTAAAAAAAGAAATACACCTCAAGAAATTGGATCCCTCTCGATGCTTGATAGATACGGGTTTAAAATGGATCTATGTTGGTGTAAGCCACTCCAAGTCCAAAGTGGACCCAAGTGTCGTTTGTCCAACTTCAACTATGCTTGATGGTTCCTTTGTTCCCTTTGGCAGCATGTCTGCTAACTACATCATCCAACATTGTCGTCACACCCTTCCATGAATTGTCCATCGTCTGTCCACGTCCAATAGTGTCACCTTCCCTTCGGCACCCTTCGGCAACTTGTCTATCTATTTATATGCATATGATGGTGCCATGTGCATAGCAGATGTGTACCCAATGGATGTGCACCCAACTGATGTGTGCCTTGTTGGAATATTCTCACTATCTTATCTTAGTCCTGCATGGTTTTCATGCATTCCATGCAACACTCCATGCATCCATACATTAGCAGTTGAGTCTCCTAGCACCTAGTCCTTACTTTGGCCCCTCGAAGCTTGTTTTTGGCCATCATTATCCCTCTTATCCACTCAGAGCACCTTGGTTACATCACTGAAGTCCAAAGTTGCTCTCATGCATGATTTTAGGAGTTAGCACAGTCACTTCCATGATTTAGGGCACCTTGTCCCCTTGATTGCCTAGTTAACTGACTGCTACACCTAGTTTCACTGCTACTGAGTGTAGGAGCACCTATTTTGACCACTACAAGTCAGTATTTCTCCCCCTTGGATTCTCCTCCCTTATCTTGGTTCCCACATGATTCAATTATGCTCAGTTCTACCTCAGTTAACTGATTATTCATCATCGGTGGCCACTAAACCTTATCGGGAGATGGTTCCAATGCAAACTAAGCCTATACTTGAGGTGAATTCGAATCCTTCTAAGAGTATCGAATTCATTCTATTGTAACACTTTTTGATTTCCATCTTACAGCTAATTAATGTATCAACAGTAGCTTTTCATGCGTGTTTCAATTTTATGAGTGAATTGATCCATGTCTTTGTCTAATTTTTCTTAGTAATAACAATGTGAAATTGTGAGGTTTGTTCTAGCTCAGTGATCTATCCTTGTGGAATTTCACATGGTATCAAAGCTCATGAGATCTTTTGAGTGCAGCAGTAGCAATAGTTGCAGTAGTTGCAACAGTTGCAGTAGTAAATTGAGCAGCTGCTTTCAATAGAGCACTAGAAGCCTCTAGATTTCCACAATAAATCCTGGTGCCATTGCATTGAATTCATTGGAGAAATCCTTTGAGTTCTATCTAGGTTTGAAGGATTCGAATAAAAGTGCCTACTGTCCTAAAGTAGTGTTCAATAGATTCAGTAACAATCCTCCATATATTTTTCCATTGTTTTTGTAGGTATTCTACAACAACTTCCATGAATCTGAAAGCAAATCCTCCTCTCTCCATTCAACTATGATGAGTGGAAACCAAAGATGATAGCATATCTGAAGAGACAAGGTCCTTTTGATATGTGCATTGGTGTTATGAGAGATTTTGCTTCCTATGAAGAAGATAATGATTGGCTAAATGAATGTGACAGAGCCTTTGGAGCAATGTGTATTGCTATGTCTCCTAGTATGTGCTACCTCATGGAAACTATTGAATATCCAAGTGATCTATGGGCCCAACTAGACAAATCATTTGGAAAGCAAAATGAACAAATTGGTGCAAATTATTTGGAGAACAAGCCCAGCGATACCTCCTTAAGTGTTTTCTCTAATTATGTCTTAGCTTCAATCATCTCTCATGATGAAGTTGTTCAAGAAGAAGAAGAAGCTGTAGATTCAACACATAGAGTTCATGTTGAAGACATTCCTTCCTCTGTTTCTCTAGAAGTTGAAGACAGTTTCTAATTTTCCCATTCCCATGTAGCTGATGCAGATGAAAGTGATACAACTAATGAAGATGATCATTTTGTAGAGATTATCCATTCCTCACTCATGTTCTCAATGTCTTCTATTTTGAATTCTGAGTAAGATATGTCAGTTACTACTCTAGAAGTTGAAGAGAGTTTCAAATTCGCTACTTCCCATGAGCATGCTGGTGTGCAGAATGATGATCTATTGAATGTTTTGGAGGTTAAATAAGAGTTTGGAGGTGATGCATTTGCCCTCTTTGATCACATGCTTCCTATAAAATTCTATTTGATCATTGGCACATGCTCTCAGAGTTTCACTGAAGATGGAGGACACTACCATTCACTTGGGTTCAAGTCTCAGGCACATTTTTGTGATTTTGGTTTTGGTCTCACCCCTGCTGGTTCAAAGGAGATCACAAGAAACCATCTATCAATTCTTGGAGTTGATTTAACTTCCATTGATCAAAAGTTCAGGTTTCAAGAGCAATTGGATCTTATTGGAGTTGATCCTACCTCAGTTGGTTCGAATTACAGCTTCCAGGACGATCTTCATATTTTTGGATTTGTTCTCACCATGTTTGGTTTGAAGAGCAAGTTTAGAAAGCCTCCAGATTCACTTGCATCCACTGAAGGATAATTCAAACACATGTTTTTGGAGCATGATCCACTTCTTCCCAAGAGGAAGATACCTCCAGACATTGAATCAGACATCACACCTACTTGAGTCTTGAGCATCAATTTTTGGTGTGTTTCAGTCTATCTTGAGGGTTTTTTTTTCCCATTGGGTTTTCCTTTTTTCCTCACTTTTTCTAGATTGATTGTATGGAGTGACCTTTGGTCTTAGTAACCATGGCCATAATTTTCATTTATTTTTCCTCGTAGTCCAGCTTAAGGGGGGGTATTGGAATATTCTCACCATCTTATCTTGGTCCTGCATGCTTTTCATGCATTTTGCATGCATGCATGCATTCCATGCAACACTCCATGCATCCATGCATTAGCAGTTGAGTCTCCTAGCACCTACTCCTTACTTTGCCCCCCCCCGAAGCTTTTTTTTAGCCATCATTAGCCCTCCTATCCACTCAGAGCACCTTGGTTACATCACTGAAGTCCAAAGTCACCCTCATGCATGATTTTAGGAGTTAGCACAATCACTTCCATGATTTAGGGCACCTTGTCCCCTTGATTGCCTAGTTAACTGACTGTTACACCTAGTTTCACTGCTAGTGAGTGTAGGAGCACCTATTTTGACCACTACAAGTCAGAATTTAGCCCCCTTGGAGTCTACTCCCCTATTTTGGTGCCCACATGATTCAATTATGCTCAATTGACTACCTTAGTTAACTAATTATTCATCATCGGTGGCCATTGAACCTTATCTGGAGATGGTTCCAATGCAAATTAAGCCTATACTTGAGGTGAATTCGAATCCTTCCAGGAGTATCGAATTCATTCTATTGTAACACTTTTTAATTGCCAGCTTACGGCTAATTAATGTATCAACAATAGTTTTTCATGTGTGTTTTAGTTTTATGAGTGAATTGATCCATGTCTTTGTCTAATTCTTCTTAGTAATAACAATGTGAAATTGTGAGGTATGTTCTAGCTCAGTGATCTATCCTTGTGGAATTTCACATGCCTAGCAATGTGCCCTCAACTGACATGTGCCCAACTAATAAACACTTGGTCGACATGCAACCAAGAATGTGCACCTAGCTTACATGTACTCGATAATGTGTGCCAAGCTGACATGCACCCAACTAATGTGCACCCATCAGTGTGTGCCCAACTAACATGCACCCAAGTCTTCTATAAAGACAATCAAGTTCTATTTTTCAATCCATCCATGATGCATTGTGTATGCATGTGGGTGAGGTTATCTACGGTAACCTCACTTTTCCTTCCCTCGCCTCTTGGCGTGTCCAACCAATATGTGGACTACAAAGATATGTGGTGTGCCTAGTCTTTGTGCAAGGGTACCCAACAAGGCTCATGCAATGTGCCTTGATGTGAAAGGATACACCTAAAACCAACTCGTTTAGGCATCAACCTCCCATTGTGTCCATGTGTGTCGGTCACTAACCACCAAGGCGATCATGTGGAGGAGGCACTCAAAGCCATTCAAAGCTAGGGGCTCACAATATGCTAGATTAGATCCATCTTATCCTTGGATCTAGCAAGTATTGATAAGGAACAAATCTTTCAACAATACAATAATAGGTGAACAATTAACATCAAAAAGAAGAAACAAAAGAAAAAGAGTAAGTTAGCATAAGGACCAAATTTTAGTGACTCTTGTGTGTACAACAAGGTCAAAAAAATTGGTAATCACTCATTGTAACAAAAATCAAAATCAATTAAAATAAATAACATAAACATGTGGACACAAAATTGAAATAAACATATGTTTAGGCTTGTATTTATTGAAGGCAAAAAAAATATAAATTTCCATGCAATAATATTTATGGTAAATTTCCGTTGTATTTTACAAAAGTAAAAAGCCATTATGTTAAGAAATTCTCTTTAACATTGTCCAAGTTCAAATTGTAATCTTCCATGTGTCACAATGACACGATAACCAACAACACCAAATACATATTAATTTCGATCAGTTTCGTGGATAGTTGGTTTTAAAATGTGTTCTATATTATCTCTCATAGCATGGATGTTGTTTGAGAGGTTTAAGTGTTTTTAACATTCAAATACCTATGGTTTCCTTTCAATATTTTCATTTATTAATACAAATGTTGGAATTAAAGAGTAATTTTTATTTTTATTTTAATTATAATATGATTAAATTTCAACATTAGTAAGTTAAGCCTTGTGGTTTTATAGTCTGGTGGGTTGGCTCAATTGGTTGAGTATTGTAATCGCAAGTAGAAGGTCTCGGGGTCAAATCCTCGAGTGGTTATGCAGGGCCTCACTTAATGTCTGCACCGGGTTAGGCCCCACAATCAGGGCTGGTGGTTTACCTGGGGTACCATCCTTGAAATGAGGGGAAGTACTTGAAGGTTTCCCACGATGTGTTCCATTGAAAAAAAAGCTTTGTGGCTTTACAAAAACAACAATTTACAAGTACATAAATACAAAAGGATGCTACCTACTAGGACATCAAGTTCTACTTCCCTATCTGTATCACCTAGCTTTATTCCCTATATTGCCTGAATCAATTAGTCAAATCGGTTGTTCCCCTAACTGTAATTCTATAAGTATTTTTCACTTATAAAATTAGTATCACTCCCTATCCTGAATTCACATCCTAAGGAATTGACCAATTTAATTCCTCTAATTTTTTTCTTGACAAAGAAAGGTAAAATCAACATTCAAAATACAAAAACCACAAAATTCAAAACACAATTGGTAGTCTAACAATATTTCATATTCAAAATTCAGAACCAAATTATAAACAGCAGAGTATGAAATCACTTATCTATAATTCTTCTTTTACAAAATGGCGGCCATCAAGACTGAAATAAAGTGGGCGGATTGAAATCACTTTGTGGTAATTACCCTTTATTTTAATCCACGTTCTATAAACCACTGAAATATTCGTCCTTGATAGTCTAAGGCACCAGATTAAGGTTACGGTACAAAAGGGCGTGGGTTCAAATCCCACTTTCAACAATATTCTTGGCCGTGTATTATAAAATGTTATCACTCCTCATATTAGAGTCGAAGGATAAATAACGTTGTCAGGATGGCCGAGTGGTCTAAGGCGCCAGACTCAAGTTCTGGTCTTCGAAAGAGGGCGTGGGTTCAAACCCCACTTCTGACATAAAACCATTGTCATATTTTGTTTGTTTTCACGTTATGGCTGAGATAAACTAATATTATATTTAATTTTATATTATATTAACAAAAGTATATCAAGTTGATTGTAATAAATTAAGAAATTGTGCATACGAGGGCATTTGGTCTAGTGGTATGATTCTCGCTTAGGGTGCGAGAGGTCCCGAGTTCAATTCTCTACAGTATTTGTTCTATGTGATAAGATGGTGCTCTATTATCACATCACATATCGCTGTGATTTATTTTATTAGGGTGCGAGAGGTCCGGAGTTCCATTCTATTTGTTCTATGTGATAAGATGGTGCTCTATTATCACATCACATATCGTTGTGATTTATTTTATTAGGGTGCGAGAGGTCCGGAGTTCCATTCTAATGCTCCTGCTTTCTACAGATTTTGCTCTCTTATTACATACTGTCCTAAAATGGATTAGAGGAAAATGGTTGTGCTTTGACCTTTCTTATTATATGTCGCACTAGTAGATTCAACAATTTCAATTTAGTTGGAGGTTAAACATATTTCGTTCCTTGCTTGTGTGATTTTTCCTACTTTTCTCCAACAAAACTAATTTTCCTTCTTGATTCATGAGCATATCTATAGTAGGGAGGGACAATGTGATTTATCAATGATGTGGAGAGATCGAATGAATCGTCCATTTTCTAGTTTTTAGGCAATGATGGATGATTCAAGTGTTCAAGAGGTGGTCTTCAACTCTTAGATAAGGGGCTAGGGCAACCAAAGTTATGTGACGAAGGCAAAGTAGAAAGGGTTTTGAAGCATAAAGCCCAAAGGTAAGGCATTGAGTAATGTATTGCTAAAACCATATCCTAAAAGATCAAAGAAGAGGAAGGTCAAGTTTAATTCCAAAGGTGAGGCTCAACTGCTTGATTAATTGTTCAAATCACCATGTCTTCCATTGCAATCTCTCTTTTATTTCTCATTTCAAGTGAATTTATTGATATTTTCCAAAAAAAGAACCCAAAGAGTGTGACGAAGGTATCTATATTTATATTTAGGAGAAGATGTTCTACAACTAAACTTCACACTCTCAATCTCCTCTCCCGAGGAAGGTATTTGTATCAGTTGTATTCTAGAGCTTTAGATAATCTCATTGTTTTCATTGTTCTTTGTAATATCAATTTGACATTTGGGATGGTCTCGTTGTGTCATAGATCTATTTTAATGCATGTTATATTAAGTAATTAAAAAATAGAGGTTAACATATCCCTAATGCCCTCCCTTGCTAGGTTGTATGAGCACATGCCTTGGGTTGTAGAAAAGGCCCATCTCAACTAATCACAAATTCAAAAGCATGAGGATTCATCGTGTGGGATAACTACTCAATTCAAAACAAATCTAAGGATTGTGATTTCAATGGCCCCAATGGTAGTAGGAAATTAATTTTGCCATAGTAAACCTAAAATACTTCACATGGTACTCTCGACTGAAATCTTAATTTATGTCATCCGATATTACAACTTATCCATAATGCATCCTATTTCTTCCAAATTCAAAGTGTTAAATTGCTCCAATTTCCTCACTTATAAACATTGATAAAGCTCACAAGTTCATCTACCTTCTCATGGACTCTCTATCTTTTGAGTAATAATAATATTCTCACAGGCTATCTAGCTTCTAAATAATAATAATATTCCTCACCTCCACCTCATATATCCACAATATTGAAAGAGAAGTTTTAGAAACTCAACATAGTGAGTGTGATTATGGGGTTTTAATTAACTATTATAGCAGCGATATAAGTGGATCGAGCAATGAATGTCAAGACTTGACTTCACATTTCCTATGATAATCACAATCACTCTCATTTTTCCCTTTTTATCTGAAACCTCTGCCATATCCTCCATCCTCTCATTCTTCCCACCATCTTCATATTTATCATTGCTAATAGTGCACTTGGGATCATGCCAAAATAATATAAGCAAAGGATATGAGAATGAACCTAAGCATATCACCCAATCCACCAAAATTGTATGATTAAACCTTAGAAAAGAAAATGACACTTGTAACTTTATATAAAACTCAAAATGAAAAACACCAAAAACACAAAACCATCGAATTGTAAAATTGCGAAATTTCAATTCTGATTACATGTAACCTATAAATTACAATCATATAATTTATTAATATTATCACCGTTACATCTAACATATAATGTTTTTCTACATTATCCCTCATATATGATTTAAATCCCACATAACTTTAGAGTTTGTTTGGAAATACAAGCTGACCATATTAAATGGGGATTGTGGAGCTAGTGACTCAACAATTTGGTTTTACATTTGTTTATTTGGTTTTTAATCAAAATTGAATGAAAATTATGCGGGTAAGCTAAAAACTTTGTTTTTGGATTATTTTTTCGAGGATATTTATGGTTGAAATCTGGTTGAAATTGCAAATATATATTGTTGGAATTGCATAATTTGTGTTCTTACAGGGACTTGAAGGCATTGAAACCATTTCTGCAATCAAATATGTAATTTGAATAATGAAAAATCATGATGAGGCCTCAAGAGGTAATTTCAATATGTATCCCACTGATAATTACTAACCCAATTGTAACTCAATTTAAATTTTGATGAGGCCTCAAGAGGTAATTTCAATAGAGCAAGCATAACCTTGGGTAGAATATGCACAATAAGAATCATTCAAATAACATTCCATTCTACAAAAGTTGTAGGTACTAGTGTTAAGAGGCAATTTGAGTATATCGTGAATAGGTTTGTGTAACATAGGCATATGAAGAAACATTTACAATAATACAAGTAACCCAATTGGATTCTATTCCCATAGGATTTCCACCAATGATTTTGAAAAATCATGGCTTTTCATAAAGGATTAGGCTTTCAAAATAAATTAGGAATTAATTTCTTCATAATACAAAGAGATTTCCAATTTATATTTGAAGGAGAATATGATTAAGCACTATTGGGTAAGTCACCAACCAACTCAAGATTATTCCACCTCTTAAGAAGATCTCACAACTATGGACATATTTCTTAATGATAGAAAGAACCCTACAAAATTAGAGCATCAGATTCAAATGTAGCTACAAGTGAATGGAATGCAAAAGAGTATCCTAACTCTATGGATATGACCATACTAATATAAGCAACATGGAAGTTTTCACAAGAGTGAACTAGTTGGGTTAATGAATCATCTAGTTATATTATTATTGTATGTGGTTTGTTCAAAGAATTAGTTTGATTAAAGTTGTAAGTATTAGTATCTCTCGAAGCACTAATTAATTGATGTTCTATTATTATTGTATGTGGTTTATTCAGATAATTAGTTTGATTGAAGTTGTAAGTATTAGTATCTCTCGAAGCACCACTTAATTGATGAACATTTGTTTGTTGAAAGATTTCAATAGTGGTTACTTTAAGAAATCATTCTCATTCACATACAAATATGCATTCTCATAATGAGTAACATTAAGTTGCTTATATATCATTGTAAAATTATTGTAATTGTTTTGTCAGCGAAGTATTTCTACATTTGATATCAATATCATATCAGTTTCTACATTTGATATCAATAGCATATAAGTTCTTGTAACAGATGAGAACATCTCAATCCAACCACATGTCCACTTCCTTGACACCTCTCTCTTATTAATTTTTATTATAATCAAATTGATTTTATGCAAACAACCTTGTTCCTATAATCTACAGGTACTTTCATGCACTAGACTCCTCATATCCTCCTTTCTGAATATGGTCATAGATCGTATTTATAGAGAACACAACTCAGTTGTTAATGACCTCCCTAAAACAACTTTGGAGGACTCTGCAGGAATTTTTCATGTGATTGAGTATGTGGAGGGATCTGTTGTTTATGAATAATCTTTTCCTTATTTACACATATCTAATATGTGAAGTAATGTTTCTTTTTTTATAGTTAACTACGTATAGTTTGCTCGAATGTATAAGACATATCTTAGTTTTGTATCAGCTAGATTGATTCAGACCTATATTATGGAAATGTTGTTTTTGCAGTGTTATGTAAGAAGTTGTTGACATTTTTGTTAGGCCTGGCATAGGGGAGATGGTATATCTGCTTAGCACTTTCAAATATTGTAAAAGTTGTATTTTCTTTGATGTGAAGGAATATATATATATATAGTTAGTTAGTTAGTTAGTTAGAATTCGCACTTGAATAGTAGTTATGCTATGTATTTAAACAATTTCTACTATATCACAATAAACATGAGCAATAGGATCACTAAAAGATAGACACACACAACATACACAAGAGTTTATCCTAGGAAACCCTGTTGGGCAAGAAAACCCAACATAACTTCTTCAATATAGATTATGTCCACAATTACAATGCCAATACAACGAAGAGCTACAACTCTCTCACAAAAAAAATACAAGAAGCAAAGATGAGATAACCCCAAGAATATGTCTTCCCCCAACTACTGCTACTCCCTCGCTCTTGTGCATTTGTCTCTCTCTTGCTTGAGCGAATTTTTTGTGTTATGCAAATAAGGAATGCGACCCTCTTATTTCTACTCTTTTTTGGATGACTTTTCCACTATAGGGCCAACTTCACTGGGGCAGTTTTTCCCATTGTTTGGGGCAGATTACCCATTGTTTGGGGCAATTTTACCCATTGATTTATGTGGGCCCAACTTATCTATTTTTACTTGATTGATTTGAGAGTACGTCTTTAGTATTATTCTCTTAGGGTTTATGCAATATAAGAAAATCTTCTGAAGTTACATAATCTTCAACACTCCCTCTTAACAAGGATGTATTCTTCTGACGCGATCATCATCATTTCTATTGCAACTCTATACTCTGACCATTTGACTTGTGACATCTCTCGAATCTATACATCACTAGAAGTTTTGTACTAGCAATCCATCATCTCAATCATGCATCAGTAACGATCATACATCCGGGGGCATTACAGTAGAAACACATCAACGAGCCAGGAGTGCACATTATGTCATTATGGGACTTAATCTAGCTCACACAAAATCTAGACACACACATCCGACTAGATGCACAACTCAATTAGATACACATACTCGACTGGATACACATACTCGATTGGATACATATACTCAACTGGATACACATACTAAGTATGGTCATGCTGTCTGGTCCTCATGGGTATGGTCACTCTCTCCAGCCCTCGCAAATATGGTCATGCTCTCTATTCCTCGCAAGTATGGTCATGCTCTCCAACGATCGCAAGTATGGTCATGCTCTCCAACCATCGCAAGTATGGTCACACTCTCCAATCTTCCTGAGCTGGTCACACTCTCCAGTCCACACATACATTTAGCTCTAACTGGATACACAGCTCGATTGGATACACATACAAAGTATGGTCACGCTCTCCAGTCATCATGTGATAGTCACTCTCTCCATTCCTCACATACATACTAGCTCTAACTAGATACATGTTAAGATTTAATATGCTAAGACAAAAAATATCAGCATTACATTCCATTTCACAACAATAGCATATATAGGATCACTGAAAGAACAACAAGCACAACATAAACACAAGAGACACAGATTTATCCTGGGAAACCCTCATGGGGTAGAAAACCCAGCAAAGCTTCCTCAATATAGATGACCAGCAAATACAAAGATGTAATCCTCAACCATGAGCTCCTTCTCCTCCATAGCAGATCTCTCTCTCACTTATGCGCTAATCACAAGTGAGTGAATGTGTGTCAAATGAGGAACACACCTCCTCTATTTATACACTACTCCGACTTGTCTTTTACATTAACTAGGTCGGCCCCAACTTAACCACTTATCATAATGTGACAGGGCCGACCCCACTAGGGTGGTCTAATAACCCTTTAACCCACATGACTCATACAGGTCTGACCCCCACTAGGGGAGTCTAATAACCCAAGTTACCACAATAGCCACGAAGGAATAAAACATCTCCGGATATACAATAAGGTCTTCACGGAGGAATGAAACATCTCCAGAATAATAAAGTACAAATATATTATTCATAGAAGTTACAATATTTCAACACTCCCCCTTAACGAGAAGGATATTATAACAACATCTGCAGGAGCAAGGAGTCATCAACATCATACATGATACATCTATAAATCATTGGAAGCTTTCTTTATACATCATCAGTAACTCAAGCAGTTACTGGAACATCTTCAATACTGGAACATCAATATCTTCAGTACTGAATCTTCATCTTCTGCAGCACTTGAATAGCTACAGCAACATCAACATCTGGATCCTCACGATCAACAACATCGTCATCTAGATCATCACGATCAACAACATCGTCATCTAGATCATCACGATCAATAGCATCGTCATCTAGATCAGCACAATCAACAACATCGTCATCTATATCATCACGATCAATAGCATCGTCATCTAGATCATCACGATCAACAACATCGTCATCTAGATCATCACAATCAACAACATCGTCATCTAGATCATCACGATCAACAGCATCATCATCTAGATCATCACGATCAACAACATCGTCATCTAGATCATCACGATCAACAACATCGAAGCAGCATACCCTGTAATACACATGATCCATTTAAGACAACATAACATGTATAGGGACGATGCAATCCACTCATCAACTTAGATAGAGTCTAAGGACCTCTTTTTCGAAGACATATGTCTACGGATCAATTCAGGGACCAAAGTCCGGGGATGATACAATCCCCTCTCGTCCACTAGGGACCACTTCTCGGAGACATCTGTCTACGGATAAATTCAGGGACCGAAGTTCGGAGATGATACAATCCCCTCTCGTCCACTTGAGACCACTTCTCGGAGACATCTGTCTACGGATCAATTCAGGGACAGAAGTCCGGGGATGATACAATCCCCTCTCGTCCACTAGGGACCACTTCTCAGAGACATCTGTCTACAGATCAATTTAGGGACCAAAGTCCGGGGATGATACAATCCCCATCACGTACATTTTGAACTAGTGGTTCCGGGATGATGCAATCCCCATCACGTACATTTTGAACTAGTGGTTTTGGGATGACGCAATCCCCATCACGTACATTTTGAACTAGTGGTTCCGGGATTATGCAATCCCCATCACGTACATTTTGAACTAGTGGTTCCGGGATGATGCAATCCCCATCACGTACATTTTGAACTAGTGGTTCCGGGATGATGCAATCCCCATCACGTACATTTTGAACTAGTGGTTCCGGGATGATGCAATCCCCATCACGTACATTTTGAACTAGTGGTTCCGGGATGATGCAATCCCCATCACGTACACTTTGAACTAGTGGTTCCGGGATGATGCAGTCCTATCACATCCACTAGGTACCATACACTGACCTCATCGTCAGAACACGTAGCCTCATCATTGATACAAGTATACACATCAATACAAGTATCCTCATTATTGACCTTACCGTCAATATAGGCAATCTTATCATCGATACAGGTATCCACATCGATACCAGTATCCAAAAATATCTTCATCGACCATATCACTCCCCCTTTTCGAGGAGGGTCCTTCTGAACTACACCAAGCTTGTCTCAGAAATACTCAAACTTTACTCGAGATAGAGGTTTGTTCAACACATTAACAACTTGTTTGTCAGTGCTCACATACTCGAGCTTGATAGCTCCTTTCTGCACCATATCCCATATATAGAAATATCAAATCTCTATGTGCTTTGACTTATCATGGAACACTGGATTCTTTGTCATATTGATACAACTCTGGTTGTCACACAGGATCACAATGGGGTCCATCTCTAAGTCAAACAATCCTGATAACAATTTTCGAAGCCATACTGCTTCACAACTAGCAGAGCAAGCAACTATATATTCCGCTTCAGCTGTGCTGAGAGCCACACTAGACTATTTCTTGCTAAACCACGAGATCATGGCAGATCCTAGACAATAACATCCACCTGATGTACTCTTCCTGTCTGATACACTTCTTTCCCAATCAACATCTGTATAGCCATACAATCTAAAGTCATGATCTCCACGATAACATAGACCAAAATCTATCGTACCCTTCAGGTACCTCATCACATGCTTTGCAGCTATCAGGTGAACTCGTCTAGGTTCCACTAGATACTGACTCAAAGTGTTCATCGCAAAGCATATATCTGGCCTGGTATTCGTTAGATACATTAGTGACCCAATAATCTATCTGTATAGAGTCATATCCACTAACTATGAGGAGTCATCAGCTAACAACTTCAAGTCGGAACCCATGAGAGTGGCCATGGTTGTACATTCCAACATATCAAATCTTATCAAGATTTCAAGAACATACTTTGCCTGGTTGAGAAAGATTCCTTCTAAGCCTTGCCATACTTCCAGACCTAGGAAGTAATGCATCAATCCGAGATCTTTCATCTCAAATTCTGTAGCTAGCTTCTTCTTGCTTTCCATGATCTGTTTCTCATTCCCTGTTAGAAGGAGATCATACACATAAAATAATAGTATCATCCATAACCTTAAGGTAAAGGTTAGGATCAACTTTACTTCTGGTAAAGCCCAAGATTGTCAAGAAACTGTCAATTCTCCCTCTGTGACTGAACATCATTCACACTCTGCATTGAGTGATCTTCTGCATATCTATCTGTTCCATCTCCCGTCAGATGGGTCTACTGATATGAGCCTCAAGATCATTCGAATTCTGTGGTGAGTTCCTTCTTGCATCCATCTATTAAGAGAAGAATTCCATTTGTATATAGACACCATCTTCAACCTTGTAGCACATGTTGAAATCCGCATCACCCATGGTGATCATTAAGCTCATCAAATGACTATCGATCTTGGGTACCCATACAGAGCTTTCTTCAATTACACCATTAAGAGAATGGTCTTATCTAGCCACTTGGAGCAAACATCTCGTCATGATCTTCTTCCTCTTTCTAAGAGAATCTTCTAGCCATGAGCCTTCTATAGTATGTTTGATTTGTAAATCTTCTTGTTGAACATCCATCACTTGTTCAGTGTTCATCATTCTTCATGATCTTTCCTACAAATCAAAGTTAATTACATGATTAGTAATACTTCATAATCATCAAATCATGTTTGACATGATAATCTATTATGCATACAGATATGATTTACATAGTTATGCAACTATCTTGACTAGTACTTTGACACAACACTTTTCCATATCATGTATGCATACAGTGGCTATCTAGATGCCTTCCATCTCTACCAGAACATACTATCAAGAGCGTGCACAGCTCTCAGCATGTCAACAAAGAGCTTTCATTCTAGACAAGCAACAATGGAATGTTTGTCCAACTTACCAATCATATGCATATTAGTAGTATACTGTTCAATGCTATATGAGTGCTTACACTATGCATGATATATTCTAGGAATACAAATATGCATACAACTATTACAAGCAATATCATTTACTATTTCAGAGATTCAAATAACAACTCGAATACTTATCTTTTATGTGTGTGTGGTTGCCTCCTGCTTGATATCTATTTTCCCTTCATGATTATATGTCTTCGAACTTCTATCCATCCTAGACCACTATGCATGCTTAAGTGTGCACTAGTGCCATCCTCATGATCTCATATACAAACATACATGCATTAGTATAATCTCAATATTATCAAAACATTATAATTCTAAATAATCTTAAGTATGTATGTTCATGATTATTTCATACACATGTATACTTACCTAAGATCCTTACAAAGTAGGATTCTAACTTGATATAGGAAAACATACCTGGATTATCAAGCTTGGTTATGTCTTAACATATCCAAACAATATCTTCTTTGTTCTCTTCAATGATTTAGAGACTTTGTGCTAGAACCTGCATATCTCATAGGTTAAGCATAGTAGAACAAAGTCATACATACCTCATAAGTAGAGCTTCTATATGATCAAAGATTATGGATGAGTCTTTGTCTTCATGTCATCATGGTCATAAAACTTGATTTGTCTTTCTTGATGTACCTGTATCTTGTTAGTAGACAAAATCATCTTCATACAACACCACAAGTGCATTAGTACAATCATAAGTGTCATAACTCTAATCAGTGAATGTCTTCTATCATGCATTCATACTTTTACTAGGGTGATAAGACAATTCTAAGATTAATCAAGATTGTACTAACCTCAATAATATGAAGAAAAACATATCATAAACTTAATCATGAACAAATTTCAACACATACCTGTATCTCCTCAAGTCATACCTGTCAAGATTTCTTGTAGTCTTCTTATGTAAGGCCTTAGCCTCAACTCCCTCTAGAACTGGAACTTCTTCACTTATGAATTTGTCCAATTCATTCTCTTCTAGGATTAACCCAATCCACTTTGATTTGCTGAAACTGGATCTGGAGCTGGATTAGGGTTTGTCAGAGAAACCATAAAAATTTAATCTTAGAATTTAAAACTTTTGAATGGATGGAAAGATGTGGCTTGCTGAGTTGATCAAGCTAGTATACTTCAATTTTGAAAAGTGCAAAATTTGACCCCCCAAAATTTCCTTTGAAACTTTTGGATTCAGTAGTCAGGACCCTGAACTAGGGTTTGATAAAGCCCACCCTTCTGCCCAATCAAAAGGTTCGATCCAAAGCTCTAAACTTCAATTTTTCTGAGGAGCTTCCAGCCATGGTCACAGAATTCAAAAATTCCAACTTTTGTAGAAGCCCTAATTTTCCATCTTTCCGATCAAAATCCCAAACTAGGGTTTGATCAAGCCCAACCTTTTGACCAACCAAAAATTTCGATCTTGGTCTCTAAATTTAGTTTTTGATGAGGAGCATTCAGTCGTGGACTCCGGTTTCAAAAATTCCAACTTTCTCCGAAGCCCTAAATTCCCGCAGCAGTGATAAGCCAAGAATGAAGGTGCTCAGAATCTAATTCTATTTTGACAGAAATATGCACCTGATTGTTTATGGTGCATCTCTGAACTTACGAATCCAAAGGGTCTGAAAATTCTACCTGTGGTAGAGTGACCTGTCATATTTCCAACCTCACAGATCTGACCTCAATTGGATTCTCTGAGAGAGAGTTATGCCAAGTGTCACAACGTGACTTGTTTATGGGATAAAATAGGAGAGCGAACGTGTACGGAATGCCACGTGTCACTGGTTCAACTTCAGCTTCTGAAAAACTTACCAGAGAAACTAAAGTCCGTGCTATACTTGTCACTTTTTATGAAATTTCATTTGGATCTTCCTAGCCCAAGTTGTGACCTTTTTTCCTAGGTCACCTGTTTATGACTGAGATCTAGAAGAGGCAGAAACCCTAACTTGTACTGATCATAACTCACAAAGTACAATGAATTAGAGGCTGTCCTTTGGACACAAGGTAAAGGGGGATGTTATCTACGTCCTGTAAATGTTTCAGATCCTGAACCTTCGCAAAAATGGATTTATAGTGAAAGTTCCATGATGACTGGTTTTTGCTATATAAAACCCTAACCTTCAAATTGTCACACGTGAAGCAAGTGTCGTAAGTGCCATACATTTCCTTCCTTCAGGCTAGCTCTGATACCATGTTAATATTTAATATGATAAGACATAAAATATCAGCATTATATTCCATTTCACAACAATAGCATATATAGGATCACTGAAAGAACAACATGCACAACATAAACACAAGAGACACAGATTTATCCTGGGAAACCATCATAGGGTAGAAATCCTAGCAAAGCTTCCTCAATATAGATGACCAACAAATACAATTATGTAATCCTCAACCATGAGCTCCTTCTCCTCCATAGCATATCTCTCTCTCGCTTATGCGCTAATCACAAGTGAGTGAATGTGTGTCAAATGAGGAACACACCTCCTCTATTTATACACTACTCCAACTTGTATTTTACATTAACTAGGTCGACCCCAACATAACCACTTATCATAATGTGATAGGGACGACCCCACTATGGTGGTATAATAACCCTTTAACCCACATGACTCATACAGGGCCGACCCCCACTAGGGGAGTCTAATAACCCAAGTTACCACATTCTCCATGGAGGAATAAAACATCTCCGGATATACAATAAGGTCTTCACGGAGGAATGAAACATCTCCAGAATAATAAAGTACAAATATAATATTCTTAGAAGTTACAATATTTTAACAATACACAGCTTGAATAGATACGCATATAAAGTATGGCCATGCTCTCCAGTCGTCAAGAGCTGGCCACTCTCTCTAGTTCTCACAATGTCTAGTAATACATGCCCGCAAATGACCACCTGATAATACCGCACTATACAACTACTACCCCCTAAATCGCATATGTGACTCATCCCTCCCTCTTACGAGGGACATCTCTCTACATCACGCCAAGATTATTCCTGAAGTACTCAAAATTCACTCCAAACAAAGGCTTGGTGAACACATCGGTTGTCTGCTCATCCTTCACAATATACTAGAGATTCACTGCTCCTTTTTGTACCATATATCTGATATAATGGTACATGATCTCGATATACTTGGACTTGTCATGAAACACTGGGTTCTCAAACAACTTCACACAACTCTCGTGGTCACAAAAATTACAAGTTGCCTCTAACTCAAGATCAAACAACCCTGCAAGTAACTTCGGAAAGCCACACTGCTTCACAACTAGCTGAACATGCTGCAATATACTCTGCGTCGGATATACTGAGTGCCACACTAGTCTTCTTCCCGTTGAACCAGGAAATCATGCTTGGTCCCAGACTGAAGCAACATCCTAAAGTGCTCCTCCTTTCTGTGACACTATCGGACCATCTGAATCAACATAGCCTTGCATGATAATATTCTGATTTGACACATACCCGAGCCCATAATCAAGTGTATCCTTTAGATACCTCATAACATGCTTTGTCTCAATCAAGTGAACATGTATCGACTCAACCATGTACTAACTCAAAGTGTTCACTGCAAAGCATATATCTGGTCTAGTGTTTGTCAAGTGCATCAATAAACTGATCATATGTCTGTATAATGTGGCATCCACTATCTCTGAAGAAGTATCACACAACAACTTCAACTTTGATGCCATGGATTTACAGTCCAACATCCCAAATATCTTCAGGATTTCCACAACATATTTTCCTTGGCTAAGGAGAATCTCAACTGGACTCTGCCACACCTCTAGACCTAAGAAATAACGCATCATACCTAGGTATTTCATCTCGAAGTTTGTGGAAAGCTTCTTCTTGGTTTCTGGAATGAGCTTCTCCTCTCCTGTTAGAAACATGCCATCTACATATAGTAGCAATATCACTGGTTTCCCATCCTCAACCTTGTAGTAAAGGTTGGAGTCTAGTTTCCTCTTGGTAAAACCCAAGCTCGTCATGAAACCATCAATCTTGTATTCCACGTCCTGGGTGCATGCTTCAATCCATACAAGGATTTCTTCAACTTGCACATCTATGTTTGCATGTCATGTGTCTTGAATCCCAGTGGCTTCTCCACATACACTTCTTCTTCTACTACATCATTCAGTAAATTTGTCTTCATGTTCATCTGGTGTACCTTCCACTTCATCACTGCAGCTATCGCAAATATATCTCTAATCAAAGTGTATCTTGCTATAGGAGCACACGTCTCGTCATAATTGACTCCCTCTTTCTGAGAGAAACTAGAAACCTTGCTTTGTACTTCTGTAATATGCTTGATTTCATAAATATACTTGAAGGTCACTGTTGAACAACCATCACTTGTTCTCCAGAACAAGTCTTATCATCCTTCTCTTTTAGGTCATAGCACACAATCTTTCCTACAAGTCAAATTTAGTCATATGATTAACAACATTTCATACTAATCAATCAATTCAATGTAATGCCAACTTATTATGTATAATGTACATAGTCATGTAGTCAATACATTTTAGCCAATGCTTCAACAAAACACCCATCCATTTCCTAAACACACATGGTAACTATAATGTTCTTAGTATGTTATCAAAGAGGTTTCATCATAGACAATCAACAATGGCTCATGGAGTGTTGTGCAGCACCATAGGCTACTTATCCATCACATGCACATTAAGAGTATATTGTTCATTAATCCTAGCCATATCAATGCATTTACTATAACATACACTTCCTGATTCTAGGAATACAAATATGCATACAACTATTGTTAATAATACTTAGAGATTTAAGAAATAACTCAAATGACGGTTTAAATACTTATATTTCATGTGTTTTGTAGGTCCCTCTTGACTTCTTCCTTTTTGCAAAAGTCACTAGAGTTTCTGGAAGCATACTTTTCTCTATCATCTGATTCTGAAGGCCTTGATATTCATCTTTGTATGGTTTAGAACTTGTTGAAGCCTTCATCTTTGGTCCTCGTGCACTAGATCCAAGATCTCCTTTTGCTTTGTTTTTACTGCTTGGAAACATACTCTTCACGTTCTTTCCTTGTGCACATCCATTGCATATACCATTATGATCTACTTGGGTTCACGATGTTATTTATCATGGATTTTACAATTTGTACAAGCCTCCATCTTGTTTTCCAATTACTACTGCATCATCAATAGTCTTTCCTCTTGGTCACATAAGAACTTGGCCATCAATAAATGAAACTCTGAATCCTTTCTTATCCAATGCTGAAATGGATAGAAGATTCTTCTTCAAACCAGGTACATACAACACATCCTTCATCTTTATAGTCTTTCCAGAATCCAACCTGTAGGAGGCTTCTCCTACAACTTTAATATGATATTGATAATCATCTCCAAGCTTCACCTTATGAGGCGAGTCTTTCCTAGTCAAATTGGCGAGAGAGTCTTTGAAACCTGTCATGTGCTTTGAAGCACCACTATCAACAAGCCAAGTATCACTACCATGAGTGATAGTACATGTAAGAGAAGAAATCAAAACTATTCTTCTTCACTTGAAAAATCTCCTCTTGCCTTCTTCTGAACATGTTCATCATCTTCTATGGCATGAGCATGATACCTCTTATTCTTTATTTTCTTGTCTTGATCTTTTGCATGGGGACAGTTCCTTGCAATGTGTCCCATCTTCTGAAAAGTGTAGCATCTAAATGTTGAGTAATCTTTTTGGGACCTATGGGTCTTCTGAAACTTCTTAGGCTTCTTGTGGGAGTGAGATTTTGCCTTGTTTTTTTCTTTCTTTGTATGTGTTGTTAACGCCTGGCTATCATCCTCACCCGACTTTTCTTCTCTTGCTACCAATATAGCTTCTTTTTTAGTGCATTCTTCCCATAGCCTGCTAAAATTTGTTAGCTTTATTATGGAACAAATTCCTTGAATAAATGATTCCCAATACCTTGGGAGACCATTTAATGTAGTCATTAATACCTCATCTTCTTCAACTGTATCTCCAATGGCTTCAATATGTTTCTTGATTTGAGATACTCTTGTGAAGTAGGATTGGATTGTCTCTGAATTTTTCATCTTCACGTTCTTGAGTTGACTTCTCAAGGTCATCTTCTAGTTGATGTTCTTCCCTTCATATAACTTGGTTAATGCATCAAACATTTCCTTGGGAGTCTTCATGGATGAGACATGAGGGATCAAGTGATCTTTGATGGAGTAAGCAATTATCCTCTTAGCCCTAACAATTGTGTGAAATCAAATAAAGAGGAATCACAACATATATGTGGAAGTGTTAAATATATAGTGCACGAATGACTTAAATCGTTGTTAAATATGGTCAAGTGGGGAATTGTAGATCCAAACCTATATAATGGAAATGTTGTTTTTGTAATGTTATGTAAGAAGTTGTTGACATTTTTGTTAGGTATTGCATAAGGAAGATGGTATATTTGCTTAGCACTTTCAGATATGTACAAGCTATAGTTTCTTTGATTCGAAGGAATATCAAGAATATATATATATATATATAATGTTGAAGAAAAAACCTTATTCACATATGGCATTGTGTGAGAAAATCAATTTGTTTTGTTGATCAAATAAAGAAGAATCACAACAACATATATGTGGGAGTATTAAATATATAGTTCAAAAATGATTTAAATCATTGTTAAATATGGTCAAGTGGGGAATTGTGGTCATTTGGTAGCATCAGTTTTTAGCATTGCATTGTTCTCTACTCGAAATTTGAATTTACAAAACCCAAGGCAAAGCATGGTTAAAGGAAAAACATTGAAACCAAAACTACACCCAAAAATCATATAGTAAAATAAAATTAATTTTCATATTCAAGATAGGTTTATTTTCAATATTTATGACAAATCTAGATGTTGAAAGATGTTTTCACTTTTTATAAGTAAAAGAGCTCCTTATAATGGTTGCAAATCGAATGTGAGAGAGATGATAAGGAAAATTTTTCTTCATTTGTTAAATTTTATTAAAAATAAACTTTTAACAAGAGGTGAGAAATTGAAAGGAAGAGTACATACGCATATTTTTAAATACCATTAATTTTTTATAAGATTTGTTGAGCCAAAAGAGTGATTTTGGAATTGTAAAAGAATTTTTTCATTAAAATTGTGACCAAAATAAAGTTATGTAAAAAGCTCTAACATTAATAATCTTTATTCCATTCTTAAAAATGAAAATTACATAGAAGTGAAATTTTGTAAAAGGGTTTATCATTGACAATCCTTAAAAAATAGATTTTTAAAATTTTTTTTTATAAAGAAATTATATTAGAATACAAAAAATAGTACAAGCTCATAAGATTCATAAAGTATCGATTCAACCGAGGAATCTCAATGGACCATAAATTAGATTGAGAACTTTTAACATTCTTCCCAAACAAGAAAATTCAAAGCCATCATGTAAGAGTTTGTTTTCCTTTACATAGAAAAGCAAGACAATAGCAAGAGATTCAACGTCTGAGAGATTGATACAAAAAATCCTCATACGACAACCGACAAGAAAAATTCAAACTAGACAAAGAGAATATAGCAATTTCGTGACCCAATCTCCCAATACCCATTCTAAATCGATGACAAAAACATAGTAAAAGGAAGACTCCATAATTACTTGGGGTTGTTGGCATAATCTGCATCCTCGGGCGTTTATTCCAGAATAGGGAAACGATAATTCTTTGAGCTTGAGGTGTTGTTCTCGACTGTCTTTGTTGGAAGTGGCTCAGATTTTCTCTGAAGGGAATGATCCACTAATCCCTTTCGCTCAACATGATTGCGTTTCTTTCCACTTGTCGAGGAAACGTTTTCCTTGTTGCCAGGCGTAGCGGGATTCTTACCATGCTGCATGTCAAGGTGCTTCTTGGGATTGGAGACCTGAGAGGCGACTGAGGAGGGAGCTATGTGAGGAACATGGGACGAGGAATTGTTTTCCTACATGAAATCTCATGATAACATAAGAATCCGAGCGAGCGAATTCTTGAACATCCAATAGTGTTTGCACCGATTCCTTTCCCATTGGCTTGTCATCTGCTGAACCACTAGCTCCTCCTCCCAATCATCTAGATTGGTGCGTAGATGCATTGGGATAGAGCTATCGTAACCAAAATCAATAGATCCTCTACAACCCCAATTACCTATGTCTCTTCCACCATGAGAGTGGCCTCTTCCTCCATGACGTGGGTTGGATCTGGGTAGCCAGGACATGGCAACGGTCAGACCTTTGTTGAGCATATACCAAAACTGCTGGGAAGCACGAATTGTTCCCAAAACACCCGGATCGTGGAGAAACTGAAATCTGGAAACAAGAGAGATCATACAAGCAATGCAGAACCAACCCACCAGGCACAGAGGATAAGTACGAGCTGAGTTTCCGATGCACCACCTCCAAAAGTGGTAGTAGATCCTATAATAAATCCTGGAAATGACATTTCCTCCTGTCATAACTTCGCACTAGAGTGGAATGATTTCCATTGTACCTTGTCCATCTCTACAACTCGCTTGGGATATCAACCTAATAAAGGTCGATTTCATCGAAGTGTGCTAGCTTAAATTGCATGGTGTGTCGACCAAGAAGGAGCCACGTGGTGGGAGGTGGCATCTTCTCGTCCTGACTCATTGTACCCTTATTGATCACCCACATCTAGGGAATCCTTGAAAATGATATTATCTCTTGTAAGTGCTACTTTTACAAAAATTAATAATTTTTTTTTAATTGTTGGGATGTGAGCTTCTCATCTTGAGTGGAAGATAACCAAATTGCACTAAGTTTGGGTTGTCCTCTCTTTTCTCTTTCTTTAATTTCTACTTTGCTTTTAAAAATGACACAATTTTTTGTTACCTAACCTAAATAGTACAAACTATGCTTATTGAATTTTAGAATAAAACCCATACTTATTTCTAAAGAATTATGAGAACTTCTCACTAATGAGTATTATAAATACAATGTTGAACCATTTAAAGCTTTATAAGACATTGGAAAAAAATACTAAACAAAATGAAAGGGTCTAGATAATGATATATTATTAATGATATGCTTTCACTAATAAGAGGTGTAATTGATGTAGCCATATTTCCAAGGATTAACATGGTTGAATCTCCTAAAGTAGTATGGAATATTTTAAAGACACACATGAAGATTGAGTAATATACATTAAGAAGAACTTTTGAAAATGCAAAGATGAGTGATAATGAGTCTATGAATGAATATATTACTAAAATGTAAGATATTGCAAATCAAATGAGGTCTTAAAGTGAATATATTTGAGAAAGAAGAATGTTTGAAAACATTTTGGTGAGTCTCATGCCTAAATTGAAATGGTCATGTTGGAATACGCAGTAATACAAGGGGGGAGGGGTGGGTGAATCAATATTACACATAATTTTCACTTTTCTTCTTGATTTATCAAATGTATAATTAACAATAGTATACACAACACAAAGTAATAAAAATATTTGTCTTTTATTAATCATCAATATACATATTACAAAGATTTGCAAGCTTTGACTTGTAAGAGACACCAATCCCCTAAAGTTCACAGGCACCAACCTATAAGAGACACCAATCCCCTAAGGTTCATAGACACCAACCTGTAGGAGACACCAGGTAACATGTAGGAGACACCAATCCCTTGAAGATCATTTGCAAGCACCAACTTGCTGGAGACACCAATCTCCTCAACTGAGCACCGAATCTACAAAACTTGTAGGAACCAACCTACTAGAGAAACATGTACAAGAGTTTTGGTGTAATCACCTCAAATAATGTGCCATAATCTGCTCTAATTCATCTTGGAACTTGTTCCATTTTCATCCCATGAACCGGTCTTTGGATCAACTCTTAATCTTTCTCAACTATCAGCTCTTAGATATGTGCTTACATAGTGATAGAGTATGCCCTTAAACATGATCTCTACAAATCTGGTACCTGCCAAACTCTGTAGTTCTGGTATTTGTTGTCTTCAGTCTTCAAGCATACCTAAACTCTCTAAACATGGCCTGAATTTACCTATAGCATGGATAGCGTTTTCATGCATATGCTATTATCAATAAATTTCTCTCAAATTATTTATACTGAACGCTTCAACAATTTTTGACTTGCAATTTAACATTCTAGTTATGTTCATACTCAGTGCTTCCTCAACAATTTGCAAACCAACAATCAACTATGATATCTAATAAAAAGGTGCTTTTGAATAAACTTAAAACATCCTTAAGATTTTTGCGAATGTAACACCCCAATTTTGAACCCCTGATCTATTGATGTAATGATGTAAATATTGATGATGAAATGCCTAAAGAGCTGTGTTGTGGAAAAATTGCACAAGTGCACTCTTCCACTTGGTAAGGGGTTAAGCCTTGTAGGTTGAAGCAAGGCCTCATTCCTTGGATCCCCCTTTGTGTGTGGTTGGTATTCCTCCAAGTGATCCTACAAGAGATTGTTAGTGTAGTTCACATTCAAACATAGAAATATTGATAAAAACAAAATGAAAGAGATGGGGGGAGAATGAAAAATCCAACAACAACTAAAGATATGTTAAACCACTCTTGTATTTCCCAATGGAATAGTTGTACAACACCTAGGAGGTGTGGGATTCAAGGGAAGCTAACAATATCCCTTAGGGAGTTCTTTCTTGTCCAAAATAAATACTAAGTAGATGGTATAAAAATAGAGAGAAACACTTGCACCTCAAGCGAAGGTGGCAAGGGAGCTTGGGAATGCTCACAATGGTAGGAAATGGTGGGTTGTGAGTAAGCTCCAACTCAAATCTAGCAGCATAACCTTCATCTGATTTCTCTCTACAAAATGCATGCCAATGGATTCCTTTTTGTCATGTACCAAATTTGGCATTGGGTCACAATGGCCTAATCAAATTGGCCCTATTCATTATAGTTTGTCAAATTGATGCTAAAGGTCAAATAATTGCCAAGGAGGAAAATTACTAGTTTCCTAGGTTTGGGGTGGAAGCTTTGGGATTTGGAATAATGGGAATAATAAATGATGTTGGAACATTAGGATGGCATAAATATTTAATAAAGGAGATAAATAAATATATACAAGTGAAAATAAAAGTGGCATTTGATCATGAAGACACATGGAGGAAGTGGGACCCATACAAGCTAGAATTTATGTGCCACATGGCATCCTCTTCTTGCAATTTCGAATCCATGGGAAGCCTAATGTTCTTGGTATGAGTTATAAGGTCAATAATACTTGGCATGAGTCAATGAGGTCAAAATATAGAGTAAGAGTAACTCCCATGGAAGAGGAAGAGTCAATTTGGAGCTAGTGAGACACTTGGGTTAGATTCCCTAGCTCTATGACAACAATGATGAAGATGCTATGACACCTATGACACAATTCAGACCTGAAGGATGACATATGACATATATGACATGTCAGGGCTAAAAATAGACTCCAAGAGGGAGCTCAAGGGTGTTAGGACAACTAATATGCTTCCACATGTGATTTGGTGGAAGTGGGAGACTAGGAATTGTTGTACAAGTGGCGTTCTTTGGAATCTCTTCCCAACTTGAGTTGACATGAGTCTCTTGGAAGGAGTTAGACCCATGGAGAACATTAGAACTTTATAAAGGTAAATAACAAAGAATGAAGCCAACTTTTGATCATTTTTACAATTTGTAATTGCATTTGTGAAGAGGGAGAGCTAGTGGATGACTAGTTTCTTGCCTTATCCAATTTCGAGGGTGAAAGATTCCCATACAAGTTGGTAATTGGAAAGTCCATTAAGACATTTCATTTGGAGCTTTAATAGAGTCTTTATTTGCAGGTGTAAGCTACAGGGAATCTAATGGTTTCTTCTATTGCAGCTCACTCCTTCAACCATTTCTAGTTTTGGTGGCATATTCTTGATTCTTGAGGGAGGGCGTTTTTGGTGAGCTATTGTACTCTTTGGGGGAGATTCTAATGCCCCATTTATTTTTTAATATGAATTAAATACTATGTTCTTCATCTCCATAAATTTTTAGGTCGAAATTCCAATTAGAAATGTATAAATCTCATTTTTAATGAAAGAACAGTGCGCCCATTTCCCCACTACCTTGTTGTGAACCAATGTAATGTTGATGGATTCGAATGGATAAGTAAAATAATGATGGTTTATTGATGAATGGAATGTTATTTATGTATTATACAAGTTTCATGTTCACTTATCAAGCATTTGAAGTCATTTTACTCAGTTTATTTACATTTGGAGAAGATTTGGTGCCATTTCCCCAAGGGTCGAACTAGTGATTTTTGTTGTTGTTTGGGAGAGGTTTGGAATGGAATTAATAAATAATGAATGATGCATTTAGGACCTTAATAACATCCTTTAGACATCCCCTACCTCTTTTCAGAAATTTGAGTGGGTTTTGAGGCATTTAGGAAGCCATTTTCAGTACTTACCCTAGGGGGATTTGAACTCCAAATTACTAGTAAAATTGCATACTTGGTCCATAATCTTAAGAGAGTTTGCAGAGGTCTTTTGGAGGCCATATATCATACCTGAACATCATATTCAATTCCTAATATCATTCATACACCTTCCTTGAATATTTGAAGGCATTTGGAGTCAATTTGAGACCTAGAGACCAATACTAGTCAAAGGGAAATTACTAGTAAAGTTCCCTACATTGGCCAGAATTGAAAGAGGATTTGCATAAGTATTTTAAAGGTCCAAAAACATCCCTGAAACACATATTTATGTTCTAACATCATCCATATACCTTCTCAGAATATTTGGGAGCAATTGGAGCAATTTGGGGACCTAGAGCTCAAAACTAGTCAAAGGTCTAACTAGGGAAAAAAGAGAAAAATTGCCATTTTAATAAAATTCCTAAAAATGGACATTACAGTGGTATCAGAGCATGATCTTGGCACCTGATGTGGTTTGATATTCATGAGGACAAGAATTCAGGGACTACCATTATATATTGAATCCAAAAGTGTTTTTGTTGAAGAGGAAACAGTGAGGAAAATAAGCCAATGGGTAAGCATATTTTCTCAAGCACAGGACCCCATAATAGAGAAAATGATTTTCAAAGAACACCAAGTCCTAATGTACCAAAATTTCTTGAATCCAAATATGTGGAATAAAGTCATCTCGAATGGAAAAATTTGAGTGAAGGTTTCAGAAACACTATACCATTTTATCAATACCTCATTATCAAAAACAAGGGCAAGATGAAGGAAGGTAATGAGAATCCATTTCAAAATAGAGAGTCCAAAGATATTGATACTAAGGAAAAAAAGGGGCAAAATGCATCAGATTGATTGAAGGAGAAAAAGGAAGAGACATCACAAGAGCATGAAGAAGATTCTATTGAAAATATGGAAGATCATTTTGACACACATTCTAGCTTAGACATGAACCAAAGAGCATCAATTGATGGATGCTTAAACTATGAAGGAGTACCTACTGATGGGTGCTCACACCTCTATGTTGGTGACATAGAGATCACTTTTGAAAGTGTTGCTGCAAGCCCAAGTTCCATTAAGCATGATAATGAAGACCTTTTAGCAGTTGAAGAAGAACCAAGATCAACTTCCCGATCACCACTTGAGCTTCATGAAGTTGGTCCAAGAAAAAATGAAGAAGATGAGGAGGTTCATTTGCAAGAGCCTCATTTTATTGAAGGGTCCTTAAAGATGAATGAAAAGAAGATCCAAGAGTCCCTCAACATTCTCCATGACACTCAAGCATTGGTGTCAAATTATTATTGGAGAGCTACTTCATTGGAGGAAACATCCTTCCTTGAAGACTTGGAGAAGATTCAAAGAGAAATGTGCCACATCAAAGGTAATTTCATGTCTTTGTTTTTTGATAAAAAACCATTTGTTTGAGCTTAATGAATTGTTACATGATTCATACTTGAAGAATAATGAGGATAATCATAAGCTCACAATTCAAAATGAGCAACTTCTTGAAAATTTGCAAGATACTTGTTTTTCCTCCTATGTTTTAGATTGTCAAATGGTAGATCGTTTGGAGGATTCTCATGACATGGTGGATCATGAGAAATGTGGAAATTTGAATGTTTTTGATGTGTTTGAAGATGAAATTGAAGAGATACAAACACTTGATGTGGTGGAAGAGGAACTTGAATTGTCTCTTGATGAAGGTTATGCAATTTTTAAAGAAGAGCATGATTCCTCTACATTGGAACCAATCTATGACAAAGATTTCACACTTTTGAAGGAGCTTCATGATACTACCCATATGGATCCTTTCCATGATGAAACTTCTGCAGTTTTTGATCATTTGGGTGAGTTAGTTCATTCTCCTACATCCTACAATTACATGCTTTGCAACATTAGTCTCAATGAAGTATGGGTGAAAGGGTTCTTTTTTATGGTGCCACATGAGGAGTATGGAACTCCTAGATTTACTTTTTATGATGACATGGTTGGAGCACATTCTTATTCACATTTGCAGCAGCATCCTTTGTTACTTTATGATTATGCACATCTACATGGATGCACCTATGATATGCACTAGAGTCACTTGAAGACTCATGTTTTTTCTTGCTCAACACTTGGTTCATTTGATGTTGGAGGAACTTCATCCAACACTTGAGTGAATAAATTTATGATTGGAGAACATTTTTGTTGGCAGCCACATACTTTGATATATCTTTATTATTCTCACATTCATGGATGTATGGGTGAGACTTCTTTGAGTCCTTTGAAGTCTCCTTGTTTTTTCTACTCATTATTTGGTTCATATTTTAGTGGAGATTCTTCATTCACTTCTTGGATGAAAGAATACATGGCTGAATATTTTGATGCATATCACATCCTTTTGGAGCAGCATTATAGGACATGGGATCATCACCTATGTCATTGGAGCAGATTTGATGGGCCACTTGAAGATTGTATGCACTTGGAAAATGGTGGTCTACTTGCTTTGAGGTATAAGCACTTTCATGACTCTTTGATGAAGCATCTCCTTGATGTACATTTTCATTATGGTGTTATGTACTTTGATGATATATATTTTGTACTCGTGATGTTTGGAAGAATGCATACAAGAAAATGGGATCCAGGAATCCTCTTATTTGATGGTATGGGTTGGAGAGCACTCTTAATTGTTGGGGTGCAATACAAGCAATGTGACCCTGGAATAATTTTTATCTCATTAGTTTCAAATTTTTTGGGGAAACAAGCAGTATGGGAGATGGATTTCCCACTTAATAAAGTGATTTTTATCAGAGTAGTGCAGCAACAAGCATGGTGGTTCCTCTCTAAAATCTTTATGGAAAATCAAAGACTCAAGGTTGGGCAATTCAATGGCAACTTCAAATAATTATACAGAAAGCAGGTTCTTCAACACCCATGTTTGAAATTGCTTGAGGACAAGCAATATTGGGAAGGGAGGATTTTTCATGTACCAAATTTGGCATTGGGTCACAATGGCCTAAGCAAATTGGCCCTATTCATTAGAGTTTGTCAAATTGATGCTAAAGGTCAAATAATTGCCAAGGAGGAAAGTTACTAGTTTCCTAGGTTTGGGGTGGAAGCTTTGGGATTTGGAATAATAGGGATAATAAATGATGTTGGAACATTTTGATGGAATAAATATTTAATGAAGGAGATAAATAAATATATACAAGTGAAAATCAAAGTGGCATTTGATCATGAAGACACATGGAGGAAGTGGGACCCACACAAGCTATAATTTATGTGCCACATGGCATCCTCTTCTTGAAATTTCGAATCCATGGGAAGCCTAATATTATTGGGATGAGTTATAAGGTCAATAATACTTGGAATGAGTCAATGAGGTCGAAATATAGAGGAAGAGTAACTCCCATGGAAGAGGAAGATGCAATTTGGAGCTAGTGAGACACTTGGGCTAGATTCCCTAGCTCTATGACAACAATGATGAAGATGCTATGACACCTATGACACAAATCAGACTTGAAGGTTGAAATATGACATATATCACATGTCAGGGCTAAAAATAGACTCCAATATGGCGCTCAAGGGTGTTAGGGAAGCTAAGATTCTTCCACATGTGATTTGGTGGAAGTGGGAGACTAGGAATTGTTGTACAAGTGGCGTTCTTTAGAATCTCTTCCCAACTTGAGTTGGCATGAGTCTCTTGGAAGGAATTTGACCCATGGAGGACATTAGAACTTTATAAAGGTCAAGAACAGAGAATGAAACTAGATTTTGATCATTTGTAGAATTTTCAATTGCATTTGTGAAGAGGGAGAGCTAGTGGATGACTAGTTTCTTGCCTTAGCCAATTTCGAGGGTGAAGGATTCCCATCCAAGTTGGTAATTGGAAAGGCCATTCAGACCTTTCATTTGGAGCTTTAATGGAGTATTTATTTGCAGGTGTAAGCTACATGGAATCTCATGGTTTCTTCTATTTCAGCTCATTCCTTCAACAATTTCCAATTTTGGTGGCATATTCTTGATCCTTGAGGGAGGGAATTTTTGGTGAGCTATTGTACTCTTTGTGGGAAATTATAATGCCCTATTTATTTTTTAATATGAATTAAATACTCTATTCTTAATCTCCAGAATGTTTTAGGTCGAAATTCCAAGTAGAAATGTATAAATCTCATTTTTAATGAAAGAACAGTGTCATTTCCCCACTACCTTGTTGTGAACCAATGTAATGTTGATGGATTCAAATGGATAAGTAAAATACTGATGGTTTATTAATGAATGGAATGTTATTGATGTATTATAAAATTTTCATGTTAATTTCTCAAGCATTTGAAGTCATTTTACTCAGTTTATTTATATTTGGAGAAGATTTGGTGCCATTTCCCCAAGGGTCAAACTAGTGATTTTTTCTATTGTTTGGGAGAGGTTTGGAACATACTTAATAAATAATGAATGGTTCATTTGGGACCTTAATAAAATAATTGATACATCCCCTACCTCTTTTCATAAATTTGAGTGGGTTTGGAGGCATTTGGGAAGCCATTTTCAGTACTTACCCTAGGGGGATTTGAACCCCAAATTACTAGTAAAATTGCATACTTGGTCCAAAATATTAAGAGAGTTTGAAGAGGTCTTTTGGTTGCCATATATCATCCCTAAAAATCATATTCAAGTCCTAATATCATTCATACACCTTCCTTGAAGATTTGAAGGCATTTGGAGTCAATTTGAGACCTAGAGACCAATACTAGTCAAATGGAAATTACTAGTAACGTTCCCTACATTGGCTAGAATTGAAAGAGGATTTGCAGAATTATTTTAAAGGTCCAAAATCATCCCTGAAACACATATTTATGTTCTAACATCATCCATATAGCTTCTCAGAATATTTGGGAGTAATTGGAGCAATTTGGTGACCTAGAGCTCAAAACTAGTCAAAGGTCTAACTAGGGAAAAAAATGAAAAATTGCCATTTTAATAAAATTCCTAACAAGGGACATTACACTTTTATAGGCAAAGAGATGGCTAACAAAAAATTAGATCCAAATGTGTACACAAGGGGGGATGATTAATGCCACCAAGTGTGTGAGGAGCCAAATTCGGATCTTTGCGGAGGATTGAGTCTTCAATGCGTCGCTGGGAGTGAGTGGTCTCACCGTTTTTATAGTAGCGTGACTATAGAAGGAAAATTTGTGCGAGTGTAGCACAAGCATTGTTCAGATAACCTGCGCTATAGTGCGGGTCAACTGTGTAATACCCGCGCTACCCTTTGTTTTGAATGTTTCTTGGCACTTATGGACTCATACTGTGTTTTGGATTTTTTGAGGATGCCTGTGGTAAGATGCATTCTTTATATTGATGACGCCTTATTGGATGAATCGCCGAAATGTCGCATGCGTTTGACTTTTAGGCATTAACAAATGCCCCCTGATGTATGAGGTTCGGAGGGTACTATATAGCCGATAATGCATCATGTTTTCTGTTGTTTCTCTCTTGTTTTGTAGGACGAAGCATATGTGGACAAAATAAGGTTCTCCCATGGTGGAAGATTGTTGGTGACGACCGTTGGAGCTGTAATAAATAATAGTTGTTATACAAACGAGGCGGGCATACCCATGCTTGTGAAATGTTGTCAAAGGGATTACAATGAGAGAGGACCAAGGTGTTGACTCTACTATATTGTTGGAACATGGATGCAGGTGGATTAGAGACACGTCTGAGTAAATGCCCCAGGAACTGCTGCGGAATATTGAAGAAGTGGAACTGCTGGTGACCATGATAAACCCACTGGGGTGGGGGACCAAACTGGTATGTAAATAGGATTGAGAGCTTCACTATAAGAAATAGACTTTTACTATGATTTCTAAATGTGAACACAACTACCTTCAAAAGTACGTTTCCCCTTGATGTGATGATGTGTTGACGTTGAGCATAGGGGAAACCACTTAGTTGGGGAGCACCAATGACTCTCCCTACTAAGTTCAAGGTGATCCCTTATAGTGATTGAAAGGGATCCCAAGGTAAAACTGCAACTACTGCAACTATCAAAATGTAGTGTTTTGACGTTGACAAGAGCTGAAGTACATGATAAGATGAGAGTCCTATCCCGAGAACCAAGATCATATTGTAACCAACTGGTGGACAGATATACCTGACACAAGACTGATTGATAAGAGTGGGGATCATAAATTCCTTTGATAGATGTAAACATGGAGAGTGGGGACGACAACTTTTCTTTCGGAATGGCACGGATTGAAACGGGTGGAGACAAACTGCAAGTGAAAGGGATTTGATGGAGATGCAAAACGAAGGGTAATGGTAACCGAAAAAAGAAATACTGCTGAACATATGGAGACTCAAATACATCGATTAAAGGAAACCATGGGTTGCTGCCAAAATCATATGGTGTTCCCGCAATGTGAGGTGATGGGGGAATTATTTGTACATAAAGAATGTCGGTGGGATCCCCACGGTTTTGGGTGTTTCGGGGGACCAATTTGATGATGGGAGGAGTCCCCACGGTTTTGAGTGGGTCAGGGGACACGTTCCAATGATGAAGTGAGGAATAACTTGCAGACACAAAGACAAGTGCCCCATGAAATGATGTCATGCAGTGTATATCTGTGTGATAACTGAATAGAACTGGTGCCTTTTGAGGGTGGAGGGACCAGTTTAGGAGATTGATCTATGTTGTATCCAAGAAGCACGATGGGGACAATAGTTTGACTGAATGAGTCGGCTATGTTATGGCGGAAGCTTAAGAAATAGAATGAGCAAAAGCAAGATTACACTACACAGATAAACACAAATACGCACAGAAAATATGCAGGAATGCAAACTGTTCTTCTCTATTAGATGTAAACATATAGATTGATGTATGTTACAATATTATACATGCTTATATAGAAATATGAGACGCTTGGGTGCCTTCCCGTTACGTTCAGTTACAAAGAAGAAGTTAGAATGGTTCAACCGTTACAGTCGACTGGAAGACAGAGAGACAGTCTGTCGAAGTTCGATAGTCGTTGGTCGCATGTAGACGCTGCTTGTCGATATTGTGAACTGTGAGGTTGCTGAACATGTCGATGGTGCGGAGTGTGTCACAGTATGTCGAAGTTGAGACTCTTCGGAGTTGTGTCGACGTCGATGACTTGTCACAATAGGAAATTAGCATTCGACACAAATACCAACTATGATGCAGATCAGACCTCCTTCCTTAAGAAACAATGGACCCCATTGTTTGCTCACGAAGGTGAGGTAACTTGTCGGTTAATTCAGTAACAAAGTACCAATTTCCTTGAGATGGGATCTAGCCAGCCTTGGCAACCTGAAACAAGGGAATTGTGTTCGTCCTTGTATGGTGTACTCGTCATCCCACAATGGTGTCGCAAGGAAGAGGCTCCTGAACATCTGGATGGATGTTTTCGGGTTCTGCTGTCTGCAAGTCACTCTGTTCCAACAAGGGTGCATGGTATGGTCAAAGTATATCCATGTGGAAGACTGGATGTAGAGCCAGTCATGCATGAATGTCGAGCTAAAAAGCGTTTTCGCCAATCTGTCGAAGAATATTGTACGGACCATATCGCAAAGGTTTTAACTTTTTGAATGGACCAATGAAGCGTTCCTTCTTAAGATGTAGCCAGACCTTATCCCCAATTTGGAATGAATGAGGAATACGATGCTTTCCGTGTCGGGCCTTAGCTTTCTCGTTTGCTCTGTGCAACATGTCCTGTGCTTGTCGCTGGATGTCACAAATTTGATCTCTAAACTTGATGACTTTATAAACTTCTTGCTGGCTGTAGTCGGTGTCGGATTTTGGTTGTGTCATGGAGCTGATCAAATCGATAGGCATTGAGGGTTGAAATTCGTAACATATCTCAAATGGAAAGCTATTGACAATGAGAGTCGCGTGTTTAGCTGTTTCCAGAGGATCTTCCAAAAGATGCTGATGAATATGGCATCTCGGTCGAAAATAATGGTTGTGGGTAAACCAAAGTGTTTCCAAACATGTGTAAAGAAGAGATGAGCGGTATTTTGCGCTATCATGGTATTCTTACATGGTATGAGAATGGCCATATTGGAAAATCGGTCGACTACTACTAATATCGCTTCATGTTGATGTCTGGTAGTAGGATAACCCGTCAAGTAGTCCATAGAAATAGATTCTCATGGTCGACTAGGAACTGGCAGAGGTGTGTACAATCCTTGTCGTCGATTAGGCGATTTAGGAATGTCACAAACCATGCATGATCGAATGTACTTGTTGACGTCGGATTTAAGTGTAGGCAAAAAGAAATACTTTTGCAGGATAGCAAGTGTCTTTGATACTCCAAAGTGTCCTACAGTCTTGCAGTAGTGGGCGTCCGAAATGAGTTGTTGTCGGTGCTCACTGGTTGGTACAAAAATATGTCCAAGCTTGTATAGCAAGGTGTCTTTCAGGAAGTAGTCGGAGGTCAACGACTTGTTAGTCTATAACTGTCGGTAGACTGCTAAGAAGTCGATGTCGTCCTCATGCAACTGTGTCCAAGTGGTCGTTTTGTATCCCTACATACTCATCACTGTCAAAAGGAGAGTAATGGGTGGTCGATTGAGGCAATCAGTGGCAGTGTTAGCTTTACCTTTCTGATACTTAATCACCAACTGGAATTGTTGTAGGTAATTAATTCACTTGAGTTGTCGGTTTGTCTACAACTTTGATTATGTCAGAGAGAACTGTAGAGGCTTATAATTAGTGAGAATGACCGTTTCATTGCCAAGGATGTAATGCCTCCATTGCTTAAGAGCTTGCACAATGGCGTACAACTCTTTTTCATACGTCGAGTATCTTCTAACTGTGTCGTTAAAAGTCTCAAAATGAAAAGCAACTTGGTGACCAGACTGAGTGATCACTGAGCCCAAGGCATAGTCCGATGCGTCCGTCTCAATCTCAAAGGGCTGATGCAAATCAGGTAACACAAGTACTGGTGCAGTGCAAAGCCTGTGTTTGAGTTGTTCAAAAGATGCTTGATGTGTTGTTGTCCATTGGAAGATAGTTTTCCCATTTCCCTTTGTCAACTGATTCAAGGGACAGGCTATGTGACTGAAGCTGAGTATGAATCGTCGATAGAAATTTGCCAAACCAAGAAAACTTCTTAGTTCTTGAATGCTTCTAGGAATGGGCCAATCGTTGAGGATCTGTACTTTGTCTGGATCGACGTGAATACATGCAGAATCAATTACATACCCCAAATATTTGATGTTGGTCATCGCAAAAGAGAACTTGTCCATGTTCAGATAGAGTCGATGTTGTTGGAGAGTGGCAAGGACTTGTTGAAGATGTCCGACATGTTCTTCCCATGACTGACTGAAAATCAATATATCGTTGAGATAGACAATGACCCATTTGCCGATGAAAGGTCAAAGAATGTTATAATCCATATGTCGCATGAAGGTCGCTGGTGCATTGGTTAAGTTGAAAGGCATGACTAACCATTCGAACAATCCTTCCCTAGTCTTGAAAGAATTTTTTCCACACATCTGAGGGCTCAATTGGAATCTGATGGTATCCCGACTTGAGGTTGAGCTTAGTAAAGAATTTAGCACCTTTCATACAGTCGATGAGCTCGTCTATCTGTGGCAGAGGGTAGCGATTCTTTATCGAAATTTTGTTGAGATATTTGTAGTCGATGCACATGTGCCAAGTCCCGTCTTTCTTGAGAACTAGGACGACTGGACTTCCACAAGGAGAGTAACTAGGGCAGATATGAACTTTGTCGATTAATTCTTGGATTTGTATGCGAATCTCTTCATTTTCGAGAATGTATCTTTTGTAAACACATGTGTTAGGTAAAGAAGAACCAGGAACAAGTTCAATGGAGTGTTTTACCTGACAATGTTGAGGTACTCCGTTGGGAGCTTGAAAGAGGTTCTGGTACTCATCGAGAATATGATCGACTTGCTGCTTCTGTCGGGAGCTGCATTAGACGGTGACTCGACTCGTCACTGCAGTCTTCTTAGAATGTTGTGGCTTGATCATGATTAATGTGAACATCTAAGCATGATTGATGAGCTTCTTTGTTTGTTTAGAAGATATTAGTGCAACCGTTGGTGTAGGTTGATGCTCTGGTATGTTGAACCATCGATTTCGGATTCTGACAATCACCTTCTGGGGCCGTGACTGATAACTTCCATGTCTATCCTAGAGGTAAGGTTTCCCAAACAGGGCGTTGGCTACGGAGAGTGGTGCCATGTCGCAGAGTACTTCATCTTCAAAAGGTTTTATGAAGTAAGCTAGCTTGCATTGTCGAGTGATCCATAGTTCTTGTCCATCCTTCATCCAACCGATGTTGTAAGGTTGAGGATGCAGAGTGGTAACAAGACCTAGTTTCTTTATGAGATCTTCATAAACGAATTTATTCTGGCTACTGTTGTCCACAATCAGACGTAATGGGTTGCTATGCACCCATATCCATGTATGGAACATGCGTTCTCGTTCCTCCTCGTCGACGATAGTCGAGGCTGCTAGAGTGGTATAGGTCAAAAGGGTCGTTGCGTCTGGATCAGATTCTTCCACCGTCTTGTCGAACGCGTCGAAGGTCGATACTTTTGTCAAAAATGTCTTCCAAGCTTTGCATTCAGATGTATCATTCCAATATGAGTGGTGGTAATCGCACCATTTTCTGGTCAGTGGTTGTTTGCTACATTCCCTCTTGTGAAAAGGATGCTTGTCGTGGTCTGGATTTGGTGGTGTCGACTGAGAAGATTTCGACTTGTCAAAGTCACCTGGTGCCTTCTTGTCGGGTGGTCGTCCTGATGTCGGATTTGTCACGAAGCGGGCTTTTAATTTTTTCTTGATTTCTAGTTTGTTGGCGTAGTGGAATGCATCCTCAAGTGTAGTGACAGTTAGAAATTCTATCTCCTGCTAGATGTAGTGGGACAATCCGCTAATGTACTTCAGAACAAGCAATTTCTCTTCTTCTTGGATGCCAAGTCTTGCCATGAGTCGATAGAACTCGTCGGTGTAACTCTGTACTAATTGGTCTTTCCATTACCTTAGCTGCTACCACTTCTTATACTGTTGCTCGAGGTATTTGGGCGGGTAAAATTCCTTGCGAATGTGTTCGACAAATTTATCCCATGTGTCGATGGGGTCTCCACTTTTATCCATATTTGTCGAGAGGTTTTCCCACCAACAGTGCACAGATGTTGACATCTTTAAGGATGCAATGGTGACTTTTTCAGCTTCAGAGAGTTGATTTATAGCGTAATAGGATTCCAATTGTTGTACCCAATTGTCGACAGATTCCGCTTCAATCTTACCTTCAAGATTTGGTATGTCCAAATTCATTTGCACTTTGAAGGGGATGATTTTATCGGAGTGAGTTCTCGTCGAAAATCCTCCAGATGTCGAAGTAAATCGCATTAGAATTTCGTTGAACTAGGTGAACATTTCAAACTGTTATCAAGCCAGAGCTTGCTCAATAAGCTATGCTGTCTGGTTGGCTGCATGCCTATCGTCTGTTTCTTCTGTCAATTCTGGAGGTAGCGTTTGCTTGGATTGTTGTGATTGCGAGCAAGTTTGAACCGACATAAGTCAGGTAACTTCGAGAGAAGTGTATACGCAAAACTTAAGAACGAACAAAGATGAGTGCTCTGATACCAATGATCCGTGTCGTGTCTAGGAAGCATGAGGGGGAAAATAGTTTGACTGAATGAGTCGGCTATGTTATGGTGGAAGCTTAAGAAATAGAATGAGCAAAAGCAGGTTTACACTACACAGATAAACACAAATACGCACAGACAATATATAGGAATGCGAATTGTTCTTCTCTATTAGATGTAAACATATAGATTGATGTATGTTACAATATTATACATGCTTATATAGAATTCTGAGATGCTTGGGTGCCTGCCCGTTACGTTCAGTTACAAAGAAGAAGTTATAACGGTTCAACCGTTATAGTTGACTGGAAGATAGAGAGACAGTCTGTCGAAGTTCGACAATCGCTGGTCACATGTCGACGTTGCTTGTCAATGTCGTGAGCTGTGAGGTTGCTGAACATGTCGAAGGTGCGGAGTGTGTCGCAGTATGTCGAAGTCGAGACTCATCGGAGTTGTGTCGACGTCGATGACTTGTCACAGTAGGAAGTTAGCATTCGACACAAATGCCAACTATGATGCGGATCAGAGATCCTAATCGTGTCCAAAATTTTACAGACATAACGCAAGTGGATGTGCCTTCATTGATGCTACATCGATGGATCATGATGTTTTTTACCATGAATGGAACATGAAATGTGACTGATGATGGTAGTCGTGCAGCATCTTTGTCAACATCAAATGTCATGAGATGTGAGTCAGATGGATCGATGGCATCGAGTGCATTGAGTAATTCCTTTCTCTATGTTGGGAAAGACTGTAACAATTCTAGCGTGGACATGGTTGTCGAGGATTGAGCCAAGTCATCCACAATACTGTAATTATGGGTGGTTTTCATGTGAGGGTTATTAGGGGTACGCCGAAGTGGAACTTTTGGAATCCGCGGGATTTATTTGGTGTTTAGTCGAGGGATCTGTAGAGGGACCCCCGAGGGGATAGAAATATCTTCCACTTGAGGGGTGGAAGGCCCATCATAACCTTTGGCTCGTGTTTGGAGGTTGATTTCCAACATATAGATATTTTGGAAAGAACCATCATCGAGTGGGCGAGGGTCTTGCTGCTGTGTGACTACCCCTTGATTGGTAAAGGGTTGTTGTAACATGGTTGTTTGTGGGTGGGGAGGATTTGCTTCCTGAGGGGGGTTCGCCATCATCTTCTTTTTGGATTCTACTAATTGTTGGCAATCAAGGATAAGAGGGAAATGATGTGTGTCGTGGCCATAATCGTTGCAAATGGAGCATTAATAATTGGTTCTTAGGGTGGGGTTATTCCATTGTTTTGCGGGGTTGTTAGTCCATGTATTTTGGTCACCCGTATTCTGGTTTTGTTGGGGAGGGGGATTGACCCCTTTCCTTGACTATGGATTCTGCTTGTTCTTTCCTTTCTTCTTCCCCTAAGTTTGTGGATTATGGGGGTTTGCGACATTCAACTGCTCAATTTGTTGAGCTTGCAGAACATAAGAAGGTTGAACTAGGTTAACCCCCATATGGGGGGTAGGTTGTTGACCAGTTGGTCATGGGAAAGGATAGTAAGGGTTATACCCCAGGGGTGGGATACACGTTTTTTGTTCCATAAGAGGTGGATGTAGGAACGAATTGTGTCATTGGCGGTGTAGGAACCATCATCAAAGTGGCTAACGTTTGGGTATGTAGGACTATATGGTCCATACTGTAATTGACCAACTGATGGTGTTAGTACCGGTGTAGGGGGTACCGATGCATGTGGCATGGATGGGTAATACAAAATCATGTTAAATGGAACCGATTTGGTAGGAGGAGCCTTTCCTAAATGGGAAAAGGACCCAATAAGCTCATCCGTCGAGTGTGATGATCCTGAAGGTGTAGGATCCAATGACTGATGCCGAGGGGCATCATAGGATAGTGTAAAGGTAGTTGGATTGTGTGTATATAAGATTGAAATGTTGTGCTTTAAGAATGGCCTCTTCCTTGCTTTGTGGCATGGAGGTGGCGACATCTTTAGTTATGGTGGATTGGAGAGATTTGATAAACCAATCCAAGAAAAAGGGGGGTTATATTTATATCTTGCATAGTGTGCAGCATCTACGCCACTCATGGATGTGGTCCGTAATGTGGGTAGAATTATTTTGCCGAAACTCAGTGAGAATTTTGAGGCCTAAATCATGATATATTGGCAGTTGGAAGTACGTAAGAAATGCGGTGGCCAATGTCGCAAATGTGGAATGGGTTCCACTTGCTAGGTTTATGCACCATTTTGCGGCGGTTCCAATGAGGGTACGCTGGAAGAGGCGAAGCCTCACAAGGTCATCCATTATGCTATTAGATGAACACCATAAGTGGAAATACATAACATGGTTGGCGAGATCGTCTCCCTATTTTCCTTTGAATTTGGGAATGTTGGAAGGAAGCTTGTCTGGCATAACCGTCCATGTTGGCATCATGATCAATGGGATCATTAGCCAGTTTGGCCAAAGTAGGTAGATTTAAACTACCCATGAATGGTTAGGTAGGGACGAGTGGTCTTTCCATTGTATGTGGGATGTGATTTCCATGAGGGGGAGACCTAGGTGGTGTTGTAAATAATGGTTGACCTCATATGAGAGAGGATGGGTTAAATGGAACTAAGGGATCTCCAAGGGGAGAATCCAGTGGGGTACCTCTTCTGATGGGGGAAGCAGTGGTGTAATTAATAGTTTCTCTGAGAGGATAAAATGCACCTATCAAGGCTTGGCCTCAACTAGATGATCCTATCAATGTAGCCTGGGAGCGGCCCAGGATAGGGTACCTTCTTTTTGAACCACGTGAAGAAGGTGTAATAACACCCCTGAAGAGAGGGGATAGGCCTTGCAGTATATGCTACTGTCTTAGGATGTTGTTTTGTTCCTCAATGGTGAAGGTTTTGTGTCATGAGAGTAATAGTGGAATTTAAACACAATTGAACAAATGTAAAAATATGCCAACCACAACAGATGCAAAATGGTGCAATAAGTGAGTGAAATGTACAATGCTGGTTTTAGTGCATGAGTTCCCACATGTAGGTTCTTTTTATTATGAGTTAGTGAACTTGTAGTTAAAAAGAAAACAAATGTAAATTCCCTAGAAGACCTAATGTCCTTCCTCTCAAATGTAACTGGGCCTCCCAAAAGCACAATTGATGGTGATAATGGTATCCACTCACCAATCAACTAGTGGAGGTAACAAAGAGCTAGTTCAACTGGTGATGGGACCAATGTTACAATCAATAAGACTTGGAAACACCTCCCAAAGGAAATAGCTAAATTCATGAGTCAATTGCACTCACAATTGCCCCTTCACGATATCCTAAGTTGGGCCACTAAGATACCGTGTGTCAAGTGTGGATTAGTGGTTCGGCCTGCATGGTATAGTGTCGTCTCCCTACAACATGCTAAGTGGCTTGTAGGGGAGAGTAGGGGAGATATACCTCGACGTTCACCTCCTTGGTCACATTGCACTTATGATCCGGGTTTTATTTTAACACTTGCTTATAGCAGGATTTTGTAAGCACCCTATGAGACAACAATGCTATGTTTCAAAATATTGCTAATGAAACTAGATTGGTGGGAATTAATGGATGCCTAGCCCAATCAATCATACCTAACTAAAATATTATTTTGTGACCTCCTGTGGAGGATTTTAGTTGGTTAATACAATTACAATGTTGATTTTAAGGGGTTTGAGTTGTTGACTTATGGAGTGTAAGAGACGTATTTCACAATCTATACCTTTCTGATTCGCCAAGCTCACATGAAGTGCGAGGTGAAGAGCATACTTGGATCATAAGAGTCTTTAGGTCACTTAGTGTGTGTTAGTGGTGAAAACACATGTGATGAAAGCAAATTGATATCGACAAATTAACTAGAAGAGCATATGAAGTAATGTGTACTTTTAACTCTAAAAAAAGCTAATGATGCGGCTTTGCAAATTGAGGATGCTAACTATGTGTGCAATGGAGGTATTACACACTCCTCACCCTTTCTCTGATTCACCAAGCTTACATGAAGTGCGACGTGAAGAGCATACTTCGGGTGACAAGTGTATTTAAGTCCTTTCTTGTGTGCAAAAAGTGGATTCTACACTAGCAATACTACTAAAAACATGTTGATTGGTGCATAAACAAGAAATGGTCTTGAATACTAGTGACAACAATGGGTCCCATTGGAAGCCTCAAAGTTGGTTACCTAGGGAAGTTTCAAGAGAGATGAACTCTTTACTTCTTAATCTTGAGTCTAGGTGTACTAATTACTAAAAACTTAAGTAATTATGTGAATTAGCCTTAATTTAAGTTCACAAGTGAGCAATATTTGGACTGCCAAACTAAGCTATGCAGATACAAAGAAAATAAAGAACAATAGCGCGGCTAAACCACACTCTATCGTGCGTATCGGGAGGGTTAAATCAGAATAGATGCGCTGAACAACGCGGGTATTACACTAACCTTCCGCATGGATGACTTTGGCAGGGTAGCGCAGGTCTGACACTGGTAACCTACGCTATGCACGTGACTGTTTGAGTCGATTCCATGCTATCAACCCGACATAGATGCTGGGAACTGTACGACTATGGAAAAATAAATGAGACCGTAACGAGGCCAAATTCTGGAAGCAAGCGGTGGAATACCTGATCTCCTGCAAGTGACAAATGCCTACAATTAAATACTTCGCATAAAACAACCTAGTTCAATAAGAAATGAACAAAAATAAGTATGGTCGCCATTAGAACTATTGTGGAAAAAATTGCACAAGTGCACTCTTCCACTTGGTAACGGGCTAAGCCTTGTAGGTTGCAACAAGTCCTCAGTCCTTGGAGCCTATTAGGAACCCGTGTCAACCCTTCTCTTTACTTTGTTAGTATATTGTTGCTAGACTCATATGCTTTGTAAGTCATCTTGTAGTATTTGTTGATCCATAGTTTGTTTTATTGTTGTTGGACGCATATGCTTTGTAAGTCGTCCCGTAGTATTTGTTGATCCATAGTTTGTATTGTCCCATGGTTTGTATTGGCACATGGTATTGACCCATGGTATTGGCACCTAGAATTAGTATATAAGTTTGTGTTGAGACCAATGAAGGTACCGTGAAGTTATTTGTATTGATATTGCTCAAAGGAGGTTGCCCCCTCGAAGTGGCCTGCAATCAATAAAAATATTATGTGATCTCATATATTGTGCATTTTATCAATTAATTGTTGCAGGTTCCTCATAGAGCCCCTTTTGTGTGTGGTTGGTATTCCTCCAAGTGATCATGCAAGATATTGTTAGTGTAGTTCACATTCAAACATAGAAATATTGATAAAAAAAAAATGAAAGAGATGGGGGAAGAATGCAAACTCCAACAACAACCAAATATATGCTAAACCACTCTTGTATTTCCCAATGGAATAGCTATACAATACCTAGGAGGTGTGGGCTTCAAGGGAATCCAACAATCTCCCTTAGGGAGGCATTTCTTGTCCAAACTAAATGCTAAGTAGATGGTAGAACAATGGAGATAAACACGTGCCCCTTAATGGAAGGTGGCAAGGGAGCTTGGGAATGCTCACAATGGTAGGAAATGGTGGGATATGAGGAAGTTCCAACTCAAATCCAGCAGCATAGCCTTGCTATGGTTTCTCTCTACAAAATGCATGTTAATGGCTTCCTTTTATAGGCCAAGAGGGGGCCAACAAACAACTAGATCCAAATGTGAACTCTCCTCCTTCATGAACTAGTTCCAATGTACACTAGGGGGGCTGATTAATGCCAACAAGTGTGTGAGGAGCCAAATTCGGATCTTTGGGGAGTATTGAGTCTTCATTGCGCCATTCGGAGTGAGTGGTCCCTTAGTTTTGATAGTAGCTCAGTTATCGAAGGAAAATCCGCGTGGGTGTAGCATGGACATTGTTCAGATAACATGTGTTATAGTGCTGGTCAACTATGTAATACCCGCACTACCCTTTGTTTTGACTCTTTCTTGGCACTTATGGACTCATGTTGTGTTTTGGATCTATTGAGAATGCCTATGGTGAGATGCATTCTTTATTTTGATGACGCCTTACTGGATGAATCGCTGAAATGTCACATGTGTGTGACGTTTAGGCATTAACATGATGAACAATTGAATATGTAAATGAACAATATTAATATTAATATATACATTCAACTGTTGTGGTTGGTGCGAATGCTAAAAGAATGGGGGATTATGAATCCATGAGAGAGAAAGATATGAAGTGAGAAAGAAAGGGGGTTGTAGATAGTGTAGGGTGCTTATAACATGACCTCATCCTAACTTTGAGTGCAAAAGTACCTTTATTATGTTTTAATACTTAATACCTTTTTGATTGGCCTTAATCGTGCCTTAATCCTTAATTACGTGCTAATGGGAAATTGGTGGATGGGATGAAACATGAGTCTTTTGGGAAGACCATGTGGTTTAAGAAATCCATGCAGATGAGTGGATGCATACAAAGAGGAAAATTTTCTATGATTCTGCCTATCATTCGATCATGGAGAGAAGAAAAAAAAAGTAGGGAGTAGTGAAGGAAAAATTGTTGTTATGGGTTTGATACATTGTATACAAAACTGTTCTTTCAGGATGATACCATCTTTATCCTTGCGAATTCATGGTATTAGCTCGAGGGTGGCACCTTGTTGAGAGATTTATGAGCAAGACAACTTATGGTTTGGAGGAGCGTGCCTCACCCACAGCCAGTTGCTCAAGTATTTTCAATTCATCTAGGTAACTATTATGTTTTAAATCAAAATGAACTAGCTTTCATTGTACAAATAATGAATGGAATGAATTGCCAAAGAATTGAGTTATGTACTGTGTGTGGTAATGTATGGATGTAATTTGCATACTTTTGCTTGGAATTTGTATGCCTATAAACTTGTGGATAAAATCTTGATATATGATGGGCATTTGCTAGGTTGAGAATCAATTATTACTGTGTTCTGGGTGTTTTAATCTAGAATAAGTAAGTGACAAAGCTACCTCTATTGTAATGAATTTGCTGAGCGATTCAACCTTAGAAAATAATGGGTTAAGTAGAAATCCGTTTTAATTAGATTATTGTCCGTGTGCTACTTGAATTGCCCAAAAATAACTGGTATAGTTTACTGAAGCCATTTTGTCATTACTTCCATTTTGTTGGGGTGTAAACCCAACCGGGAACACACCCAGTGTTGTAAATATTACTCACTGGAATTCTATAGCTTTGGAATTCACTTAGATTTATTGAGATATTATGTTCATATAATGCTTTTTCCTATGAGACAACTTGTGAGCTTATTTTTTTTACTAAAAATTAAATTATCATAGAAGCACTCTAGTAGAAGTTAATTGTTATTGCTGAAATTGACATTTGGCATTCAATTCATTCCTAGAAGCACTCTAGTAGAAGTTAATTACTATTGTTGAAATTGGCATTTGGCATTCAATTCATTCCTATACTTTGACATTCTCGATTTATTGAGTCATGTGTCAATAGAATGATCTAGAAGGGTAAGTTGTTGCACAACCTTGGGAATGCAATTGCAAGGTAACTTATTGTGTATTGGCACAACCATTTGGATGGAAAAATTGATGCCAAAGGTGTCACACTCTCTCTTTATACTCATGATTAGATAGAAAATTTGAATGGGAGAATTATTTCTATGCTCTTATACATTAAGCATTTCCCCTTGTCATTTCTGCTTTAGTAACTCAGTGGGTATGGGTGATTTATTGGCCAAGGGTTTTTATATTTTTCCATAGCATTCGAGTATGGATAGAACGATTTGGGAAGTGAATCATTTCCCAACTTTGGAGTTTATGTTTCATTTTGATCATGACCATGCAAACTATAGCATATGGGAAAGTTGTTTCCCAGCTTGGACAATTTTTGTGCATTGCATTCATATTGAAGTAAACTAAAATCTGTAGAATGATGTTGCCTAGAACTACAATTGTTTTTCTTGTTTCCACAATAGAGTCGTAATGGGGTACATTACAAAGTGGTATTAGAGCTGAGACTGCGACTCTGAACCTCATGGGTTACGAAGTAAAGACATGCATTATATTCTCGTCTTGCCTGAAAAGACTCTAGTTTTTCCATTTGGTTGTATTCTGTGCTAGTTGTGAGAATGGTTTGGGAAATTCATTGTTTATGAGATTTGCTTATAATTTTATGTTCCTTTTCCATATTCTTGTCAATTGGTCAGAAATATACTCTTTGAGCTTCATTGATTGTTGAAAAGAAGTATTCACATTAAAGATCAAGCAGATACTTGGCCTCTTGCATGGATATTACACACATTTTCCAGTTCATATATTTTATATGAAGTTTATGGTTGTTCATATCAATAATGTGGCATTGCAGGATTATGCATGCAACTGTTTGACGAAACTTATTTTCAAATTGTCAAATTGTTTTTCTGAATCTCTCCTAGAGAGAAAATCCATGTGGCTAATCTTTTGCAAGCAAATTAATTTCTCAAGCGAGAATCCACTTCCCTTATTGGAATTAGTTGTGTCCAATTTACTTATGCAAACCAATTTCTCAAGGATGGTTATTTCCCCTTATTGTCATTAGTTTGTTGTCCAATTTATTATGAAAATAAATTTTGCAGAGTTGAAATTGTTGTCCTCATGGGAATTATTTTTGTGTTTTTTAAAGCAATTCGATTTTTCAATGGTGAAATCTTTGTCTATTTCAAGCACAATTTGATTTTGGAAAGCAAATATATAGTTTCCAAAGGTGAAATCGTTGCCCATTCTAGATTAGGCAAGCAAGTGGAATTCTCAGATGAGAAATCATTGACCCTTATAGGAAAACCCTTGGTGTTCAATTTATGCATGTAAATCAATTTTATTACAGTGAAGTTGTGGTCCATAGTTCATTTTCATTTAATGAAAATATTGTTAGCCAATAGATCTAGTAGAGGTAAGATTGTTGCCTCTTATTGTACTTTGCCGGTGTAAAATATTGACATGTGTAAATCAAGTTTTTAAAGAAAATTTTACTTCTTTGAAGGAACATATTATGAACTTGAGTAAATAGAATAATTTATGCTTCATATAGTATTCTTAACGCCTTTCTCCTAATCACCAGAGATTTGCAGAATGTAATGCCATTGTGTGGAGATATCGATATTTATTTCAATCTCAGTTATATATATATATATATAAGGGGGGCGTCGAGGGCTAATGTCAATTCTTAGGATAATGTCTAATGCAAGAATGCATGGCGGTAGCAACAAGTGCAAGTACAAGCCAATAAAAAATTCCTATGGAGGTGGACAAGTTATGAGGAGGAAGCTCGGGACATCCAAAAGAACTCAAAGGGGGGAAATCCTTTACCTACTCTTGAAATTATTTTGATTTTAATTTCTGAGTATGAAGGGATAATGCATGTTAGTCATGCTGAAAATGCATATGATAATGTTGATGTTGATGCTTGAATATGTTGAGAAAGCTAAGTTGAACCTGCTATTAATGATATGGTTGTGTTCCTTGGATGTTAAAGAGCACAAACAAAATCATGACTGAAGATATTGATAATACTACCACATAGGATAAGTTGTCCTTGGGAAGGAAATGATATTATCTTAAGCAATAGTGAAACATTGTTATTCAATGGCAAATAAGTGCAACTGCATAGTTCTCTAACTGGAATTTTCAATGCAAATATGAATATACAAAGGTCTAGGAACATCAGTGAAGTGCTTGGATTCAGTTGAATGTTTTTCCCTAATGAATGTTGCGCTCATATGTTTGATTGCAAATATTAATGATTTGGATCTTGTTCACGATGTTTTCCCTGAGGAAATTGTTTATGAAAGAGCTATGAAATGAGTTTATTAAAATATCTAGACCTATGAAACATATGAAAGGAAGAATCCATAAACATGTTGTTAACTGGTGTTAATTGTTGTCCCTTTTTTTAATGATATGACTTGTAAGTGGTGTAGGAACAAAATATCCAAGCCTAAATAGGCGTCAGCTCGATTCAAGCAAATGTCGAGATATGTTTTGGGCTTGAGGAAATATTTAATAATTTGGCTAGTGGTAGTGACCTATCTTCAAAAACATTGCACATTTTAATTCTCAAATGTTTTTCCCCAAAATAAATTAATCAAACACTTTCATATCCAAGCATTTCCTTTCACATCTATTAAACTATCATAACTTAATTAATGGGACTAAACACCTACATGCATCATATCATTTACAAAGTTAATAAATAAACATAATGTAACATTCTATAGACATACCCACTACACAATGGATTCCAATTTTACGAATTTTTGTTACAGAATGGTATTCCATTTCCTTTAAAAAGTAAATTCTCATATTCTAATTATAAAGTTATTATAATTACAATCATTTGTACAAACACATGAGAAGAATAATCATTTAAAATTTCACAATAATACTCAATTAGAAAAACAACAACTGAATTCAAACCATAATTAAATACCCGTGATTTTCCATGGAACATTAAGGTTTTAACATAATTTCTTCAATGAAATACTTACCTGTAATTGTTTGGAATGAGCAACTAGCTACATAAGGGGCACACTCCTCCTAGACATAGGTACATTGGGCTCCAATTCTCTCAACCCAACTACCACCCTCAAGCTGGAACCAAGCAATTCACCAAATGCACTCAAATTTTTAGCTGGATTTAGTAGGGAACTCACCCATTACTATTCTAACAACATATTCTTCAAGAAATAAACATGAACATGGCTACAACCAATTCATGATTCAACAATTCAATCCTTCTCTCAACATCAAATTAGCAAACACAACCATGGATCAACCCATCTATAGGCACCATGGCATCGATGTCAGATTTTATGTTGAGGAAGTCCAACACCATTCACCGTTTCTCTGGTCCCTGCTTCACAGGAAGGGTCACCCAACCTCTACCATCAATGAGAAGAATGGTGTGGTTAATCAAATACGGGTTTCAGGGTCTTCTCTGTAACTCGTGCCATATCCCTTTTCTTAGAGGCTTGATTTTTCCAATTCGAATGGTATCAAACTCCTGTTGTGGAACTAACTTCCTCCATCCCTCCTTACTTTTGTTTGCATGGGATTTAGTATCCATCTCGGCTCTCTCTCCCAAGAGACTACCACTTTAATATTTTTTAATTCCTTTCCTAAGTGCCTACTTGGAATATTAAAAAAGGATTGGGGAATATTAAACATAGTTTCAACTTAAGTTCCAAACTAATTTTCTTTTAATTTTTCTTAATTGAGTAAGGTCCTATGACTCACCCCATGGAACTACCTCACAACCCCCTTTCTCTCACTGGTGATTAACTTGGTTCCCCATACTCTTTTCACGTACCTCCTCATATGCATCCAACTATATATTTCATTAATAAACCTAATTGTTCATATACACGTGACATGCCATTTAGCTTAGTATTTACAACATATACAAGCAAAGTCTTGGGGATTGAAACCGAGGGTATTACAATAATTGATCTCGCCAGAGGAGGAGGTGAAGTCGTTATTGATTTTGATCTGTTTCTACTCCTACTATGTTATTATCTTGCTATTAGTGTTTCTTATTTCATTATCTGGACATGAGGGATTATGAAACTCAGTAAAATATGGAATTTGGATGATTGAAAAAGAAAGGCAAAGCAAAGTTCAAATAATAAGATGTGTTTAAATTTGAGGTTTCTATATGGAATACATTTTCAAAGGGGTTGTCTTGCATTAAAATTTAAAGTTTCACATGTGAAATGAAACCAAATTTGGGGTTTACAACATGAAAGACATATTCCTACCATTTGATTAACGATTTTAAAAAGACGAGCTTTTATGGATCCCTAAACACTAAATGCAAAATTATTATAAGTTAGCCATAGCATTAAAACAAGTTGATGATGAAGGATTTAACCTTCTTAAAGGAAACTTGTCTGACTATCTATAAAACTAGAAAACATAATGTCAATGCAACCATTTAATTAACTCCATTCCTATAGTAAAAAATATGCCAAAAATCATCAACAGAAATTGCAGTAAAAGTAGACTAAAGGTAGAAAGAATTAGAACAATATTTAAGCCTCTATACATCCATCATATGCCAAATAGCAGCATTTCATTCATGGGATACTTATCCAAGGACCCTTCCAATCAGGTCTCAATCCTATCATAAAGTCTATGATGATTACCATGGAACTATTGGAAGGAGTTTGTGTAAAGGAAGTATACCTAATAAGAATCATGTGAAGGAATTACAAGTATTGTACCTTGTGAAAGAGTGTAGAAGTATTGTACCTTATGAAAGAGTGTGAGAATTGATAGTGACATTGGTTTCTGAGGAAAATGTAAGATATTGAGGACCTAACATAACCATGTCAAAATCGAAGCGCCTCATCATCAAGACCCATTTCCTTGTGCTCATACTTCACATAATCAACAACTTGAGATGAATTAATGGAATTAAATAATGTGCATGGGTAATCTTCCACCATTGTATAAGGCATATTATTAGTACTAGAGTGGCCATAATGTCGGTATAGCCATTCCATTTTAGTGCCTCGTTTGTTCTATTTTTGGTAAATAAGTTACTAAACATCAACATGTTTTTGATTTTTTATTAGGCACCAATGAGAAGAAGGATGCAAAAGAAGAATGATTTCTGGTTTTTGATGTACTAGTATGCAACAAGCATAGTAACAAAGCTTGCGACTTTAGTTTTGATGCAAATCAATTGCTACACACATATTAGAAAGAAGAAAAAAATTGCAGTTACTATGAATAGTTGTGTACCAAGGCTACAAACGTAGGTCTTTTGAAATTTTTATTGAACTTTTAAAAACATGTTTCTCAACAATGTTCTTATACATATATTGGATTTTTTTCAATCTTAAATTTTAACTAAAAATCATTTTCTCATAGATCTTGTGTTAATCTTGCGCTAATGAATGATTGTATTTTACTTCTTGATACTTTCTCAATACATGCATTCCATTCTAGTTTATAAATTTAGTATAATCATTCTGACTCAAAATATTTGTTCTAAATGTAAAAATGACTAAGATGCTTCGACAATTTGTTTCAAACTCTACTCGCAATTGCATATTGATTACATCATTAAATTAGTATGGTCATTTCATTGTACCTTCCATTTGAGACTATCTTGATTGCATCACAATGTTCATATAGCCATTTAACTTTGAAAACTTCATTCAATGAAATCTATGCTTTCTTAATGAGTTCTTTTTTTTTGTTTGTCAAAATCAATATATTTATATAAAAAACCATTTCTCATTGCCTAGTAAAAAACCACAACATTTAAATTGCACTCCACAAATTTCATGGTTTGGCTTTGTTCTTATTTTACTTTTATACCATTGACATAATCTATAAATAAATCTTATGGCACCTTAAATAAGTTTGCACTGCTCTCTTGCTTCTTTCCAACAACTCTGCCCGTTCAACATAAACCCCAATGTAGTTTTTGTTTATTCATTCAATTAATTATAGATTTGAATACAGCATTCCACTATTTTATTTATTCATGAAAATCACGACCATCAAGACTGAAATACAGTGAGCCGATTAAAATCATTTTATGACAATTTACATTTGTTTTAATCGTAATGATATGATCATAAACCTACTGCAAGTTGTTGAGATGGCCGAGTTGGTCCAAGGCGCCAGGTTAAGTTTCTGTTCCGAAAGGGCGTGAGTTCAAACCCACTCTCAGCAATGTGCTTTTTGATGTATTATAAATTCAGAAAGAGTTAGTCAAGTTGGGACCGGTACCGAGTGGTTTCAGGCGCCAGACTCAAGTTCTGGTCTTCGAAAGGGGGCGTGGGTTCAAATCCCACTTCTGACAATAAACCGCTTAACTAATTCTTTTTTAAATTTTTGCTAACTATATCAGCAAAGTATCAAGGATTTACAAAGTATCCACACTATTTGTTAAAGGGCATTTGGTTAGTGAATTTGAAATGTATAACAATAATTCAACAAATTCTTTTTTAAATTTTTGCAAACTATATCAGCAAAGTATCAAGGATTTACAAAGTATCCACACTATTTGTTAAAGGGCATTTGGTTAGTGAATTTGAAATGTATGACAATAATTCAACAGTGTTAGTGGTTGTTGATTATGTATATTACACATATAGATACAAGCTCAAGAGATCCATGTGAAATTAGAGAGAGACTCAATAATATTGATTGAACAGACTTTGTAGTTATTGATCATGATCTAGATACATGAGAGCACATAGCTACTAGTTTCATTTTCAGTAGCTTTGTAGTTATTGATCGTGATCTAGATCCATGAAAGCACATATATAATTGGCCTCTTTTACCCAAAACCAATTGATATGTTGCACTAGTTGATTCAGTTTCTAATTCAATAGTTCAAGTCTCTATTCCATATCCAATTTCTAATTCAATAGTTCAAGACTCTATTTAGAGTTTGCTTGCTACTATTTCCTACTTTTCTCCAATAGGGCCAATTCCCCTTCTTGATCAACCAACAAATTTATAGTAGGAAGGGACAATTATGTGATCCATCAACAATGTGGTGAGATCAAATGAAACACCCTTCTCTAGATTTTAGGAAACAATGAATGATTTGATTGCTCAGAAGGAAGCCTTCAATCTTTGGGAGAATATATTCTAGACGTGAACTTCGTAATCTCAATGTCCCAAGTAAGGTGTATGTATCAATCGTATTATGGCCTCCAAGGTCTTCACTTACTAGTTAGTAATCTAGAGCTTTGAATAATCTAGTTGTTTGCGTTTTTCTCTATAATATCATGCATCAACATTTGGGATGGTCTTGTCATGGCATATATCTATTTTAATGCATGTTATATTAAGTAATAAAAAAACAAAGGTTAACAAAGATCTAGGGGTTTTTCAATTACATGACCATATTTTTACTATCCCCGATTCCCTCTCTTCCTAGGGTGTATAAGCACTTGCCTTGGGTTGTAGAAAAGGCCCATCTCAACTAATCATGAATTCAAGAGCATGAGGATTCATCATGTGGGCCAACTGCTCAATTCTAAACATAAATCTAAGCATTATGATACAAATAGCCATGATGGTATCAAGAATTAAATTCACCACAATAACCCTAAAATACTTCACATCATACTCTTGACCAAATTCTCAATTTTATGTCATCTGATATTACAACTTACATGAAATACATCCCCTTTCTTCCATATTCAAAGTGTTAAATTGCTCCAATTTCTCTGCCTATATATGTAGATAAATGTTGATGAAGCTCACAAGCTCATCTATCTTCTCATGGACTCTCTATCTTCTAATTAACCAACGTAGATCCGTCTTACCTCTGAATCTATCATGTGTCGAGAGGAATCAAGGTGCAAATCATTTTTAGCACATGCAAAACTTGAGGAGAGGTTTGCACCTCAAGGGATTGATCCCTCTCAGTACATGATAGATCCATAGTTTAAATGGATATGTGCTAATATATATTAAATAAATTCAATATGCTTCATATTTATTGGATATTTGAAGGCTAACATTTCATAACTAAGATATAGTTTGGGGTTTGGAGTGTGCTAAATCCATTTGTGGAATTATAAAAAACTACAATGAGTAGATCCATATTAAATTAAACTACGAAGAGTAGATGATCATGATAATGTAATATATATGTGTTTTAGATGAACGTGATTATTTAAAATTAACCAAGTATAATTTATAATGTACATTTGGAGAAAAAAGGTGCATAACAACAAAGTGAATCTTCATTTTATGGCATGCATATTTTTAATTAATTGGAATATATATATATATATAGTTTTGAAGTTTAAGTTAGAGCCGACATTGTAAAATTTTGTTTACATAATTTTTTATTAAAGTGCCACATGTCAATTCCACGTTGAGCATGTAATTACATTTCTCCCTCGTACTAAGCTATAGAGAGCACCTCTCAATGCAATAAAAATATTCTTACAAACTATCTAGTATCTAATTAAGACTATCCTTACCCCCACCACCTCATATATATATATATACACACACACAATACCAAAAGAAAAGCGTTAGAACCTCAATACAATGAGTGTGACCATGGATATTTTAAGTAATTATTGGAGCATCCATAAAATTGGATTGAGCAATGAAGGTTGGGACTTGGCTTCACAGTCCCTACCATAATCAAAATCACTCTCATTTTTCCCTTTTTATCCTACACCTCTACCATATCCTTCATCCTCTCCTCCTTCCCATTGTCTGCATCTTCAACATTGGTAGTAGCGCAATCCTTAAAGTAAGACCATGCCAAAATAATATGAGCAAAGTGTATGGGAGTGAGCATGAGTAGGGAAACCACTCCACCAAAATTGTATGGTCAAACTTTAGACAAGAAAATCACATTCATAAATTTATATAAAATGTAAAATGAAAAGCATAAAAAAACACAAGATCATCATGAAATTTTTATTAGACAAGTAGATAGGATGTGAAATTCCAAACCCAATAACATGTAACATATAAATTACAATCATATCATTTATTAAGGTTATCATTGTTACATTTGACATATAATGTTTCTCCACGTTATCCATATTATATAATTTAAAACCCACATAACTTTAGAACTTGTTGGAAAAATATGATGACCATATTAAATGGAGATTGTGGAGCTAGTCACTTGGATTTTGTTCTAAATTTGTTTATTTGTTTTTTAATTAAAATTAAAGATGTTTCTTTTGATCATGTTTTCACCAATGAGGGGTGGTAGGAGCGGGACGAGGTGGGGTTCTATTGAACTTTGATGGAAATGTAGAAATATTATCCCTCTCTTAGGATATTGGTATTGCTACCAACAACTAGGCTGAAGTGTGGCTGAATTTCATGCCCTGTACTTGGGAACATACTACATCAAAATCCAATGCATTCAAAATGTAATGATCTTAGAAAATTCTCTCTTAGTAATCAAGGAGGTGCAAAAAAGGATTATTAAAGAAGGGACCATTCAAAGTAGGTTTTTTGAAAGGGTCAATTGGAACCTTGATGACGTTACCAATGTTCATCTCTTTCATGTTCGGCATCTCAATAATTATGGTGTTGATTGATTATCAAATGAAGCAGTGTCTCTTGACAAGGGATTCCTTGTCAAAATTGGGGACCCCCTCGAAAGGACGTGGCTTCCATAGGTTTGGAATGTTAAGCATCATTATGTCATTAATTAACTTGACCCTCCCCACTCATGGCATTAATGGGAGTGTCAATACTTGGAAAATTCATAATCATTTGAGGATGGTGAGTCTTATCGCCATTAAGTTGCATGAGGGAGTCATTGCACTCCCCCATACTTCTAGCTCCCCCACATCTTTGTATATTTCTCTTATCATGCCTATCTTTATGGCCCCCGTTTGTGTTCATATTAGTGAAGGTGGGATATCTTCTATGCATTTGGTTCTGGTTTCTCATAGTTCCGGGGATGTGTAATTGTGCCACATTCCTCTTTCCAGTGTTCAAATTCTGGGAATGGACTCTAGATGTTATACTTTGATAGTGGTAAAGATTTCGTCTCCAAATCATCTAGCTACTTGACTCCACAATGATTATAGACTGGTGATTTTCTATTAGAATTTTTTTGTGGAACAGAGGTGTTGGGTACTTTAAGGTTTCTAGTCTCTTTATTGCATGCTTTTGTTTTTGTTTCTAGGGCCTTTCTAGGTTTTCCTCTTGTGGAAATATTGTGTATTGAGTTATCCCTTGTTAGTTTTTGCATTGATATGACCAAATCCTTGGATATGGACCCAGTTGATGGAGAAAAAACCAATGTTAAAAAAAATTCTTAGGAGAATGAACAATCAACTGGAAGGCATAATACAAGTGATTGAATACCTCAACATTCATATAGAGAAGAAGGAAGCCAAGCAAGAATAAATGGAGAACAAAGTGAAGGAGAAGGGGGTAAAAATTGATAAGTTAGCTAGTGATACCTAGATGCATTACAACATGATACTTGGTTTTTCTCATGGTACTAAGTCTACCATAGGACAACTTATAATTTCTACTAGTTCTAAACTCATTGCCGAGGAAACAGTCCAACAAATTGCCATGGAAATGATTGAACAACCTCACACTCAACATGATGAAGTACCTGACCAAGGTGACCAATGGAGGAAGGATACAACGACAATAGTTTCAATTAATTTATATATTTTTCTTAGAAGAACGGTTAAAAAATTAATATTAAAAATAATTGCGGGGTTTCCCCACACAGTGAGAGTACATAGGGTGCCCGAAGGCCAAAATTCAAAACTATCATAGTCCAACCTATTATACCCCCCTACTGACTATTGAATTACACAGATCTCAAGGGCATTGCAATGACTTCTTGCCGAATTACATAACGCCCAAGGGTATGACAATGACTTCTTAAAAAATCTTTCATACTCCAAAATTATGACTTCCCTAACCATACTGATTTCTTCTAGATATGACTACTAAAAAATAGACACATGACATAACTTATCTACTGATGAACTTGACTACTACAAAACATTAACTTGAATGTTAATTATAATCGCTAATCCTTGCATAACTTGCTTAGCTTCCAGTTAGTGGGAAGTGAATTCAAATTTGGGATGAGAAAATGCTAGGGGATCGAACCTGGAGTCGGCTTCCTGGAGTGGGATAGAGCGAATTTAGCCAATGGACATAAGGTTGGCTCTGATTTCCATATTATCGACTCGATACTGAAGGAATATCAGTTGATATTATAGGGTGGCAGCTTTTTTCACCAAATTTTCATTATTTTCTTTTTCCTTGGTCAATTCATCTGCCAGTTCCATCTCTCTTTGGCGTGCATCTTCATTTTCTTGTTCTCTGATGTCTTCCTCCTGATCCAAGCACAAATCCAGAACACCCAAGTATTGGCCGAAGTCTCGAGAAAACCTTCTTAACGAATGGCTAGTCTCCATGTTCTGGTCTTCAACTCGACGAAGAAGAAGACATATACAGGTCCCTAGGTAGTGACTCTCCTCTTGCATCGACATGTTTTCTTGATTTCCTCCCACAACTGTCACCTTTTTTCCAAAGAAGAATCGACACCTGACTTCGGAGAGTTAGCACAATTCTCATAGCATAGGAGACGATTTACATATCTTTTTCATCGCCTTTTAAACCTCAAAACCCCATGAATTCTCATAATTTAACCTGGTACAAGTGAGTGCCATAGGCCGTCCATCCCAACCAACTTTCGTAAGGTGATTCTGATTGTCAAAATGAATGTGTATATTTCTTTCTTGCATGATGATTTCTTAAATTTCCCACCTTTACACCTAATGAATTCTTGTTGTGGGATGACATCTGGATCCTTTTACACGTGTAAAGGAGGGGCTAACGGAATCCACGTGTCCCGTCTTCTAATTACCAACTTTATAGGATTGGGTCCCATCCCAGTTCCCTTTTGTTCAACAAAAGTTTCCAGTTGACTAGTCAGCCCAATGACTGAGTTGGCTTCATGATAGACCACTTCATTCAACTCACGGAGAATATGCCACTATGGGACCTAGTAAAAATGTTGGGCTTCCTATTTGATGCAATCAATTTTCCTCTGGAGACAAATATTTTTGACTTGGGAGTTGAAGACAAAGAGTTTGATTATGAAAGAGGAGCACCAAGGAGGATATGCATGCTTTCTGAGCTAGCTTGCATACCTACAACAACACATATGCTTCAGCTTAGTTGTTTGTCTTTCTTCTGAGACCCCAAGCGAATTGAAGCATTATTTGTCCTTCAAGGTTATATATCACCCCCTCCCCCCCCACCCCGCACCTACCTCCCCTAATTAATTTACATTTTTTTCTTATATATTTCACTTGTATTTTTTTGTTCAGCCAATATATAATGTAGTTTAGTTATAGGTTTTCTAGGGGAACAATGTATGTGTTGAAACAGTTATGTCGACAGGGGTTCACTTTGCACTGCTGTCAACAAAGATCGAGCAGACACCCTTAAGCATCGACCTAGAAAGGTTTCATCCTTTCCAACAACACTCGCAGGGTGAGTGGGGTCTCACCCGAGATGTCTAAGGTGGGCTGTAGGAACCGAGTTTCCGCAGTTGGGAGAAGACATGGGATATTCCACTCTCAATCGACACAAGCTAGAGATTTGCATTCACATTAAAACATCATACAATCACCCTAGTAATCCTTAATTGCATTATCATCTCATACTTAACGAATGAAACAAATAAACAGAACATGTTTGAGGAATCTGCGATACATAACATATCTGCGAAAATATCTAGTGCGATCTCAAGAAAACATCATATTGCAATACACAAAATACAGATATGCATATTAATCATAGTAGAGAACCAAAATAAGATAAATACACCATAGATCGATCCAAAAGACAGAAACACAACAATTGCGAAGGATTCATCTCATATTTCACAACTCAAAAAAATGCCCTTAGGCTTACAATCACACAAAAGGTTCTTCTAATCTGATTCCTCGATTCCCTATGCCCTAGAGATTACAATATTAATTATATTTATAGGCGCACTTGGCCATTACAAATGGTCCTAATGACCCATTGCTAACTAACTTAACTAATTACTTCTACATATCTCGGCTTTGCGACCGATCCTTTTCTCTTGTCTTTGACCCTTTCGCCACTTGGGGTTCTGCACTTGTGCGCTCCAACCCCGTGCCAACAGGCCACCAATGCAAAATTGTGGCTCTCCCTTGAGCCACTTCAACTGGAAAATGTTGGTGCATCAACTTGCTTCTGGAACTCGTCGTAAGTTGTCATGACTTGATCGACAGTTTCCTTTGCTGATGCTACTTTGCACTCTTTCCCATTTTGAGGAACAATATTTCTATCCCCCATGGTGAAGGAATCTTCCAACATCCAATTGCATTGGTTCCCGCACATCGGTTTCGCGAATTTGATCATCCTTCACTGGAGCCAAAGTGTCCCTTGCGTTGGTCTTTTGGCGATCAAAAAACTCGTCGATTCTCCATCAATTGCAACTCGTGTCGAGCTGCAAGCATCCCCCTTCGTCCTTCGATTGGTATCGATCAATCTACTGGTACTTCTCTTGTTCCTTGTCGTCCTTTCCCTTAGCGCACCTTGTGTGCTCATGCTGAAATTGGAATGCCCCATTGCAACCTCTAATATCACTTCTTCGCTCTTCAACTTTCTTAGAATCGCGCATTAGGCTCAATGACTCTCACCCCTAATGCACATAAGACTTAATGATTCTATCTATCCATTTTTTCGAGTATTTATAACTTAACTTGATCGATCCCCGTCCATTTTGTCTCTCATGAGAAATGATTACCAAATCATCCATTGAATCTTTCGCCAATTTACCGAATGTTGTCATCGAGTGTGTCACCATCTACCTTCACCGCCTTTTGTCGATGCTCAAAACGTTGTAATTATTATCTAATTTGACTCACGCATGCTAAACGTTGACAAGCTTCAAGCCTCATCACTTATTGTTTATTCTACTAGTGTTTCGTCGACGGACCCAATGCGGTTGACATATCTCCAACTTTTAATCATCATTGTCATTCTGTTTTTTTCACTCCGCGGTCTCCTTTTCAGTTGCTGTGCGCCTGATTATGGTGATAGATTTTGTCAACAGTGTCCCATCTAGATTTTGTAACTGCATCGCACCTCCGTTAGTAATAAAATTTATAATATAGGGACCCAACCTGCATCTGCAGCTTACCTGGGTGCTTCGTAAACTTACTGTCATACAGCAGTACCATATCTCCGTGCTGGAAGTGCTTCGCCTTAACGTGGTGATCGTGCCAAGCCTCCTATCGATCCTTTTCTACCTGTTGATGGAATCTAGTGATAAATCTATCCTCATCAAGCTGTACCAACTGCACCAACCATTCTTCGATTGCTCCATCATCACTCATTCCTGTTGTTGCCGCGATGCGCAGACTCGGGACAATATACTCCATTGGAATCACCGCTTCTTGTCCGTAAACTAACTTGAATGGAGTCTAGCCCGCCAATCATTTACAAGTCTTTCTGTAGGCCCACAGTATCACTAGAATCTTCAAATCCTAGTCATCCCAGTTTGTGTTACACACCTTTGTAAGCGGATGCTCCAATACATTGTTCGGTGCCTCCACCACACTGTTAGCCTGCGGGTGATATGGGGTACTCCTTCGATGCTGAATTTGGAATTCTTTCGTCATGGCCCTGATAGTTTGGTTGATGAAATGAGTGCCTTGATTTCTCATCAGTATCTTTTGGAACCCAAACCTGGTGACCACATTATTAAAGAGAAATCTTGTTGCTGTCACAGCCATGCAATCCTTTACTGGCGCAACTTCATCCCATCGTGTCAAATAATCAGTTGTAGTAATTATATATCGCGAACCTATTCTTTTTCCTGGTGGATTGATAGGTCCTACGAAGTCAACTTCCCATTTGTTGAAATACTATAATGTTAGTTGAGGTACTAGTGGCATTTCATCTCGTTGCGATGGTTTCCCTGTTCTTTGGCATACATCGCAACTCTTTGCATAATCTGCAGCATCTCCGTGCATTGTCGCCCACCATAGTCTAGCTCTAAGTATCTTTCTAACAGTGGCATGGTGTCCTCCTGCGATCCCATCGTGAGCTTCTGCTAATATTATTTCATGTTCATGCGGAAGGACATATCGATGAACGATTTCATCTGGCCCCATTTTGTAGAGTTGACTTGCGATTAGCTGAAAGTCGGCAGCCCTCACAAATAGCTACTTTTTCAAACTGGTATTCGATCCTTCTGGTGCATGTCCTATAGTGAAGAACTGAATGATTTGCTCGTAATGGTCATTGACCATTCCAATTCGGAATATTTGTGCATCTTATAATCCCTCATTAATGCTTCTTGGTTCTTCACCCGACTCAATTAAGGACAGGTGGTCAGGTCCTGCATTCAATCGCCCTGGTTTCACAATGATCTCAAAGTCAAATTCTTGGAACAACAACAACCAGCGATAGATATTCCCCCCCAACACAGGCTTATTGACCAAGTATTTCAATGCAGAGTGATCAATAAACATTTTGAAATGTCCTCCAAGTAGGTAGTGCTGGAATTTTTGTAGCGCATAGACCATTGCTAGGCCTTCCCTTTATATCTTCATATAGTTTTTCTCCACAGTGGAAAATTTTCTGCTTGCAAATGTGATTGGATGATCGATCGACCCTTCTCCTAGCTGGGCCAATATCACTCCTAGTGCGACTGATGACGCGTCCACATGAACATGGAATTCTTTTTTCCAATCAGGAAAGAGTATTATTGGTGATGCGGCCATCTTTGATTTTAGTATATCGAGGCTCTTCTGGCAGTCGTTATTCCATTCGAACTTAGCATCCTTTTTAAACAGTTTTTCCATTGGCGCTTTGATCGCTGCATATCCCCTGATAAACTTTATGTAATACCCACTATGTCCCAATGTCACCCTTAATTTCTTCATTGTCATCGGTGGTGGTAAGTCGACAATGATTGCAATCTTCGTTGGGTCAACCAACATCCCTTCCTTGCATACAATATGTCCTAACAGAATCCCAAATGGAGCATAGAAGATGCACTTCTTCAAGTTTAGCAAAATTTGATGTTGTCGACATCTCTCCAGCATCAGCCTTAGATTCACAACATGGTCCTTAACTAGGCCATATACGGTCCAATAGTCCATATATACTGCGAGGAATTTATGAATGAAATCTTTGAATGGAGAAACGACTAATATTGAAAAGATCGTCAGGGCATTTTTAATACCAAACGACATTACTGTGTATTGAAAACAACCCCATTCTGTTACGAATGTTGTCTTATGTTGATCCTCCTTTGTGATCTTTATTTGGTGGTATCCTAAGAATCCCTCTGTAAATGAATATATATCCTGACTTACAAAACCTTCTAGTACTTCACCAATGAATGGTTTAGGGAATGGATTGTGAAGACATGCATCATTCAGTTTCCTTAGGTCAATGCAAATCCTGATTTCACTAGTATTCTTATCTTGGACAACCATTGGACTGATCCATTTGGATTCCTCCATAGGATCTATGATTCCTACATCCAACATTCACTCTATCTCGACTTTCACTCACTCCTTGTACCTGGGATTCAATCTATAGGGTCATTGCTTTACGAACTTTGCATAAGGTTTCAGTGGAATCTTCATTTCGCCCAGTTCCATGGAAATTCCTTTCATTTACGAAAATTTTCGTTGGGAACAAATCTTGAAACTCATGTAGCATATCAGTAACCTTTGCAATGGTCGAATCATCCCAGTAATATCCAATACTTGCGAACTTGGGGTTTTCCTCCGACCCAATATTAACCTTCTTGATTTGCAGTGGTTGTTGAAACTTTTCGAAGGGAATATCTAGTGCTTCGACATCTCGACTTCCTTCCGACTATGGTACATAAAAAACTCGTGGATCATCCTCTTCATTAGGTCCTCCCGTCATGTTGTAGCACTCCAGCAACATTTTTGGTGTTGCAATCCACTGTAATCCCATTGGTTTTTCCGTCAGGATTGCTTCAAGTACTTTCTCTCGAATATCCTATAGTAAGCTATGGATGAAGGGGTTTTCATCCGAGAAGTTGAAAGTTTGGCTAAAGCTAATAGTTAGATCTCCCCATGTAATTGCTCTGCGTCGTAGTTCTGCTATGATATACCAGCTTCGCAATACCTCATCCAATATATGGATGAACGTATGGAGCCATTCCTATTTTGGTCTCATTCCCCATGTGCTTTGACACTCCTCCAAGTGATCCCTTAGGTCACTCCTTCCACTGTATTTTCTTCTAGAGTACCCTTCAGTTTCGCTGAATCTGACTTCCATTAGTTTTCGACATAGTGGCCAGTTTGTTATTGTAGACTTGTGCGTTGCCCACCACCGTGCTGGTGTAGCTATCTGTGATTCCTCCAATGCCAGTGGTCCATGTGGTTCTACTAGTCTTTCTTCAAATTCGACGATAAATCCATTCATATTAGGCAATTCCTCGTATGTTGGCATGTCGCATACTTTCATCGTTACCCATATCAATGACTGGTGATTCGCGTGCACCTCCTTAATGATACTTCGTGTAATCAATTTTTCCAATTCTCAATCGCTTCATTGGAATCTGACGATGTCGAGCTAACGCTTTTCCACCATAATTCCCCATCGGCGGTGGGATTGATGTAGTCCTCCAAGATGTTGTAGACGTTGTCCCATCCTTTTGTAAATTCGTCCGGCATTGGTTCGACATACCTCTATCCTTCTGATGGATCAAGTGGGGAAACGACCCTCATGTCGTGATTTTCAAACGACATTGTTATTTTCTTAAAGTTGATCACAGCTTGATTCTTGATTTCCTAGTTGATCCCTAACAACACCGGATAGGGGCTTGTGTTATCAACTATCTCTATAACTTCGAAGTCTGTGTAAGTCTTTAATCCCTCTATTTCGACTAGGAGATGACATAATCGACCAATGGGGGTGACCTTTCTCTGATTTGATAGTCCAAGCTGTACATGGGACCATGCTAGCTGTGGTTTCCCCATTGTCTCCCATGTATGTTTAGTCAAGATATTTACATCTGATCTCAAGTCCAGAATAATAGAGTCGACGTCGAATGCACCAATCTGTGCAGTCATCCTTATTTCTCTCCCTGTCTCCTTTCCATGCAATCGATTTACTATCTGATCCTATCATCCATCCTGCTGTCGGTGTAATAGGATTTCTATCTCTACTAGCGCATCCTGATCTTTCGCCAATTCGAAATAGATTTCTAGGAAATCCCTCAAAGTGTTGATTCCTCCTAGTGGCCTCTGCGAGTTCGTCGTTTCGAATATCTACGGCATCTTGTAGACGAGTTCTTTCTGGCCAATAGGTGGTAGCTTAGTCCTTCTCATTGTATCTTGCGCTTCTAAAAAGTTCTCCATTTCTGCTTCCATGTCGAATCGAACTTGTTTCCTTGCTATAGGCCGAATACTAGGCAGTGTCATGTCTTCCCCTATCGAAACCCCCTCTGGTCACTACTGTGACATTCACAGTTTGACTTCTTATCTCCATCGAGATATTATGTACATTCAGAGGTGGATTTTGATTCTGATTCACATTTGGATTCGGTTGAGGTTGGGGTGTATTTTTAGTTTTCCATTTCACAATCAACTGGGGACATTCCTCAACACTGTGGTCAGCTGCGCTGCAATAAGTGCACTATAGAGTCGGGTTCAGACAATACCTTTGACAATGTCCGACTTGACCACAATTATATCATATAAATGGCCCTCGACCTCATCCAAAATATCCCCCATGACCAATTCCTCCACCTCGAACTCCGCGGAATCCTACTCTGAAACCTCCTTGTGGCTGACTGTATGGCTGTTGGTTATACTGCGGTTGGCCATACTGAGGCGGTGGTTGGTTGTACAACGGTTGTGATTGACTATAGTGGAGCTACAACTGGTTATAATGTGGTAGTGGTTTATTACAGTGTAGTTGCTGCTGATTATAAAGATGTTGCTATTGTAGAGGGGCTTGCTCCTCCCCCTTCATAAAAAACGTATATGTGGTCCTTTATTGTCGTAAGTCATACACTCTACAATACTTCTCTTCATGACTGACCAATCGACAGAAATTGTAAAAAAGGTTGGCTGGCTTTGACACCATTTTCTGTAAGTATACACATTCTTCTAATCGATTCCCCCTTGTCTGACAAATTCAACACCACGACATTCCTCCCTGACTGAGTGGATTTGGTGAGCCAAATTGTAAATATGATTAAAAACAACTCCATTATGTTACGAACGTTGTCTTATGTTGATCCTCCTTCGTGATCTTTATTTGGTGGTATCCTGAGAATCCCTCTGTAAATGAATATATCTCCTGACCTACGAAACCTTCTAGTACTTTTCCAATGAATGGTTTAGGGAATGGATCATGAAGACATGCATCATTCAGTTTCCTTAGGTCAACACAAATCCTGATTTCACTAGTCTTCTTATCTTGGACAACCATCGGACTGATCCAATTGGATTCCTCCACAGGCTCTATGATTCCTACATCCAACATTCACCCTATCTCGGCTTTCACTCACTCCTTGTATCTGGGATTCAATCTATAGGGTCACTGCTTTACGGGCTTCGCATAAGGTTTCAGTGGAATCTTCATTTCGCCCAGTTCCCCGGAAATTCCTTTCATTTACGAAAATTTTGTTGGGAACAAATCTTGAAACTCATGTAGCATATCAGTAACCTTTGCAATGGTCGAATCATCCTAGTAATATCCAATACTTGTGAACTTGGGGTTTTCCTCCGACCCAATATTAACCTTCTTGATTCGTAGTGGTTGTTGAAACTTTTCGAAGGGAATATCTGGTGCTTCGACATCTCGACTTCCTTCCGACTATGGTACATAAACAACTCGTGGATCATCCTCTTCATCAGGTCCTCCCGTAATGTTGTAGCACTCCAGCAACATTTCTAGTGTCGCAGTCCACTGTAATCCCATTGCTTTTTCCATCGGGACTGCTTCAAGTACTTTCTCCCGAATCTCCTATAGTGAGCTATGGATGAAGGGGTTTTCATCCGAGAAGTTGAAAGTTTGGCTAAAGCTAATAGTTAGATCTCCCCATGTAATTGCTCTGCGTTGTATTTCTGCTACGATATACCAGCTTTGCGATACCTCATCCAATATATGGATGAACGTATGGAGCCATTCTTGTTTTGGTCTCATTCCCCATGTGCTTTGACACTCCTCTAAGTGATCCCTTGGGTCACTCCTTCCACTGTATTTTCTTCCAGAGTACCCTTTAGTTTCGCCGAATCTGACTTCCATTAGTTGTCGATATAGTGTCCAGTTTGTTATTGTAGACTTGTGCGCTGCCCACCACCGTGCTGGTGTAGCCGTCTGTGCTTCCTCCAATGCCACCGGTCCATGTGGTTTTGCTACTCTTTCTTCAAATTCGACGATAAATCTAGTCATATTAGGAAATTCCTCGTATGTTGGCATGTCACATACTTTCGTCGCTACCCGTCTCAATGACTGGGTGATTCGTGCGCACCTCCTTAATGATACTTTGTGTAATTGATTTTTCCAATTCTCAAGCGCTTCATTGGAATCTGACGATGCCGAGCTAACGCTTTTCCACCATAATTCCCCATCGGCGGTGGGGTTGATGTAGTACTCCAAGATGTTGTAGGCGTTGTCCCATCCTTCTGTAAATTCGTCCCGCATTGGTTGGACATACCTCTTTCCTTCTGATGGATCAAGTGGGGAAACGACCCTCATGTCGTGATTTTCAAACGACATTGTTCTTTTCTTAAAGTTGATCACAGCTTGATTCTCGATTTCCCAGTCGATCCCTAACAACACCGGATAGGGGATTGTGTTATCAACTATATCTATAACGTCGAAGTCTGTGTAAGTCTTTAATCCCTCTATTTCGACTAGGAGATGACATAATCGACCAACGGGGGGTGACCTTTCTCAACGGGGGTGACCTTTCTCTGATTTGCTAGTCCAAGCTGTACATGGGACCATGCTATCTATGGTTTCCCCATTGTCTCCCATGTCTGTTTAGTCAAGATATTTACATCTGATCTCAAGTCCAGAATAATAGAGTCGACGTCGAATGCACCAATCTGTGCAGTCATCCTCATTTGTCTCCCTATCTCTTTTCCGTGCAATCGATTTACTATCTGATCCTATAATCCATCCTCTTGTCGGTGTAATAGAATTTCTATCTCTGCTAGCGCATCCTGATCTTTCTCCAGTTCCAAACAGATTTCTAGGAAATCCCTTAAAGTGTTGATCCTTCCTGGTGGCCTCTGCGAGTTTGTCATTTCGAATGTCTGCGGCATCTCGTAGATGAGTTCTTTCTGGCCAATAGGTGGTAGCTTAGTCCTTCTCATTGTATCTTGCACTTCTAAAAAGTGCTCCATTTCTGCTTCCACGTCGAATCGAACTTGTTTCCTTGCTATAGGCCGAATACTAGGAACTGTCATGTATTCCCCTATCGAAACCCCCTCTGGTCACTACTGTGACATTCACAGGTCGACTTCTTATCTCCACCAATATATTATGTACATTCGGAGGTGTATTTTGATTCTGATTCACATTTGGCTTCGGTTGAGGTTGGGGTGTATTTTTAGTTTTCCATTTCACAATCAACTGGGGACATTCCTCAACACTGTGGTCAACTGCGCTGCAATAAGTACACTGCGGAGTTGGGTTTAGACAATACCTTTGATAATGTCCAACCTGACCACAATTATATCATATAAATGGCCCTCGACCTCATCCAAAATATCCCCCATGACCAATTCCTTCACCTCGAACTCCGCGGAATCCTACTCTGAAATCTCCTTGCGGCTGACTGTATGGCTGTTGGTTATACTGCGGTTGGCCATACTGAGGCGGTGGTTGGTTATACAACGGTTGTGATTAACTGTAGTGGAGCTAAAACTGGTTATAATGTGGTAGTGGTTGATTACAGTGCAGCTGCTACTGATTATAAAGATGTTGCTGTTGTACAGGGGCTTGCTCCTCCCCCTTCATAAAAAACATATATGCGGTCCTTTATTGTAGTAAGTCATACACTGTACAATACTTCTCTTCATGACCGACTGATCGACAAAAATTGTAGAAAAGGTTGGCTGGCTTTGACACCATTTTCTGTAAGTATACACATTCTTCTAATCGATTCCCCCTTGTTTGACATATTCAACACCACGACATTCCTCCCTGACTAAGTGGATTTGGTGTGCCAGACTATAAATATTCACGGAATTCCGGGCATTGGTCCTTATGATGTCCTTCTGATTTGCAATGACTACACCACATTTCCTCGCGAACTTCTTTCCCCTTTTTGATGTCTTGTAGCTAGATCGTCAGATTCGCTATCTACGCTGGGATGTGGTTCATTCCTAACCCTATTTCTCCAACTGGTGAAGCCTCCAGCTTCATCATGATTTCCAGTGCCTCTGCCTGAGATGCAATCTTTTGCTGCATTAGCGGAATACGAATGTGTGGCACTAATCCCGCGATGAACCATTCCTTGTGTTGTATGTCGCTCATTCCAAAACTTACTTTCGCCATTAGGTTTTTATATCTTTGGTCGAACTCCCATACTAATTCATTTGGAAATTGCTTGATCTCTTTCAGTTCTGTGATATATTGCGACTCAGATTTCAGTTTCCTAAACTCATCAATCAATCCTTCCCTGATTTGCAGCAATGTTTTCTCAAGACTCCCTGTAGGTACATTTATGAATTTAATAAACCAATCCAGCGCACGGTCCCTAAAGGTCGTCGCTAGTTGTCCCTTCTTGATATCGTCATCTTGGACCTGCTTTACCATCCATACCGCTTCGCATAAAAACCAGTATTTCTCGAGATCCTCGGTCCCGTTACCCTAAACTATCGACATCTTCACATCGCCTCCTTCCATCCTTGGTCTCCTACTAGTATTTTCATACCCACTACTCCTACAGCTGTTCTGGAATGTCGAACAGCCCTGCGAAGAGCTTATGTCTCTTCCTCTGAAATTTGGTGTAGTGCACAGAGTTGTGGGTACGTTGTCGCTTTGGGTTTGTCCTTCTTCGACTTCAGGGGTAGCTTGGTTGCTTTATTTGTAACAGTAAGGTCGATTAGTCCCTTGTGGTACCGTTTCACAGTTTTATGTTCCATTCGCTCTAGGAGACTCTCTCTCAATCTCATTCCTCCTCTTCTTCTTCGGATGGAACCTCACCCCACTTCACAGGGTACCACAATCTTCCATAGCCTCCCTTAGAATTTCGTCGTAGCTCATATCCATCTACCCTGCATCATTCTATCAGACCCGCATCCATGCAGTACCCACAGCCTCCGCACACCAGGATTTACTCGTCGGAATTCATCTTCAGTATACCTTTTTCGCAAATAAGAATTTTAATCCACAGTTTCAACGACAATAGAAACCTTCCTCTGGGTCCTTTGAAATTTTTTCTTTTTGCGTCACTGTATGAATTAATTGTGTCAACAACGAATTCAGTGATGTATCCCTCTAAAATACTATCTACCCAGACCTCGACAACTCTATAGGCTTTGTTGTCCAGTCACTTCAATTGCTGGATCAGTTCAGGTGTCCAATGTTCAGGATCACCACCTTGAAAATTCCTCTTTTGGAACGTCACTTGTGGCAACCATTCATGTAATAGTATCGAGAATTCGCAAAATAATATCTCGCGAATGTCGGAGTAGATATACTTCTGTAGCCAGTTAGTTGTTGACCATCTAGGGTTCCGATTTTCCTCCTCAGCAAATTCTCACGCCTTCTTGTCGAACCATTCCTTGATCTCTGGCTTTGTCGGATGCCACAACATGTCCTCTCTTCCTTCGCACTACTGTCCTGGAAACATAGCTATTTGTTGACACAGTTCTGTCGACAGGGGTTCACTTCGCACTGCTATCAATAAATTTCGACCAGACACCCTTAAGCATCGGCCCAGAAAGGTTTCACCCTTTCCAGCAACACCCATAGAGCGAGTGAGGTCTCACCTGAGATGTCTAAGCGGGGCTACGGGAACCAAGTTTCCGCAGTTGGGAGAAGACATGCGCTATTCCACTCTCAATCGACACAAGCCAGAGATTTGTATTCACATTAAAACATCATACTATCACCCTAGTAATCCTTAACGGCATTATCATCTCATACTTAACGAATGAAACAAATCAGCAGAGCATGTTTGAGGAATCTGCGATACATAACATATATGTGAAAATATCTAGTGTGATCTCAAGAAAACATCATATTTCAATACACATAATACATATATGCATATTAATAATATTTATTATAAGGGTACTTAGTCTATTTAATAATGATAAATGCCTTCCTCCCATTTAATGGAATTTAGTTTAATGGTGAGGAATGATAATTTTTACACCATATATCAAGTTTCCAATATTATGGATTTTATTTGATAGGTTTAGATAGCCATGGCCGATACACCCTAGAACATTGGTCAAAACTATGGAATACATAACATTACCTATGTGTACATATGAGGGTCCAAGCGTAGGGGTTGAACCTATGGCACACCAATGCATCCAAGTGGCAATCACTAGCCCAACTGTAACTCATATTAAAATTGTATAGGGCCTCAAGAGGTAATTTCAATAGAATAATGTTAACATGTCTTACGTTTGCTCACCTACCTGTGAAGAACCTGCAATAATTAATTAATAAAAAAACACGAAATAGCAGAAATAACAGAACTCAGAATCACTTTTATATTGATCGCAGGCCACTTCAAGGGGGAAACCTCCTTTGAGCAAGCTCAATACAAATAACTTCACGGTGCCTTCATTGGTCTCAACACCTACTTATATACTAAGTCTAGGTGCCAATACCATGGGTCAATACCATGTGTCAATACAAACCACGGGCCAATACAAAATATGAATCAACAATTACTACGGGACGACTTACAAAGCATATGCGTCCAACAACAATAAGACAAACTATGGATCAACAAATACTACGAGATGAATTACAAAGCATATGCGTCCAACAAAAATATACTAACAAAGTAAATAGAAGGGTTGACATGGGTTCCTAACATCCCCTCTCCCTTAGAAAAAGCTTTGTCCTCAAAGCTTTAGATGTGGAAATTGATGCAGAATCTGAAGGAGTGGTTCCCCTGTAGCATCCTCGGGTGGCATTCCGGGCCACTAACGCCTTTTGAGTTTCAGGGAGGGTTTCTTGGAAGGCTGTAGATGAAGAAGAACCATATCAACTATGTGAAAAGTGCTCTCATAACGGTGTTGATCGGCTTGTTGTTTCAGTCGAATTCTTGCCATGTGAAGATTGTCCTGCAGAATGAGAAGAATTCGATCACGGTTTCGAAGAACCGAGTCAATTTCCTGAACTGGGAAGCTGCTGACGGTGAATGGAAGAAGAGATTGTGGTGCCTGTACATATACTACTTCATATGGTGTCCTTTTAGATGTGGTATTGTACCACTGGAGCGCGTCTAGGAAATCCATAGAAATAGTTGTCCAAATCTGTGTAGGGATGGGCAAGGGTTCGAGCTGTCCCGAAAGGAGTGTCGTTTCACCCTTGTTGACCTGGAAAGTATCACAGTCAGCCATCATATGTTGAATTGTCATTTTCAGTCCCTGCCAAAAGAAGTTAAATTGTTCCCAGTCATTCATTTTGAGGAACCCGGAGTGCCCTGCTGATGAAGAAGCATTGAGTTCATAGAAGAGATAGTCCTGTTGAACAGATTGCAACCAATGTGGAACAAGCAGAGAAATAGCTGTAAGAGAAACTGGGTCATTAAATGTGCGAGAAGGAGCATCTGCCACCATATTTTCCTTACCCTTCTTTTAAGTGATCTCATAGGCATAACCCATGAGTTGGATAACCCATTTCAGGTGTGCTGGGGAGGAGACCCATTGTTCCCCGAAATTGTTCAGAATCTGGAGATTAGTCTTGATGCATAAATAATTCCCTAATAGGTATGGTTGCCACTTCTGTACTGCATGCAAAATAGCCACCATTTCCTGCTGAGATGTAGATGCGGCTAAATTCTTACCGGAAAGGTCTCTTGAAGGCGACAAGCCCACTAGTTCAGCAAGGACACCTGCAGATCTATCCAAGGATGTAGGGGAGACCATTGATGGCTGCATCTGAATGGAATGAAGTTGAGCTATGACACCATGTGAATTATTCTTAAGGATCTTTTCCAGGCGATGTGAACTGATGATGCGGAGAGACCCTTGTTGTAAGCCCTTAAATTTGTGTTGTTTCCCATTGACTTAAAACTGTATCCAAAGTTCAACAAAATACCATAAGATGGGGCCAAGTGTGTGTAACCATTGAACGCCCAAAACCACATCACATCCTCCCAGGGACAAGGAAAACATGTCAGAGCGCAGGTTATAATCTTCCAGAGAGATACGCACATTGTGACACTTCCCCTTGCAAGGTAAGGTGCCCCCATTGGAAACCATGACTTCAAAGTTGGAGTAAGGATGGACAAAATAATCAGCATGTTTGGAGATCCGAGGGTCAATGAAGTTATGAGTGCTACCAGAATCAATGAGTATTGTAAGAGGAAGCTTCTTGAAGTAACCCTTGACTCGCATTGTTTGGGGGGTGGGGATGCCGGACAAAGCATGGAGAGATATCTTTGGTTGTTCATCCTGAGATGGGGGTCAATAGGCGGCTCCTGAATGTCGACCTGATCATCCATTGTATCTGGAGCTTCTTCACCAATTTTAGAGGCAGGCGGAGAATCCATATCCAAGAGATAGAGCTTTTGTTGAACACATCTATGGCCCCAAGTGAATTTCTCATCACAATTATAACAAAGCCCTTTTTCTTTGCGTGCCTGCATCTCGGTTTCAGACAAATGCTTGATAGGAGTTGGTCGAGGAGCTAGCGGGATGGGAGGTCGTTGTGAAGATGCTCACAGTAGATCCAAAGAGATGATGTAAACCTCACAATGAAAGAATTTAGGAATGACAGAAGAAGAATGGAGCAGAATAACACAGATCCAAAGGAGCTCAGATAGAGGCAGAATAATTACACATGTTGCAATAATCTGAATAGTTAACAGGTAAATATACAATGCTCAGGATTCGAATACACTAGGTGTAATTCGAATTAGCCTGCATGGACAGATCCATAATTAGTGGAGTGTCATCAAGTCATAACTAGGAGTCCAACTCATCATCAGTGAAGTCATCAATGCATAAGTAATAGTCAACCAGAAGTCAAACTGAGTCTAACTGAATGTGGTAGGTGTAACTGGCACATGTGGTAGGTGTAACTAGCACATGGAAGCACTGATGTAGTGAAGGAGGCTCAGTGGAGGGTGCTCATGGAGCTAACTGGAGTCAGAACAAGTTATCTAGTCACACTGGAGGTCCATCAGAGTGATAAGGTCGGTAAAGAGTGAGTCAAGCCTAAAATCAGGGAGAGAACTCTTGTTAACTGAACATAACTGGACTGGTAGGTGAAGAAGTGCACCTCTCACATGCAGTAGGTGAAAGGAGGGTGCACTAGGCACTAGGAGGGATGAAACTGATAAGGAAGAAGCTCTGGGGGCTAGCTAACTGAGGGCTAGGTGATGGGATTGATGACCGGAAATGCATGCAAATCCTAAAAGTGCATGCAAACCCTAAAAGATTGAATATGAAATGACTGAAAAGCTAGTAGGACTAGGATAGAGTATAGGAATATACTAACACCCCCCTTTAATCCATCTTGGGCCCTGGTAACTAGGACCAAAGGTCACCCATACAATCAAATAAGATAGAAAAATAAAGAACTGTCCATAAACCGAGGAAATGGGGAAAACCTCATGGGAAAAATACCCCCCCTCAAAAAAACAGTAAATAACTCAAAGAACCATCATACTAAGCAGAAAAGAAGGAAGCTTTCATCAGTGAAAACTTTTGCAAAATACTTGACAAGTTAATCCCTTGTAGGATGCCAAAACAGGTGCTAGATGTGGATCTAGTCTTCTGATGTGCCTTCCACTATGTAGAGGATGGATTGGACAAAGCAAGTCTCTCCAGAATTCTTTCTGCAACTAGAGCGAATGGAACATGAGGGGTCTTCCCATGTGATGGAAGAGAGAACCCCATCATCATACTGCATCCTCATGGAGAGGTAGATGGCATAATGCAAGGTTGGCATGATGCCGAAGTCTGGTAGTTCGATGAACAGATGAATCCTCAACTATGTTCTCAGTAGTAGCAAGGACTGTGTGAGCCCATATTGACCTTGAATCTGGATTGAGAATAGGTGTTGGTTCTGGATCTGAATCTTCTTGAACTATGATCTCAACATCAAGATCTTGATCTTCTTCTTCATCAGAAGAGGAGTCACTCTGATCTTGATCAGAATCTGAAGGAATAGTTGGAGAGAAGGGCATGAAGTGAGAGAACTCATATGCCTTAGAGGCATGATTAGCAACCCCATTCGCTACAATCTTTCCAGTGGAGATCTCTATAATCTCTATTGTGTTTGGACCAAAAGTTACTTGCTTTGGTGATCCTGTATGAGTCATCTGATATACTGATAACAAATTAACTGTTAGAGAAGGAACAAATAAAACATTTTTGAACTTACCATGCTCCATATGTACTGTACCCAATCCTTTGGCAGAAATCTGAGAGTTGTCTCCCATGTGAATAGTAGGCCCATCTTTGATATCTAAAGAGGAGAAAGATTCTTTAGAGGCAACCATGTGGTTGGAGGCTCCAGAATCTATGAGGAGGGATTTTGACTTTGAAAAACCAGCCATCGATGCATGGCAATCATCAGATCCACTTCCAGAATCATACATATTTGCTTCTTTTGTAACAAAAATTTTGTTTTGTTCAAGAAGCTTGGTTAGTAGATCTATTTTCTTGTGCATGCAAGCTTTCTCAGGATGGTTTCCTCTCTTGCAGTAGGAGAAATTAGGTCTCTTGTGTTTGTCACTTCTGGATTTGGATGGCTTCTTGTCCTTGTCTTTTTGTCTCCCCTTTGCATTCGCTCCACTTGCTTCTCCAGCTATAAGAGCTAGATCTTTGGAGGCCTTGATGGCACCCATTTGAATCAGTTTGTTCTCTTCTTGAATGAGAGCTTCAGCAAATCCTTTTAAGGTGGGAACTTCCATCTAGGGATTGACATTTGAACAGAATGGAAAGTAGATACAAAGACAGAAAATTGAGATCCAAGTTTGCTCAATACAGAGAGTACCAATTGCTCATCACTTTTAGTGATGCCACAATGCCTGCATTGTAAAACCAAATTCTGAAATTTGGAGAAGAATTCTTGAATGCTTTCGAAATTGTTAGGTTGTAGGGAAACCAATTCATTTTCGACAATGTAGCCTCTTAGTTCATCTTGTTTGCCAAAAAGACTCTTCAATTTTGTCCATAACTCATTTGGAGCCTTCAATCCTTCAACATGAAACAATAGATCTTCAGACATATGAAGGCATATGCATCCAAAGGCTTCATCCATTTTATTTAGATGCTTGGTTCTCTCTACAACTGTATGTGGTATGTCATCTTTTTCCTCAACTATTCTAGAAAACCCTCTCGAATGCAAGTGTACTATCATCTTACCCTTCCATTCAAAGTAATTGAAGGGAGTGAGAATTATAGGAGAAGAAGGAGTATTTGAATTGCTCATCTTGACTATGGAATGAGTGCAAAAAGAAACTGCTGATACTGTTGCTACAACTGCTGGAACTTCGAAATACTTGCAAAAAACTCTTAAGAATGGAGGTAGAATATACTCTCAAGTGGCTCTGATAGCATGTGAAGATGCTCATAGTAGATCCAAAGAGATGATGTAAACCTCACAATGAAAGAATTCAGGAATGACAGAAGAAGAATAGAGCAGAAGAACACAGATTCAAAGGAGCTCATATAGAGGTAGAATAATTACACATGTTGCATTAATCTGAATAGTTAACAGGTAAATATACAATGCTCAGGATTCGAATACACTAGGTGTAATTCGAATTAGCCTGCATGGACAGATCCATAATCAGTGGAGTGTCATCAAGTCATAACTAGGATTCCAACTCATCATCACTGAAGTCATCAATGCACAAGTAATAGTCAACCAAAAGTCAAACTGAGTCTAACTGAATGTGGTAGGTGTAACTGGAACATGGAAGCACTGATGTAGTGAAGGAGGCTCAGTGGAGGGCACTCATGGAGCTAACTGGAGTCAGAACAGGTCATCTAGTCACACCGGAGGTCCATCGGAGTGATAAGGTCAGTAAAGAGTGAGTCAAGCCTAAAATTAGGGAGAGAACTCTTGTTAACTGAACATAACTGGACTGATAGGTGAAGAAGTGCGCCTCTCTCATGCAGTAGGTGAAAGGAGGACGCACTAGGCACTAGGAGGGCTGAAACTGATCAGAAAGAAGCTCTGGGGGCTAGCTAACTGAGGGCTAGGTGCTGGGATTGATGACTGGAAATGCATGAAAAATGCATGCAAACCCTAAAAGACTGAAAATGAAAATGACTAAAAAGCTAGTAGGACTAGGATGGAGTATAGGAATATCCTAATAGTCGTTGAGAACCCATATTTCAAAAGGGAACAAAAGTGGGTTTGGAGCACTGTTGGGCTGCAATCTTGTCTTCTACCAACTTAGCCAACCCTAGGACTTCCATCATTGTGTTGGGACAGAACATTTTAACCTCTGACCGGATTTCATCCTTAATACCACTGATAAAAAAACTCCTGTAGAATTCATCAGACAATCCTTCTGTGTGATTGGCTAGTTTCTCAAATTCTGTCTGATACTCTCTCATAGTGCCACTTTGACGAAGTTTAGTGAGTGCTCTGGTGAAGTAATCAAAAGCACTAGGACCAAATCGTTGCAAAAGGAGTTGGGACAAATATGTCCATTTTTGCTCGTCATGAGCCTTGATATACCAACGGTACCATTGAAGGGCTTCCTATTCCAAATGAAAGGATGCAAGTGGAACTTTTTGCACATCAAAAGTATTATGCAGGATGAAATATTGTTCTGCACGATAGATCCATCCGGTCGAATCAATACCATTGAAGCAAGGAAATTCAAGCTTCGGACCACGGAAATTGCTGGAAGAAGAGAACCCATTGGCTGCAGAAGATTCTTGTTGTCGGTTATTGTTCATGGCTGAATGCTGAAGATGGAGGCTGAGAAACTTTTCATCCAGATCTTGGAGTTTGGTTTGGATGGCTGCAAGTGCTTCCTCCATGGTTTTTGCTCCTGCATAGGTGACAACCATAACCAAGAGAATTTTTTTGTTGGAATGGATAGAATAACACAAACAAAAGCTTATTTAGTAAAGGGAAATTTGGATTTGGGAAAAACTCGGAGGGGTAATTGGGGTTTGACTAGGTTTTCGACACTTTATGAGGGACAGGGAAGCAAAAAATGGGGATTTCAGAAGCAGGGTGAAAGAATGAGAAAATTTTTCAAAGAGGGACAAAGAAGCAGAAATAGGGAATGAACACGGTGGAAAAATTTGGAGGCGAGTGGGTGAAAATTGAAGAATTTATGGCAAACCCTAAAAATAGACAAATGTGCGATTTATGGCTTTGGGAAATGGAATTTGGGATAGGGTCCTAAGGAATGAAATATGCAGAATGGGATTACAGGGGTTCCTGGGAAGTTTCAAGGGGAACGGAGTGAAAACAAGGGAGATATGGAGAAAAAACTGATTTTTTTTTTCTTCAGAACAGAGCTGCTACGACGCGGAAGGGATTTGAAACAGATAGATCTGCAATGGCGTGGAAGTGATCGAAAACAGAGGGATCTGAAACGGCGCCGAATGGATTGAAAATGGCTGGATCTGAAATAGATTTGAAATGGATGGATCTAGAACGACTTTCAGAATGGATCTGAAACGGCTGGATTTGAAACGGCGCGGCAGTGATCGGCAACAGTTCAGCTAAAAATAGATATGGACCCCAGGTATGTTCGGATTCCTATCAATTCATGGGAGTCACTTGGCCACCGATGATGTCTGACGGCTTGCGTATTGGGGCAGTACCCCTCACTCCACGGCTCAGGTAAAACTGATAACCACTTTGCCACAAACAACAGCTCTTTGTTTACCTCACGGGTGGGAACTAGTCAATCAGGTAGGGGTCGTTTCCCTTTTCGCTGGCAGGTCCTCTCAATGGGCCAGCTACTTTGGGGTTCCTGTGGTACTCCTCACAATGAGTTTTAGGGCTTATGCCCAAGTACTTCCCACAGTTAAGCGGATAGGGATTATTCCCAGATCCGAAGCTGCAACATATGCGAGAAAAAAAATTGGCAAAAATTTCACCCAGCGAGCCCAAGAAAGTGCTCTGATACCAGATGTGAAAAACCTGCAATAATTAATTAAAGAAAACACACGAAATAGCAAAAATAAAAAAGGCTCAGAATCACTTTTATATTGATCGCAGGCCACTTCGAGGGGGAAACCTCCTTTGAGCAAGTTCAATACAAATAACTTCACGGTGCCTTCATTTGTCTCAACACAAACTTATATACTAAGTCTAGGCGCCAATACCATGGGTCAATACCATGTGTCAATACAAACCATGGGCCAATACAAAATATGGATCAACAATTACTATGGGATGACTTACAAAGCATATGCGTCCAACAACAATAAGACAAACTATGGATCAACAAATACTACGGGACGACTTACAAAGCATATGCATCCAACAACAATATACTAACAAAGTAAATAGAACGGTTGACATGGGTTCCTAACACTACCTTATCATGAGTTCCATCACCATTATACATCATCATTGGGGTTCTCTTGAACCTTGATGGAAATGTAGAAATATAATTCTCTCAAGGTATTGTTATTGCTACCCACAACCAGGTTGAAGTTCATTCCCTATACTTGGGACATCATACATCAAAATCCAATGCATTCAAAATGTAATGATCTTCATAAATTCTCTCTTAGTAATCAAGCAAGTGCAGAAAAGGATTATTAAATAATGGAGCATTCATAATATGATTTTTTAAAGGATCAATTGGAACCTTGATGGCCTTACTAGTGTTCATCTATTTCATCTTCAACATCTCAATAATTCCATTATTGATTGATTAGCAAATGAAGTAGTGTCTCTTGACAAGAGGGTCCTTGTAAAAAATGGGGACCCCCTCGAAAGGATGTGGCTTCCCTAGGTTTGGAATGTTAAGCATGATTGTGGAATTAATTAACTTAAACCTCCCCACTCATGACATTAATAGGAGTCTCAATACTTGGAAAATTAAAAATTATTTTAGGATGGTGAGCCTTATCACCATTAAGTTGTGTGAGGGAGTCATTGCACTCCCTTGTGCTTCTAGCTCCCCAACTTCTTTGTATCCTGCTCTTGGCATGCCTATCTTTATGGCCCTTATTTGTGTTCATGTTATTCAAGGTGGTATATCTTCTGTGTGTCTAGTTTTGGTTTCTAATAGTTCTGGAGATGTGGAATTGTGCCACATTCCTCTTGCTAGCCTGCAACTTCTAAGAATGGATTCTAGATGGAAGATAGAATTTAACAATGGTAAATATTTTGGCTCCAAATCATCTATCTATTTGACTCCACAATGATTTCAAATTAGTGATTTTCTATTAAAGTTTGTTTATGGAACAAAGGTGTTGGGTCTTTTAAGGTTTTGAACCTCTATGTCCCATGCTTCTACTTTTGTTTCTAGGGCCTTTAGGTTTTTTTCCTTTTGTAAAGATTGTGTATTGGGTTCTCCCTTCTTAATTTTGGAATTGATATGGTTGATCCCTGAATATGGACTTGGTTAGTAGAGTAGAAACCATTGTGTTAGAGAAAATTCTTAAGAGAATGAACAGTTAATTGGAAGGCATAAGACAAGTGATTGAATACCTCAACACTCATATAGAGAAGAAGGAAGCCAAGCAAGAAGAAATGGAGAACACTGTGAAGGAGCAGCGGGTCAAAATTAATAAGTTAGCTAGTGATACCGACATGCGTTACAACATATTATCCTTGGTTTTTCTCATGGTACTCAGTTGACCATAGGAAAACATATAAATTATATTGGTTCTAAGCTCATTGATGAGGAAACAATCTAGCAAATTAACATTGTAGTTATTGAACAAATTCACGCTTAGCATGATCGAGGACCTGACCAAGGTGACCATTATATGGAGGAAGGCCACAATGTCCATTGTTTCAATTAATTTGCATATTGTTTTCTGATGTATTTCACTTGTATTTTTTTGCTCGACCAATATATAAGGTAGTCTAGTTATAGGTTTTCTAGGGGAACAATGTATCTGATATCATATAATTATGTTGTGGAAGAATTTTGTTTTCTTTTTCAACTCATAGAGCCATTTTTGGGCAAATCTAAATTGTTGTAATGTTTTGGCTATATGGTCTTCCACAACCCTTTTAATATAAAAGTATTTGCCCGTTTTTGTTTAAAAAAACGTTTTGACCAATTCCTTTTCTTTATTTCAACAAGGATGCATATTGTTTTAGCATTTTTTGTTTTGAATTGAGGGCTATGGATTACGTTTTTAGTGCTTTTGATTTACCTTCTTGTAAGGGTACTTACTATATTTGATAATGATAAAGGCCTTCCTACCATTCAATGGAATTTGGCTTAATGGTGAGGAATGATATGTTTTACACCATAGATCAAGTTGCCAGTCTTATGGTTTTTATTTGATAGGTTTAGATAGCCATGGATACACTTGAAACAATTTGGTCAAAACTATGAAATACATAGCACTACCTTTTTCAGATGAAAAAGCTATAACTTGGTATTTTCAGTAGAAAATCAAAGTTACATATGTTTTTCAGAGTCACTGCTCTAATTAAGAACCAATATCCACTAACTATCAGTTATACCAAAAATCCCATATACAAAATCCATATTCTTCCCACTAAAGACAATAGACAGTTGATCTAAAAAACAAAATACATCTACAAAACAAAGTATGCAGCCATCCTAGAAAACATATATGTTACCATTGTCTACAATGGTATCAACAACCCATTCTTCATAATGTAGGAGGCCATCCATAGGTCCAATGGCGTCTTTCGATAACCTGTTTGTAGCTGAGTTAAGCTCTCTATAAATATGATGAAAGGAGATCTCTTCAAATCTGTTGATGAGCGCTCTAGTTTTCTAAATCTAGTGGGATAAATAGAGATCCTGAATTTCAAATAACCCTGTAGCCCAGTCTATAATATCTTTAGAGTCTCCAAAAATTTTGATGCATGTTAAACCTCTCATAAGTGCAAACCAAAGCAAAGCCCAGAGTGAAATCAATTCATATTTTGTATTGCTAGCCGAGCCAACACCCATCTTCATCAGTATTTTGTGATCAGATTTAATGTATAATATCATACCTGCTCCACAAGTATTTTTATTAGCTGCTCCATCGAAGAAGCTAATAGGGACCTCATAATCTATCAAAGGGCGATCAATATGCCTGGTGGCCTTCTTCTTTATAAGGTATGGAAAATATGCCAAATATGAAATGATTTTCCTACAGACATGAAAAGTAGATGGGTGTACAGATTCAAATATCGCTTTGTTTCTACAATTCCAAATCTCCCAAATGGTGAATAGGGGCAAGGTTCCGAATTTCCTTTTCTCATGAGACCATCTGAAAAGAAAATCATCAAAGTTAAACTCTTTCCATGCTTCATGGAACCCCAACAATGTTTGGAGTTCTGTCCATATCTTCTGAAAAAAGGAGCAATGTACAAAAAGATGTGAAGTATCCTCCTCATCCACTTTACATAAAATGAAAATGTTTGGCCCGATGAACCCCCGCTTCAGAAGATTAGACCAAGTGAGGATCTTGTCCTAAAAACACAACCATATAAAGCATCTTAGCGTCGTGGGAATGTTCCATCTCCAGATCAATTTATGCCACCATTTGGAGGTAGGTAACTCTTATTTCATTAAGATACCATTATAAACTTGTTTAACAGATAAGATACCATTTGAATTCTGCACATCCCACACAAGTCTATCATGGACTTTGCTGAGAAAGATGCCTGAAAATAACAAGTTTTTGATACATGATAACCATTCCAGGGAAAGGTCCCACGTGATTCCCAAGTCTTCAGTTGTCATCCAATGTAGATTATATCCCCATCCTTGTAAATATGCGCTAAGACAAAGATATGATTGTTGTGACGCCATTCTATAAGCCTGTTTGAAAGACAAAATTTATCCCCCACTCCCACATAAGGGTCGATGCCAATGTAGACCCTCAATTTGTTTCCTATCTTCCAACTAAGATGCTCATATAAGTATGGGGAATACGAGATGATGCTCCTCCATACCAACGAAGCATTCCTAGACTTTAAAACTGTATTTCTAATCCAAAGTACCAGAGTCACAGTTTTGAGATATTTTTATATGATTGCATAGCTCCACATGCCACCATCAGTCAATGCGCGCCAAAGACTCTTTATTTTCATCACCAAACTGAACCATTCAAGATGAAGCAGCCCCCAACCTATGAATTTCTTTGGCCATGATAAGTTCTCCCATATCGAACTGTGGAATTTGTCCCCACTAATATTTTCGGCCTAGATGAAATGATTTTTTTTAATGGAGTTCATAATAGTCACAGGTACTTTCATCAGACCCATCCAATAAGTCAGACTACTCATCAATACAGCTTGTACAAGTACGAGTCTACCTCCAATTGAAAGCCAACGATAGACCCAATTGTTGATATTCCTGTCAATTTTCTGTAGCATCCATCCCTAGTCCTCAGATTTATAACTATTGGGATTCAAGAAAAATCCCAGGTATTTAAACCCCTAATTTAGATTGTTCATTCTATAGGGCGGTATTCTACCAACATCTGCAAGGACCGAAGGTTTAGAACAATTAAACAAAAACTCATATTTAAGTGCACTGAATTACATACCTGAAGCATTACAAAAGACCTCAAAGATCTCCTTCAATACTGACCATTCAACAACCGAGGCCTCCTCAAAAATCAAAACATCATCTACGAAAAGAAGGTGTGTAATAACACATGATCTATAAACTTTAACACCTTTAATATTGTTTTTACTCTTGACTTCACCAATTAACCTATTAAGACCTTCAATTACAAGAATGAAGAGCAGTGGTGATAGGGGACATCCTTGTCTAATACCACGACTACTGGCAAAGTATTGAGTAGGAGAGTCGTTGACTAGTATAGCATATGAAGGAGCAGAAACACAAGCCATTATCCATTTAGTCATATCAATAGGGATGCCAATTTGAATTGGTACTAGTCTCAGACAGGACCAAACAACATGACCATAATCCTTTATGAAATCCAGCTTCAAAATCAAAGCTTGAATATTCCTGGATTTAATGGAATGCAAACCTTCCTGGGCCACCCCCACTGCGTCAAGAATTTGTTTATTAAACAAGAATCCAAATTGCTCCATAGAGATATGCTTAGCCATAATCGGATTGATTATGTTGGCTATGACTTTCCTGATTACTTTGTATAACAAGTTACATATAACAAAATTAGACGAAGTCATTAAAATCCACAGGATTATCTTTCTTTGAGATAAGTGTGAGGTAGGTAGTAAGATCCATCTTAAACCCGTATCTATCAAGCACCGAGAGGGATCCAATTTCTTGAGGTGTATTTCTTTTTTTAAATTTAAACTCAAGAAATTTAATCTCTCTTGATTGATAGATCCAGGTTTAAGTTTTAAGTTTTTATTTTTTTTCTTTTTTTTTTCCTGGGAAAATGTCCGTAATTTTATTTCAAAAAGATGATTAAAATTACATTCTGCAGATGTAGTAGAATCACAAGAATCCCTACATTTTCACATATTTCTGTCCCATATAAGCAGATACAACAGCTTATAAAGAGCTGAACCAAAAAACAATAAACCCAATAAAACTTCGCCACAAGAAGATGAATCTTGAACAGCAAAGAGACGTTGCCACAAGAAAAAGATCTTGAGCAGCAGGTGAAACCACCAGATTGCCGCCGAGAGGATTCAGTCACTGCCATGCAAGACGTCTTCAAACGGAAACCCTCAGCAGTAGAAAAAGCAGATCCAAGTCTGTGGACAAGCAGCAAACTCTGGATCTCCCAAACCGACGAACTCAGCCAGCAACTACTGATGAAGAAAAACGGCCAGACACCCTACACTCCAGAGCCTGCGCCCCATCTTGATCTCCGCCTCATCGTCTGTTCTCTCCATCTGAGTTCTGTCAGCCATAATTTCAGATCTTGAATACAGTGCGGTCTTCTTTATAACTCTGCATCTTGGCTCTGTCTGATGCGTCGATGCTCGGAAGATTCGCAGGCCAAGAGCTCCCCCGCCATGACTGTGGATGAGGCGATTATTCGGGCCTTCTTAATTCTTGGAGTCGGATCTGTAGTCCGTTATCTGTTGGCTGCATTCAAGAAATGAGGCAAAAGATCTGCCCGATACTTGCACATAGGCACGAACACTCTTCTTCATCAGTCGTCAAGACCTGCAAAGAATCAAAGACTACAAATCCTTAAACAAGAACAAGAAAGCTTCAGAGAGCCCCGCCAAGGGCACCACCCCCCACCGGCCAAGAAACCAAATGCGTTCTGGTCGCGCCTCCAGGGATCATCCACAGCCTGCAACAAAAGCATTGCATCACGGACAAACTAGTCCATGGATCGACTCTTAAGCACAGCTCTGCACAGAGCTTAGAACGAGCCACAGGATTGCTGTATATAGTGTCAAGAGGTCGCGTGTTGTAGTCCGCAGGAGTGCAAATGGCAGCGAGATTGTCGAGCCTGGAGTCGTGCTTGATATTTATCCTGTGGAACTCGATGCGACCGGACCAGGGGTGGCCAGGCTCCAGGAGATGCTGGATATTGTCACTGTAAACGTCAATGGCGAGCACCGTGTGTTCCGTCTCGGACATCAGCTTCTTGGGCGAGATTTCCCCTCCTCAATCTTCTGCACCGCCATTGCTCGGATAGATAGAAAGACATCTCAGCAGCAAGAAGATGAACACGAATCAAGATTGCATCGCCCCTTTCTTTCAAAAGTGGAGCAGTGCCACCGGCTTCAGAGCCACACGAACCCTGAGACCCTACGCTCCAGAACTGCCTCCACCGCACTCCGTTCCTGCAAGGAAACAACAATCAACAGGGGAGGGGCGGCTGGGCCAAGCCCTGGCCCTTTAAGTTTTTATTTTATAAACGAACATCTGTTTTTTAATTATTTTTCATAATATTTTATTTTATGAGCCCACATGGATTTTTTTTTAAATACTTTCCATTATTTTTTATTTTATGAGCCGACATGAATTTTTTTAATTAAAAAAAACATAATATCTGAAATACACAATCGAAAATACACGTCTTTTAATTAATGGCCGACAAAATATTTATTACATTTTACTTTTTACTTTTTATCCGATAATAAAGACAAATGTTACATGTAACGTTACAACATCTCCCTCATAGTATTACTTTTTACTTTTTAGCCAATAATAAAGACAAACATTACATGTAACATTACAACATCTCCCTCATAGTATTACTTTTTACTCTTTAGTCGATAATAAAGACAAACGTTACATGTAATGTTACAACATCTCCCCCATACTGGGCTGTAGAGCACCTCGTTTCACTCAGTGCAATTAAGTTTTGTTGGAATGCATGTTCTCTGTCTGGATTCTTCGACAGCCTTAAGTATGTCCATCCCCAAAATCTCAAAGAAATTAAGGAAGAACTCGACGATCCATCCGCCGGGTCCACGGTTCTTCTCTCTCATAAAATTCTTCAAAACTCCTCGGATTTCATCGAACGTAATCTATTTACTGATCTCTATCCTTTCTTCATCAGAAAATCATTTAGGATAAAGTTTGATGATCCTTACTTGATCTGCAAGGTTGTTTGTAGTGGCTTGTTTATAAATATCCTTGAAATAATGAATTGTAGAGCGCATAATCTCCTCCTTATCCAACACAATAGAGCCATCTGCTCCATGAATCTCCCACATAGTATTCAAATATATCCTTTGCGTAGCGAGCCTGTGGAAGAATTTTGTATTTTTGTCATCTTGAGCAACCCAGATAGCATGGATTTTGAGCCACCAATAATTTTCCTATTGTCTGAGAATCACAACTTTCTATTTTTCAAGTTTCATCACCTTCATTTTCCTATTAACAGAAAAGAGATCATCCCCTATAGCATCCCATAATAAACAAAGTTTTTCTTCTATGTTGCGGAGATCAGTATTTAAATCAAGTTTCTTGGAATTGTCCCACTTAATGACCTCATTCCGCAACAAATGGAGTTTGTTCAACATGAGGTGTGACCGAGAATGATGTTCCAAATGTGAGAGGCGATCCCTATGATCTTTAACAAAAACACAAAATATCATATCTTCAAGCCATGTACTCTTAAATTTGAAAGGATACAAAATTTGTTTTCCCTCAAAATCAATCTGCAATACAATCGCCTTATGGTCAGATATACCTATAGGAATGCTCCAAGTTTTGTACCTGCCGAGGGATGAGGCTAAATGTTCATTCATGAGAAAGCGATCAAGTCACTTTGCTACACCAAACTTCCCAACCTTGCCATTAGACCAAGTTGGCACTAAAGAGGTTGGGATAACATCAATCAAACCCGCTTCAACAAATAGATCTTTAAAATAAATATGCAAAGGGTCAGTAACATTTTTTGATCCCCAAACCTCCATTTCCGACATAGTCAAGTTTAAATTACCACCCAATATGAGGTTGGGCTCGGATAACAAATTTTTTCCACGGATTCGATCCCAAAAAAACTACCTGTTTTTATATCGACCATAAAGATTTAAGATATTGAAGTCACAATCAATGCATCTGATCTTTCCTTCATTTTTATACCTGCACAGGTTTCAAAGGGGCAGAATTCAACAACGTGAGGGTTCCATGAAACTAATAGCCCCCCTGAAAGACCCTTGGCATCTATCCCACAACACTGCCATAGTCTCCTGAAACATCACAATATCTGGACGAGTTTGATCAAGTAGTCTTCTAATGGAAACCCTTTTAGGATGGTTACCAAGCCCCCTTACATTAAGAGACAATAAAATCATTTGGAACCAGACTCATGGCCTATATCAACTCTAATAGGCCGAGAGGGGGAAACAAAATACAGGACGTAATATAGAACAGTTAGGTTCGAAACCTTTGGATTGACCCATTTGCCTTTACTCCAAAAAAGAGTAGCTTCTGACTTTTTAGCTTTGCCCTGTTTTTTCCTAATGGTAACATTTGAATGCCGAAACGACCCAATAGGAATAACATTCTCAAAGTCTCCGGCATTGGTACCAAAATTAGGAATGGGGGTTTTCTCGAAGGACATCCGGTATACATAATTACCATCATCCAAGGGAAAATAATTTGATACATTGATGGATCCCATATTAAAGGTAGTTCTAGAGGAGAGGTTATCAGTAGGAGGCAGACTGATTAAGGGTTGCTCTACAATAGGATACGAGGAGATATTTATGTCAAGGGAAATAGAGGGGTAACCCTGGTTATGCAAAACCCCATCATTTCAAACCCTGGGTGGGGCGTGTGAATTAGAGTGAACATGAGAACAACCAACGACCGGAGTCACATTATTCTGAGCAAGGGCTTCATCCAGCGAAGGGAATACACGTCTTTGAGTCGAAAGGGCAGTTAAAGGAGAAATATCCGACAAGTTATCTTTCTAAATTTTTAAAAAAGCAGATATTTCTTTGATTGATAAGGATTTAAGGATCAAGGGTAAGAAAATTTGGAACCTACTGAGAAATTCCTTGGCAGATAAGTCGTCCATCGGGATAGGGAATGAAATATTTTGGTCTAGGTCTTCCGATTCATCCCCTAAGAAAGATTTCAACCTTGAATCCAAGTTCCTCCGAAAATTCATTTTGCAATCCTGACTTAAGTGCCCCACCTCATGACACCTGAAGCATCTAAATGGTATACACCAATAGTCAATTTGTTGAATAAAACTATCCTCGGTCCATCATACCTCAACTTCATCTGAGAGACAATCAGTAGAGTCAATCTCAACAAGCATCATCGGGAATTTATGATATGTAGCCATTAGAGTTGCCTCTTCAACTAGGATAAAGCGACCGATTGAATTTACGATCCCCAAAAATGCTTGAAAACTCCAACAATATAATGGAAGCCCTAGTAACATGACCCACAGGTGCCACATTTTCATTTTCTCCTTCCATGGGTTGAAGGAAGTATGCCATCTACAAAGAACAAGCGAGCCAATACCTAAAACCCAGAATATGTACAATACCAATTGTAGTGACTCCTCTAATAGAAAATGAAAGTAGATCCAACCGTTGACTAACATGATAACCCTAGGGACACAATGAATTAAGGGTTTCCAAATCTTTGATAACCAGTCAATAATATACGGGGGCTCGGTCTAATATATTCAAATCTCCCAATAAGGGCTCTCGACGAGAGAACCTGAACCATGTCCATGGTTATGTCCTTCCCAAGGACACACAAGGCTCATTCCTTTCTCACCTGTTAAGTTTTTATCTTCCGACAGTTCCTAGCCTTCTCACCTCTGAGATTAAGACCACGTCGGGGCACCATTGATCCAAAATCACCTGCATCACCCCCATATTCAAGAATAGGGTTAGTCTTCTGCTCCATCAAAGGCATCGAAATGGGAGAAAAACCCTTACTGAAGTCCGAAGGGTAGAAAACCACATGAGTATGAGGGTTAGTTCTAACATGGTTTGGAGAGAATAAGGGCATTGTAGGACTATTTGCTGCCACCTCATCATAACTAAACTCTCGTTGGGTGGAGCACATGGTCGATGACCTGCCCATTACAAAGTAGAAGGACCACCATAATAGACATGCATAAAAACTGTCACATGTACTAGGTCAACAACGGTACAACCAGAACATCACTTAGCCCAGAATAGTAAAAAAAAACAAAATAGACCCAAAATTGAAAACGTGATCCTGAGAGAAAGCTAAACTACCGTAGAAGAAGAAAAAAACCTTCCCACTTTTTTGACTTCGTTGGTACTAAGTCATCCCAAGAGGATGACGAACTCCAAGTTTGTAATAAGCATTTTAGCTACCTCATATCAGATTTCAGATTTCAAATTGGAATCCAAACCCTATCCATCAACATACCGGAGTTCGAAACCCTCATCGCTTCTCCCATCTTCCCACTTTGCGACTATGTCTAGCCGTGTATATGAACATACGAGGTTCCAAGTGTGGGGGTTTAATCTATGGCACACAAATGCATCCAACTATGGTTAATACTTTATTCTTCTTTATACCATGTCAACCCATCTTAACTTCACATTAATTTCAACATGTCAACCTATCTTAACTTCACATTAATTTCAACATGAGATTCCTATGTTTTTTTATGGTGCATTGATTCCAACATGCAATCCTTATGTTTGTTTTTAACATGCACTAATTTCAGCATGGTTTATTTATATATAATATCTAATTATACAATGCATTCATTTTAATGTGAATATTTATATATATTTTCATGGTACATTAATTTTAACATAAATTTTTATGTTTAATTTTAGGTTGCATTGATGTCAACAATTTCTTAATGTTTAATTTGCTTAATTTACTTGGGCATTTATTTCAATATGAATCTATATAAATGGTTTTATGGTTCATTGTATTCAAGATGAGATTTTTATGTTAATGTGATAACTATGAACTGAAGTAGTCTACTTATTCTACGTTTTCAACTTTATGGTGGGTTTTGTCGGAATTCAGTAATTTTTTTTGTTGGTAAAATCCAAATTTCTACATGTTTAAATTGTATTTTTGAATCCATAAATAGATTCAGCACCCTCAAATACTCCCATGATGCCCAAATTATTCAGTTTCCATAGCTAATATATGTGATTTTAAGATTTTTTAAAGATTTCCAACCCGAAAAAACATAATGGTTAAAAACATCACTTAAAAGAAAATCAAACACTTCTTCTTACTTATATAATTAAAAATGTTATTTAACAAAAATTAATTGTCATTAAAAGAAAATTATAAGAGATCTAGATACATTATAAGACTTTGAAAAAATCCAGCCACCAATTTATATACTGTACACCAATTTATATACTCTATTTTGAAAAAATATATGTTTAAACTTATATAAACCACTATTAACCATATCTACATCGTGGAGAGGAACTTCGGCATGGTATTGTTTCACTTGAGCAGGTTTGAATACTTTCATCAATAATTTTGAACTCAGTTTATGGATTAAGGTTTTGATCAATAATTTTACTAAATTCTTTGCTTCTAGGACGCAGCAGACGCAGATGAAAAGTGACAGTTTAATGGTGGAGGAGTATTTTTCGAAGTGAGAGTTTAATGGTGGAGGAGTATTTTTCGTAATGAAGAGTTTGGTGCCTTCGATTGTTATTGAGACATTCTTTAGAAAATAATTATGGTGCTGCCCAGGCTCGAACTGGGGACCAAAATGATTATGGTGCTGCCCAGGCTCGAACTGGGGACCAAAATGATTATGGTGCTGCCCAGGCTCGAACTGGGGACCTTCAGTGTGTAAGACTGACGTGATAACCGACTACACTACAGCACCATATAATTTGGCATGCATGGAATTTCTTATGGCTGTAAGTATCACTTTTTTATCTTCTATAATAGAGATGTTCTATAATAGAGATGTTACATAAGATAAAAACTAAGATTCTTGGAAAAATAGTGATACCTCTCTTGATCATATTGAGGAGCGTTCTTGACAATGGTGTGTGCAATTACCAAAGAGTTCTTTACCAATTTACAAAACCTTATATTAAGGAAGATGTTAAATCCTCAACTTCCATATGTTTTCTCAAAATTATATATAAGATGTTTAGTTTGTTTAAGGGGTTTGAAGCTCTTTTGGAAAATCAAAGTGATAGGAAGATTAAAGTGTTAGATTTGATAATGGTAGTGAGTTTTGTTCTATAGAATTTGATAAGTTTTGTAATGAGAATGACTTTGAAAGACATAAAAAAACTCCATATAACTTCAAAGTAATGCAGTTACAAAACGAATGAATAAGATGTTGATGGAGAGATCTAACATGAAATTGGGTTACCATTTTGTGACAACATGAATCTAAGTTTGATGATAGCAGACTCCAAACAACCACAAAAAAACTCATGAAACATATATGAAAAATAAGTGAAGCACTACTACAATTTATGTATTTGTGCATTGTAAAAAAAATATGTCAAAATTGAATGGTTAACAATGAAAAAATTAAAGTTGCTTGACAATACTTTTTGGATTGTTTTGTCAAAACACAAGCAAAATCAAAATTAAGAATTGTGTTTTTAGAGGAGTATGGTTAGTCAAGTTGGCTTAGAGAAGTGTTAAGTAGCAGCGACTATTACTAAATGGTACTTGATCAACATGTCTCCCACATCATTTCTTGTGGATAAGATCCCTATGGAGGTCTAGATGGGCAATAAGCCCTCACTTTAGCATCTTTATTTTTTTTGGTTGTGAGGTATATGTTCATGTGCCCAAGGAGAAGTAGTCAAAGTTGGTCTACAAGGGAATGATATGTATCTTTATCAACTATGGCACTGGCATGAAAAGGTATAAACTTTGGGATCTTGTGGTTGGGAAAGTCTTGTATTGTAGAGAGATGTTATTTTTAGAGAAGTTAAATCTTCTCCCACAATGTTGCATCCAGAAGCCTAATGGGAAAAAGTTAGTTATCCAACTAGCACCCAATACTAAGAAAGTTGAACAAGAAATGATCAATAAGTTCATTGTAGACTTGATGAGGAGGAGGGCTCAAACAGTTTGGAAGGGGAGGAAGAAACTCCACCTCAAACTTTAAAGAGGTCCACTCAACAAAGTAGGCTTACCAAATAGGTATAATTATAGTCCATATGATTTCATATGTATATTTTATTTATCTACTAACATTGATGAATCTATAACTATGAAAGAGGCAACGAAAACAAAAGATAAGGAATCATGGAGATTGTCCATGGAAGAGAAGATGGTTGCACTTGAAAAGATTGATACATGTTAAAGTTATAGCATCACGACTCATTCTCGAGGTCAATCTTGTGTGTCAAGATTGAGCCTTGTGTGTCGATGTAGCCCCTTATAGGAGCCTGAGTTGGACTCGGGAAACTTGGAGAAGAATCTTAAGTTGGACTCAAGAATAGTTAAGCTTCATGTGTTGAGGCAAGTGCTTTGTTTCTCAAAGTGATGATGTTGTATCGTCTTGCTAGTCAAGGCTAAGGTCTTGTGTATCAAGACATATCTTCATGTGTTGAGGTGATGCTTTGCGTGTCGAATCATGTATGGTGTGTGATGTACTACTAACCATGGTTGAGCTGTTAAGTTTCCTCTAGAGAATGGCCACCTCTAGAGTGAAATAATTTAGCATATAACCACTTGGAACAATAGTAGGAGAATATGATCACATCATTAGGAAAATATTCTTAGTATATTTGATATGATAATTAAGCTGACACATGTGGACCATGCAGATAAGACAAGAGATAAAGATAAGATGTGATAAGATATGAGCGAATTCGAATTGTACATAAAAAAACTAATTAAGAGATAATTCCAATTGTTAAACTTCACTGAAGACTTCAGTAAATCAAAGGAGAACTTGAATTGATCACTGCAGTGATGTTAACAAGAAAGAATCAGTTAAAAGAGTTAAATAAGTGATAACACAGAATATCTAGTTAACTAAGTGTTATTGCATGATGACACTTATGTGAAACTAAAAGATGACACTTGGGTTGTGACACTTGCATGACGACACTTATGTGAAACTAAAAGATGACGCTTGGGTTGTGACACTTGCATGACGACACTTAATTTAGCCACCTAACTAAGTGGGAAAGCTTTCAGTTAAGGGGCGAGTTTATCCAAAGACTCAGTTCAGTGAGTTAATGCACTGCATGAGAAGTGGAGTGCTCTTCTTCATGCAAGATTGATACATCCAGATGGAGGGCGAGTTCATCCTGAAGTCAGAAGATAAAAATAGAAGTCGGTGCATGTGAAGAATATATAAATGTGTTATACAGGATTGATGAATTGAAGGTGAAGCGAATTCTTTTCTCCCTTGAAGGCAAGGCTCTTCTCTTTGTGCAGGATATTATATTCTAAGTCTCGCTTCTTTATCTTTAATTGCACCGAGGGTGCTTGATGTAAAAGACATTCTTTGTTATCTATCAATATACTAAGGAAGGTTTTGTTGGGGTTTTCTCCCTCAAGTCATAAAGGGTTTCCCCAGGGTAAACTCATGTGTCGAATATTAGGGTTTCCCCAGGGTAAACTCCCTCAAGTATGATACATGATTTGAAGTCTCAACTTTTAGTACAATTTGAGATGAAGGACTTGGGAGTTGCAAAATATATATTAGGAATGGAGATCTTGAGAGAGAGAGCAATGATCCATAAACTATATAGCCTAACAGTTTCACTAACACAAATCTTTGGGGGGGGATAATTAAATGTTGTATCTAGTTTATCTGTCCAAATGGAAGAGAATTTTTAGCACGCGGCTGGAAAGACCAATAATTTAATAACCAGAACAATAATTTAAACAACCACAAAGAATTCATATGCACAGTAAACAACCAAACTTTTACCCTGGAATTTTTACCAAACTCCGTGTATTGTTACTCATAGACAACATTTGCAGACAACCATGGCTCAATGAAAACCTTATTCTCCATGGATGAGCTCCCAACCCATTCGTCCTTCAAGCAGTTACTTCTCTTCGAGTCTTATGCGATGTCTTCCTTTTTCCTCCTCTCTTTCCCCCATAAAACTAAGTGCCCTTCTTTCCCATAGCCTTCAATTTTTATTGGGATAGTCTTGGACGTTGAACCATCACAATGGTTTGTTTCCACTTCCAAGGGAAAACTCTTGGACTTCTCATTTGCCAAATAATTATATTGACAAATTTATTTTACAAGAGGGGTTTATTTTAGAGAGATCCAATTCGAATCAAGCAAACACAAAGTTTTGGTTGAACTAGAGTAAGTATGTGAACTTTGTGCTACAATGTTTTCATATGGCATATTGTAAACCATTGATTGTTCCAATTTATGTGGGAACTAAACTTTTAGTTTAATAGTGTTCTACAACACCCATAGAGATGGTCCAAGATAGGGCTAAAGTTTCTTATGCTAGTGCAGTTGATAGTTTGTTGTATGCTACGGTCTATACTAGAACATGCATGGGAGTTTTGATTCAATTCACGACTAACCCTAGATGTTAACATTGGGTTGCAATGAAGAGGGTCTTTAGGGGTTTATGAGGTCTTTTAAGTATTCCATTTGTTATCATAGTAATGTTTCACGAAACCTACACTCAATGGACATATATGGTTATGTGGATTCTAATTGGATAGGGGATGTAGATAGAAGGAGATCTATAATGGATATGTGCTTCTACTATTTGGTGGAGTAGTTAGTTGGATGAGAAAGCAAAAGGCTATGATTGCTTTGTCCACTACAAAGGTGCCACAAGGTAGAGTATATGGAAATTACTCATGCATGTATGGAGGCCATTTGGCTTATGAAACTATGTTTAGATGTAAGGCTAAGTTAGAAATATATTATAGTTCAATATGATAGTTTATACAATACATTCAGTGCGAATCTTTATGTGTATTTTCGTAATTCATTTAGCATGAATATTAATATCTAATTTTACATTGCATTAATTTCAACCTAACACTTATTATGTTGAATTTTATTGAACATTTATTTTAACATGAATCTATATAAGTAACTTTATTATGCATTAATTTCAACATAATATTTTTATGTTTATACAATAATTATATACACAATGGTTAAACATACCACCTACCAATTTCTATACTCTATTTTGAAGAAATTCACTTCCAAACTTAGTATACACTACAAATAGCAATGTGTACAAGGTGGAAAGATATATATTTTTAGTGTGGATGATTATACTTTATAAGATTGTTTTCATAAACCACTTTAAATACTTTCTTAAAAAATACTCTACCTTAAATATAGATGTTTAAATTGGGACAATATGTTCATATCCTCACATAACAATCCTCTAAAGTTGTTGTATGCACAATGTTGAGACCCTTATCACCAGGTAATTGAACGGAAACATATAAATTTATATTAAGATTTATTATGGATAGTTGAAAAGCTTATAAAATATTTAATTTCATATTTTACAAAACTTTCTTCAAATTTTTTCATAATAAATAAAATTTGTACATTAAAAAATTCCATGTTTGAGAAATCTAACAGTATGATATATCATAACATAAAAAATGTGTACATAAAGATAATTGATTTGCTTCCACATAATAATTTAAAATTAAAATAAAACTATAATAATTATTAAAATTTTAAATAAAAATTCTTATAATAATTTTATATATTGCAAAAATTTATATATAAAGATAATTGATTTTGTTGATTTTAAATTATTCTCAGATTTTATGATATAACATATATTATAGAATAACTATACATTGAAATATCAACCACATATACAATAGGATCACATAAATATAACCAAGCACAAAAGACATAAGATTTATCTTGAGATTAGAGCTACATCCTTATCACTTCGTTGTAGTAAAGAGATGAATGATTTTTTCACTTGGTTGATTTGCAAGTTCATGACTTTTACTTTATAGTGAATGAAGTGAAAGGACACAGTACTTTGTTGCTGGCCGAAATGTCATTTCATAATAAATATTATTATTAAATATTAATAATAATATTATTAATGTCTTTTAAATAATATTTCTTTTGTTGGGACGACTTGTGAGGATACCTCACGAAGCTATAAACACCAACACTCCCTCTTAGCTAGGGAGGTATCATCATGCTAGAACACATTTGGATATCGTTTGATCATCATGGCATGTCTCGTACATCTCATCATCATAAGAAAGGTCTCTTCTGATTAAGTCCTTCTAACCAAAAAAACTGTTCCCACTGGAACCATATCATCTTTCCAATGATAGTATCTAATCTGCCTGATCAACTTGGTCATCCTAGACCAAAGAGGATTACTTCCTCATGCACTTTATCAGTCTAAAACCGAAAGGAGGCTGCACTCCTGGGGAAGACTCTTCTTCCAATTTACCAGTCATTACAACTAAAAGGCGATGATGGTTGTAGCTATTCCACCCCTCTGGGCCCATGCTACACACATGAGTACTCTCCACATAGGGATACACTCGACAAAGGAGTCTTCTCCTTAGTCAAAAGAGCAACCATATAATTGGCTCTATGCTGACATACACAATGTTAGCACTTCAAGTCTCTCCTCGAGACTCTACCTGAGCTTCTCCTTAAAATACCAACCTGAAAATATGCTCCTATGCTGAAATACACAATGTCAGCACTTCAAGTCTCTTCTCGAGACTCTACCTAGAGCTTCTCCTTAAAATATCAACCAGAGAATCTGCTCCTATGCTGACATACACAATGTTAGCACTTCAAGTCTCTTCTCGAGACTCTACCTGGAGCTTCTCCTTAAAAGATCAACCGAAAAATCTGATCCTATGCTAACATACACAATGTTATCACTTCAAGTCCTCTCAAGGCTCTACCTAGAGCTTCTCCTTACCTATCTGATGTTATTCTTCTCCTCGCATGCACATCTATTCATTTATAGGGCTCTAATGTGTGTACGCCCACATTAGACTAGACATTGTTTATTCCAAAAGGGGTAGCTAGTCCCTATCAAATAAACAAGTCAAACCTACTCTATAATGAGATAGATCACTCCATCACGGAGCACTCCCTCACAGAGTATGCAATGTGACCTCAAGCCTTATTCACACTTAGCCAAATCACATGACTAAGAAAGGCCGTGCAAGCACCTCGAGCCCTAATCACACCTAGCTAAAACACATGGCTAAGAAAGGCTACGCCAGGGCCATTCACCACTAGCCAAGTCACATGGCCATTTACTATGAGTGAATGTATCATTCTCCTTGGTCAAATCACATGACCAATCTAGTAGAATGTATGCTCGATGCTGCACCTTGGAGAAACATCAACATCTCATCCACATAATCCTTCCTCTTGATAATCAATCCTGGGGAATGTACAAGATATGCAAATATGGGATACCTTCCCATTTATTGTGCATGATTCTGATATTTGTTCCCTCTGTCACGGAAGCAATATGTGCACTGACTCCTCCTGAGTCATCTTAGGTACTAGTCTCCCCATCCCATCACAATATGTCCAGGAGAAGGCATTTCCCCATACTGATAATCTCGGGTTAATCTCCCCATCTCGTCATAAGATGTTTGAGAGAAGGAACTGCACCATATTGATCAACTCGGGACTATTCTCCCCATCCCATCATAGGATGTCCGAGAGAAGGCACTGCCCCATACTGATCATCTCGGGTTAATCTACCCATATCGTCACAAGATGTCTGAGAGAAGGAACTGCCCCATACTGATAATCTTGGGACTATTCTCCCCATCCCTCCACCGGATTTCCATCAGATCTCCCCACTTCGTCACAGCGTGTCCATGAGAAAGCACTAATATCCCCACCCCGTCATAAGGTATGTGGGAGAGGGCACTGTTCCATCTTGAGTAATGAGTTGATGAGTGAGCAACTAGGGACTAATCTCTCCACCCCACTTGGTGTCCGAGATAAAGCACTGCCATGCTCTGAGAATTTAGGGACTAATCTCTTCACCCCACTTGTTGTTCAAGAGAAGGAACTGTCCCACTTGACCCACCCCTAGCCAAGTCACATGGCTAATACTGGGGAAATGCTCGACGCTCAACCTCTAGGAGGATAGTGTGCGCAACTAAGGGCTAACCTTCCCACCCTGTCACAGGATATCTGGAAGAAGGCACTGCCCCACTCTAAGCTATTCACCCCTAGCCAAGTCACATGGCTAATACTTGGGGAACAACTGCTCGATGCATCAACACTACTCATCAAGGTCCAGTCTCCCCACCCCGTCACATGGTGGTTGGGAGCTGATACTGCCCTGCCTCTAGGCCATCTGAGCTTCCCGCTTGCTTTGTATCTGAGAATCATGCTTGTTCTGCATTTGAGCATCATGCTTGCTCTGCATCTAAGCATCTTGCTCCCTCTGCATCTAAGCATATTGTTTGCTTTGCATACAAGCATCTTGCTCCCTTTGCATCTGGGCATCATGCTTGCTCTGCATCCGAGCATCCTACTTGCTCTGCATCTGAGCATCTTGCTCCTTCTTCATAGAAGCCATCTTGCTGTCCTGGGATCTGAAGCCAACTCCCTCTGACAAATGATTTCCTCTTCCTCCTTCTTAATCCTACTAACTCATCATCAATCTTTGAGTACCAAGCTTCCTCTCGATGTTGAGCCTCACTGCTACATCCTGGGTAGCTGCTCCCTTTGAATATAGAAGTCTATGTCCATGCTATATTCCTCATCGAGCAACTCTTCCGGTTTGAATTATTCCTTTCATCACTTTGAGTTGGAATCTATCTCATCCTTCATTCCATGCTTGAGCTTCCACACATGGGCTAATACCCTCACAACTCCAAACCACTAACCAAACCATTGGCTTTGATACCATGTTGATTTTATAATTATTTTCAGATATTGATGATTACTACATTATGATACAACATATATCATAGAATAACCATACATTGAACATATCAACCACATATGCAATAGGATCACATAAATATAACCAAGCACAATAGACATAATTTATTTATCATGAGATTAGAGTTGCATATTTATCACTTCGTTGTAGTAGAGAGATGTATGAATTTTTCGCTTGGTTAATTTGCAAGTTCATGACTTTTACTTTATCGTGAATGAAGTGAAAGGACACATCCCTTTATTGCTGGCCAAAATTGCATTTCATAATAAATATTTGCTTCCACATAATATTTTAAAATTAAAATAAAACTATATATATATATATATATAGTTGTATGTTATTTTTTATTATTAAGCTGAAGCAAATTAATTTTACAAATATATCATATATATATATATCATTTGTAAAATTAATTTGCCTCTACTTAATAATAAAAAATAACATACAACTATATATATAATAATAATAAATATATAACACACACACACACACACATATATATATAATTAATTTGCCTCCAAATTATAACAAAAAAATAACATAAAATTATATTAATTATTAAAAATTTAAATAAAAATTCTTATCATTATTAATATAAGTCTATGTGACAAAATTTATACATAAAGATAATCGATTTGCTTCACATTGCTTCCATATTACTAGCATAGATCCATATTAAACCAATATCTATCAAGCACCGAGAAAAATCCAATTTCTTGAGATGTAATTTTTTTTAAATTTAAACTCAAGAAATTTGATCTTTCTTGGTTGATAGTTTCAGGTTTAAGTTTCAAGTTTTTATTTTATAAAAGAACATTTTTTTTAATTAGTTTTCATAATTTTTTATTTTATGAATCAATATGGATTTTTTTAAAATATTATCCATAATTTTTTAAATTATTTTGTTAAATAAAGACCTTACAACATCTCCCCCATAATCCTGTCTTACAATAATCCCACAATTTAGATAAAATTATATTAATTATTAGAATTTTCAATAAAAATTCTTCTCATTATTAATAAAATTATAAATCGAAAAAACATTCTTTATAATAGCATGTTTTATGATTTTCCTTTTTAAATTTATTTAGACAATGAAATCATTCAAATTGCAAACCATTTAAATCATGCAATTTTAATAATGTATATCTATACATATATCAACAATTTTTACAATTCCAACAAAAAAACAGCCCGAAATTTCATATTTAATATTACAATCATTAAAAAGCCATCTAATAGTAGAATCATTAAAGGCTGGGCTGGGTCCATGTATAACGGACCAATTCCTTGCTTCGGCGAGTGGAAAATCACGCTGAATATTGACCTTTCTGAAAAATACAGCTCAGGGATTCTGCATTAAGGCCAAAATGGATTGCAGCTGCCATTTTATTTAAAGAATCCATTTGTGCAGAACAATCATTCAAGAAATTTGTTCTCAGATTGACCACATGAGACATTGGAATTGCAGAGTACTCAAAATCTTGGCGCGCGTGGAATGTGGTTATTGCTCTATCTAAATGTGTTTTAATCCTATGGTTAGCACATACTTTTTTGTTTTCCTATTGTTGGTGTGATCTGTGTGCATGGTTTCTTAGTATGTTTGTGAATTCTCTATCCATGACTTGTATCAATTAGGTCTAGTGCGATTGTTTGGTGTTATCTTCATTATTATCCATGATTTTTTTGTGCAACATTGTTATATTCTCCATTATTATGTGTTTTAGTGATAATGGGTGGTCCCATTCGATCCTTTTCTCTCATATGGATGTCAACATAAATGTCATGACTCTCAAATGCGATAAGGTTAGGTGCACTTTGAATCACTACCAAACAAAAATAGCAAATACATTCCAAACACTATTCTTATAGAGGATTTTTTTCCAAGGGATTCCTATTGAGGATATCTACTTAATTTTTTTTTAAATTACTACCACTTTAAGTTTACCATCTTCTAAGCTCGTCCTTTGTCTCAAGGGAAAACGTTGCAAGAAAACCTCATGGATGCTTACCCACATATGTGGATGACATCCTTAATAAATCTATTAGCATAGACTAGTGCCACTCCCCCAAGGGGATTCAAACCAAGCACCTGCTAGCAAAGAACTAGCAAAATTCCTAACAATGTTGACAACAACAAGTTGAGTTAACCCCTTGGGATTTTCTAAGATCATGATTGATGAAGGGTGGTTCTTATTATGTCAAGAGGTGATTTCTACTATGTATATGTATGTAATTGTGGATAAGAATAACTTAATTTATGAAATGGAAAAAAATGGCATTTATCTAATGTAAAAAATAGATAAATTATCTACATAAAAAGAAAGAAGAAGAGAGTTTGTAGAATAGATTCATCTTAGTTGCAGGTCTAACAAGTGTTGACAAGGGATACATCTTTCCATGCTTGTATATGTACAATTGTGAGTGAAAAAAATTGGCATCAACCTAAGTATATCTATGTACATATACTTGTGGTATGCATATCCATGTACACTTGATTTTAAGTTAAAAAAAAGGGTGTGCTACTCACCTAACACCATGTTTTGATCTATGGGTTGGTTTTAAGGTTTTGGTTGCAACAATAATGGTTGTTAATGCCACTATTTTAAAGAAGTTGTAATTTTAACCCCTAAAACAACATGTTATTGGTAGCACCACTTTTTGATTTGGAGATTGATTAAGGTTGTTGTTGGCAATTCCCCTTGATGGGTGTGAGTCTCCACATGCCACATAGAGAACACATGTGTAACACATTAGGTAAATGGAGGCATGAACCATGCACGACAACATGTGTCCAGCCCATAAGTCTCTGGAACAAGCACCTACTTCTTGTCATAATGATTTTCTCTACCGTCACATATAAGCTTTCTTGGGTTCTCCTATCTGGCATAGGTTGCTAGGCCCTTCCTGCATGTGAGTTCTCGTGGAGATTAACTCTCGTATTGGTTGCTTTTTCGTGGATGAAGGCCTCATGATGTGGTTTCTAATTGGGTTCCATTGATGTAGGTGCCCTCATTGCCATAGTTTGGATTTTTCCTTTAGTCGTAGAACTTCTCGGTCTGGTCAAAATTCGATGATGTTGTGGTGTTTCCCTCTCGGATAGTGTTTTCCTGTTTGGAACTCCTTTGACCCACCGTAAGCAATGGCATGAACCAAGCTGACTCCAAAGAAGATTTTTGTAGGCCCTCAACGGACTCATATGCCTCAGGCCTTAAAGGACATGAGAAATGCCCAGGGTTACTTTGAGCATAAGGGTAGGCCGGGCATAAGGACCCGCATCTCTAGCATGGAATAATGCCTCCATAGCAGGGACAAAAAGCCGAATGCATATAAATTAGTGGAATATTTGGGGGATATGGTTAAGAACTTGAGATCTACCAATACCTGGGAAACCCATTATACTCATACACTGCCTGCATGCTATGGAATATGAAGGACCTATTTAGTTTGGTGTTGGAAGATTTTGCAGATGATAATTTTTAGGATGAACCCACAAGTGTTCCCTTGGTTGCTTGGATTGCTCGTTTGGAGGAGAGCTTGCATGGGCTGGCTCACAACTAGCTAGTTGTGGATGACATAACCAATGCCAAGCTTAATTCTTTGGAAAAAGAGTTGACTAGTAAGATATTTAGCAGAACACCATCGACGTGCACCTCACACTTGCAGCTGATTTTTCGTCGATGTCCTTCTGCATGTCATCATGATGCTCCTCAGCCGGTCAAGGTTGAATATCGAGGTGAAACTAGTCGTCCAATCTATTCTCCTATTCTCATATCTGATGATGATTAGCTTTGAATATATAGAATTCTTTGGTTTTAGCATAGATTTGGTATTTGGTTTAAACATTCTCATTTTTTATATTTTGGTCAGAACCCTCGGCCTGTGGGGGATCATTTTGAAACAACTCCATAGACTGCTTGTCCCTAGATCTCTAGAACATTTTCACAGCCAATTTCAACGTAAAAGTTATGTTGGCAGGTGGTTTGGTAAGTTAGCATTGCTGCATCGAGGATGCTGTGACACGTCAGAAGATAGCGCAGAAGGTGGAAAGATGGGCCTAAAGGAGATTATTTTATGTATTTTTGAGTTAATTGTACTGCAGTATGCGGGTTTTGGGTCATTTGGACCGTATGTTATGTAATTTTGAGTCAGTTGGACCGCAACATGCGGGTTTTGGGTCATTTTGGACCATGCTAGTTAGTTTTGGGTCAATTGGACCAAGTCAATTAGATATTGGGTCAATTGCTTGAAGTGTCGGTTAGGAAGTTGTTAGAAAGTGGACAAGCATTGTAAGGGCGGTATATAGACATAAGTTATAAGTGTTGAATCATCTTAGTATGGATCCTTAGATGTTGGATGTGTGCGTCTTTGAGTCTGTATCTGAGATCAAGAGATATTGGCGAGATCTGTGTTTTTGCGGAGATGTTGTATCTGGGTTTTGCTAAGTTAATATGACGTGACAGAGTTGTTTTGTGAAATCCCTGTGCATCTTTTGTTCACTTATGGTAATGCATGTTGCGATATATGAATAATGCTATGTTTTCTTACTGCAATTAATGCTTTACTGTTATACTTGCTGCGGCGAATGTTTCTGTTGAATGATACAATGAATACAATGATGTCGAAGTTAAATGCATAGATCTATTTCTGAATGTCGTAATAAGTTTAAGTGATCGTTGCCGCAAACATCCTCCTTCATTCGGTGGAAACATGGTTCCGTCGACTCTCCCTTGAACATCTCGGGTGAGATCTCATCTGCTCCGCAGGTGTTGCTGGACGGGGTAAAACCTGTCTGGGCCGGTGCTCAGGGAGATCACGGTGGGTTGGTGTCGACAACGATGGGAACCCCTATCAACTGGGTTTGAGTCAATTGCATGAAGTGTTAGTTAGGAAGTTGTTAGAAAGTGGACAAGCATTGTAAGGGTGGAAGCCTATATATAGACATAAGTTGTAAGTGTTGAATCATCTTAGTACGAATCCTTAGATGTTGGATGTGTGTGTCTTTGAGTCTGTATCTGAGATCAAGAGATATCGGCGAGATCTGTGTTTTTGCGGAGATGTTGTATCTGGGTTTTGCTAAGTTAATATGACGTGACGGAGTTGTTTTGCGAAATCCCTGTGCATCTTTTGTTCACTTATGGTAATGCATGTTGCGATATATGAAAAATGCTATGTTTTCTTACTGCAATTAATGCTTTACTGTTATACTTGTTGCGATGAATGTCTTTGTTGAATGATGCTATGGATACAATGTTGCTGGAGTTAAATGCATAGATCTATTTATGAATGTCGCAATAAGTTTAGTGATTGTTGCTGCAACCATCCTCCTTCATTCGGTGGAAACATGGTTTCGTCGACTCTCCCTTGAACATCTCGGGTGAGACCTCATCTGCTCCGCAAGTGTTGCTAGATGAGGTAAAACCTATCTGGGCCGGTGCTCAGGGATATTACGTTGGGTTGGTGTCGATAGTGATGGGAACCCCTGTCAACTGGGTTTGAGTCAACAAATGGTTCTGTTTCTGAGACCTTGTGCGAAGTGAAAGGAGGATATGTTGTGGCATCCGACACAACCGGAGATACAGAGTTGGTTTGATCAGAAGTTGCAGGAATTTGCTAAAGAAGAAAGTTGGAACACTCTATTGACAGTAGATCAGTGGATGGGAAGATATATTCACGACGGTCTGCACGAATGGTTTTTCTGTGAATTCCCGGTCATTTTGTACAAGTGGCTTGCGAAGTTGACCTTTCAGAAGAGGAACTTCCAAGGCAGTGAGCCGACGACCTGGACCCCGGAGTTGATCCAAGAACTGCAGTAAGTCGAAAACAAAGCATCACGAGCTGTCGAAGTGTGGCTTGATAACATCTTGGAGGGGTATATCACTGAATTTGCGGTTGATATGCAAAAGTCTTATAGTGAAGCTGAAAGATATTTCTTCCGCGAACCCCGGGGAAGGTTTCTGCTGTCGCTTCAACTGTCCATTAAGATGCTTATTTGCGAGAAGGGTATATTGAAGATGCATCTAGATCAGTAAACAACCTGGTGGGCGGAGGCCATGGGTATCACGACGGCAGGGGGGTGGTACATGGAATGATAAGGGGTAGATGGGTGCAGGTCATGACGAGACTGTGAGCGAAGTCGAGGAAGAGAGTGTTCTTACAAGGGGAGGAGCGAGGTTTCTGCAGGAAAAGAGGCAGAGGACAGGAGAAGGTCCTGCTGCGATTGAATCGCAAGTTTGCGAAGAAAGACCACACGGGACAAAGCGACCTCACAGTCCAGACAAGGACAACCAGGCTACGCCCAGGATCAAGGCAGGACCAAACCCCAGCAGCAACATACCCACACCTCCGCTCACTATCTGTCAACCGGTAAGAAGCACAACTTCGAACCCACCAGGTCAACAAAACTTGATTGCTAGTAGTTCAACGACTGCAGGAAGGAAGCCCAGTATGGTGGGCGAGGATGCTAAGTTGCTACTGTTCCACGGGAATGGGACAGATAACACAGAGCAGTACTGGTTTTTTTGTGAAGTGGTATGGACCGTAAAATAGATCACTGATGGTAATGCTAAGAAAGGATAGTTAGCGACAACTGTGCGAGGTCGCGCATTAGATTGGTTTATGGATTTTGTTCTAGTCCCTACAGGAGCTCCGGAGAAGACACTAGATGACATCATGGATGGTTTGATTGCAGAATTCAGAAAACCTAAGTCTGAAGCACAATATATTACATAATTGAAAGAAATTAAGCAACATCCCAATGAGACGGTGTGGGATTTTGACCAGTGGTTTAAGACGCTGATGGCGAGGGTTAGTTTTGATATGAGCATTGTCCAACACAAAGAGTGGTTCATTGTGGCACTGCTACCGCACATTCGACTACCACTAATGCAACAGAACATTACGATGCCCAGTGAAGTTCTAGATATTGCAATGCGATTGGAGGCGTCGCTGATTGGTGAAAATGCAGTTGGGATGTCGCAGATACAGACACAGCTGGCTAACTTGACCATACAGCTACAAGATTTGAAGAAGGGAAAGGAGGACTGTGAAGAAGTATGGTGTACGCGATGTCGAGGAGAAGGGCATACTAAGGAAAATTTCCCTGACTTCCGCAATTATCTAGTTTCAGGAGCACCAAACCCGTTGAGTGGTGGTGGCATGCCATGGTGTTGCATTTGTCAAGTATATGGGCACCGCCATGAGGAATGTCCATACATGCAGAAGATGGTCACCAAACCGATGAATATGTATTGCACATTTTGTAAATCTATGGGACATGACGACCAAGATTTCCAGGCATATGGGTTGCTTCATGAGAGAACGTACGATGCATTCTATGTGAAGGACGATCAACATGCCGTACAACAACCGCAACCGCAGCCGCAGGTAACCCAGCTGCTACCTCAACTGCAAGTACAGTTTGTATCACAGTAGTTTAGGTCGCTCTGATGCAAATGGCTCCATAGCAGCCACAGTACGTTCAGCAACCGCAATATGCGCAGCAAGGGCAGGGAATGCAACCAGCTCCTATGCAACAACAACACAACCAACCAAAGTACCAACAACAGGGTGGATTTCGTGGAGGATTCCGGGGTGGACGCGGTGGAGGATTTGGTCGTGGAGGAGGATGAGGAGGTCGTGGACCTGTGTAATGCTATCACTGTGCGGTATGGGGACATTACCAGCGAGATTGCCCACTATTGCAGACGTAGTGTACATTTTGCTTTGTTACATACCATACCGTAGAGAACAGCCCGCAGTTGATTGCACGATGGAAAGCAGGGAATATTCCACAATTGTAGAATCAGAATCAGGTGCAGTAGCTAGTACAGAATCAGGTGCAACAACCGGTGCAGAACCAAAACCAATGCCCAAATCAGAATGCTAATCCAAATGTGAACCAACCGGGGAATCCACCACTAAACCAGAATCAGGGTGTGAGTGTTATGACAATTTCGGTGGAGCCAAGGCCACAGGATGCGGCTGCCGCAGTTATCACGCGGGGAGGTGCAGTAACAGGAGGGGATAGCCCACAACCGCTTATTCGGCTGGCCGGGTAGAAGAAGGTCTCATTTGAAATTGAATCTGAATGTGATGCATTCTTTTAGGCGCGTCGCGCGATGGACCAGGACCATGGTAAAGCTATCATTTGCAACATGCCCCCTATTTTTGATGCTACTACAGAGGTAGGTCCATCGGTGCCATCTGGAACCTTGCGGAAATTTTTCGAGAGCTGCTTATTGTTGGCAAGAGATCCTACTGCTCTAGCTAAGATCGAGGGGTTGCTTCAACGACTAACCAGGATACGACAAGAGTCCGCAGTAAACTCCTTATAGCGACGAAAGACCGGTAAGGAGATGCGCATGAACATACAAATTGGGGACTATGATGTTGATTCAGTTATTCTGGATCTTGGTTCAGATGTCAACATCTTAACCAAGCAGGCATGGTAGAAAATGGGGAGCCCCCCATTAAGCTGGTCTCCTGTACAACTCTGGTTAGCTAATCACGCTAAGGTGACACCAATTGGGAGAGTCCCACATCTGGTGGTGGACATTGAGGGCATGAAGACCTATGCTGACTTTGACGTCATAGAAGTAGTTGAGGGAGGAAGCTCGTCTTTGGCGTTGCTGGGGATCGGATGGGCTAATGATAGTGGAGCGGTAATGAACTTCAAGCGGTGGATGATGAATTTTGAAAACCGTGATCTTAGAGTCATAGCCCCATTGGATCTAGCTGAAGGACGCAGATACATTGAGCCAGTGAAGGACGAAGATCCCAATGGATGGGACCATGAATTCAATATTTCCGAAGACTATAATCATCTGACTGCCAACGGTGAGCTGGGATGGCGCAGTGACAGCTCTGCATCTTCCGACTCTGATGATGCGTTAGAACACTGGCAGAACCACTTGCACAAGGTATCGCTCTGCAAGTGTGGGTTAGTCACGCAATGTCGCATTGCAACTTGAACGGTCACATTACCAGTATATGAGGGGTTGCCTGGCTTGTCCAAATTTCTCGTAGAGTTTGAGGAACGAGTTTCAGAACCTCAACAACTGCTGGCACTAGAAGAAGCACCGAAGGCTACTCAAGCACACTGGTGGGCGACACATAAGAATTCGATCAATGGATGGCCGCAATGCAGGAGATTGATGACTGTTCGCTTTGGTGCTACCGAGGTCTACCACACAGGGAAATATGATGATCAGAATAACCCTGGAAGTCATCTGAGGGAGTGTCAGACATTGTGGGCATCGCGACCGCAAGATGAGTGGGTCCATGCCTTTATCCATACTTTAGATGAGATGTCGCGCTCATGGTATACTGCAACTGAGTTGCGAGGAGAAATTACCACTCAGGTGGAGTTGTCAGTATGCTTCACTCATACGTTCAGTTTCGTAGATGCCAACCCTGATGTCAATAATGCTTTGCAACTCATCCGCGACGTGGTTTTGAAGGTTGTCCCAGTGGCATATCCCGCGGATCCTCATATGCACTGTCAAATGCAATCCATGATGGAATGTTACAATATCACCGGTGGGCCCGAAGACAGTGATGATCCGTGGAATGTCAATATTCCCGAGTCTGAAGGGAGTCGCAATGTGATAACACCTGATGCACCAACTAATTCGATCAGCCAGCCATTGAATCTCCCTAAGATCAATATTGGGATGGAGGCTACTCCCAAGTTTGCGAATGTTGGAGATTATTGGGATGAAGAGATGATGGGAAAGGTCATTGATTTGCTGCATGAATTCCAAGACCTCTTTCCTACTAAGTTTTCTGATATGAAAGGTATCTTGGGTGATTTAGGTGAGATGAAGATCCCCTTGAAACCAGATGCTAAACCGATTAGGCAGTGACTCTACCGGCTGAATCCGCAACATAAGGAGAGGGTCAAGGTAGAACTTGATCGCATGTTGGATGCTGGTATCATTGAACTAGTCGAAGAGTTAGAATGGATCAGTCTTATGGTGGTGCAGGACAAGAAGACTGGTGAGGTGTGCATTTGTGTTGACTTGCAGAAGTTGAATGACGCCTGCTTGCATGATCCCTTTTCGACTCTGTTTACTGATGAAGTACTCGAAGGTGTGGACGACCAGGAGATGTATTCTTTAACAGATGGGTTCTCAGGATATCATCAGATCTGCATTGCAAAAGAAGACTGCCACAAGACGACCTTTGTGATAGAATGGGGCTATTTTCAGTATACCGTGATGTCGTTTGGGCTAAAGAACGCACCTGCAACCTTCTCGCGGGTTGTTGTTGCTGCATTCCGGGATTTTATTCAGAAGTTTTTGCAGGTATACATGGATGATTGGACAGTCTATGGTTTGATCCATGATCATCTGGCCAATCTGCAATTGATGCTGGAGCATTGCCGACAGGATTAGATATCGTTGAATTTGAAGAAGTGCATCTTTTGTGCACCGTTTGGGATATTGATGGGTCACATTGTTTGCAAACAAGGGTTGTTACTCGATTCAGCAAAGATTGTGCTCATTTTGAGCTTAACACCACTGACTAATGTTAAGCAGTTGAGGGCGAATTTGGGGCCTACTGGGTATTGTCGCAAGTTCATCAGGGGATATGCAGCGATCACTGCCCCTATGGAGAAGCTATTGAAGAAAGATGCGGTATTTCAATAGAACCCTGAATGTCAGGATAGCTTTGAGACGCTGAAGGCGAAGATGGCTTTGGCACCGATACTGGTCTTTCCAGACTGGAGTAAGGAGTTCCACGTCCATGTTGATGCATCGTCGATTACACTAGGTGTGGTGCTAGTGCAACCAGGAGAGGGGGATCTCGATCACCCTATTGCTTTCGCAAGTCAGAAGCTGTCATCCGCAGAAAGGAATTACACCACTACTGAGCGGGAAGGCTTGGCGATGGTCTATGCGCTGCAGAAGTTTAGACACTACTTATTGGGTGGACATTTTAATATGTTCACAGACCACTCCGCATTGAAATACCTGGTCAATAAGCCTGTGTCGAGGGGGAAGATGTGTCGATGGCTACTTCTTTTTCAAGAGTTTGATTTTGAAGTAATTGTGAAGCCAGGACGGTTGAATGTTGGCCTTGATCATCTATCGCGGATTGAAACAGGAGAGGAGCCAACTAACATTGAAGACGGGTTACCTGATGCGCAAATGTTTAAGGTTGAAGTAGCCGATGGCTATTTTGAAGAAATCATTCAGTTTCTGGAGACAGGTATTGCACCAGAAGAATTGACCACTAGTAAGAAGAAGCAGTTGGTAGTCAAGGCTGCAGATTTCCAGCTAATCGCAGGAGAGTTGTACAAGATGGGCACAGATGAGATATTGTGACGGTGTGTCTTTCCACATGAGCAAGCGCAGATCTTGTCAGAAGCACATGCATGTGTTGTAGGAGGGCACTATGGAGGCCATGTGACTGCCAGGAAGGTGCTTCCTGTGGGGCTCTGGTGGCCCACGCTGCACAATGATGCGATCGACTATGCGCGGTCCTGTGATGTTTGTCAGAGAACTGGGAAGCCATCTAGGAGAGATGAGATGCTGCTAATGCCTCATCTAACACTGCAGCCATTCGACAAATGGGCAGTGGATTTTGTGGGACCAATCAATCCCCCGAGGAAGTGCACTAGTGCAAGATACATCATCACTGTAACAAATTATTTGACAAGATGGGCAGAGGCTGCACCAATCATTGATTATTTGGCGGCCATGGTCGTGCGGTTTTTGTTCGACAACATTGTCACTTGCTTTGACTTCCCCAAGATATTGCTGAGTGATCAAGGAAGCCACTTTCTCAATTGCACCATCAGCGCATTGAAGGAGGAATTGCAAATACAACATAAGAAGATTATGCCATATCATCCGCAGGAAAATGGCATGGTGGAAGCTTTCAACAAGATATTGGAGCACGCACTGACAAAGGTGTGCAATGAGAACCGCGATGACTGGGATCTGAAAATCCCAGCAGTGTTATGGGCGTATTGCACCACGTGTAAATAGCTGACCAAATAGACACCATTCAAGTTAGTGTATGGACAAGAAGCGATTATGCCAATGGAGTACATCGTTCTGATTTTGCGCATAACAGCATCGACCAGTATGGATGCTACAACCACATTAGAAGAACGTCTAGTGCATTTAGTACAGCTAGAGGAAGATCACTTTATTGCAGGTTTCCCCCAGGGTGTGGAGAAGGATCGCCAGAAGGCTTGGCACAATCGCCACATCAAAAGCAAACAATTTTAGCAGGGTGACTTGGTGCTGCTATATGATAGTAAGTTTATGAAGCATCCAAGAAAACTGCAGATGCATTGGCTTGGTCTGTATCGCATTAGTAGAATCACTTCAGGAGGCGCAGTACAGTTGCAACAGTTGGACAGAGCGATGCTCCCAAAATTGATTAACGACAGTAGGTTGAAGCCCTATTAGTCAGGCTTGGAACAACGCGATGCCTGAGTTGCATCGGCAAAAAAAAAATAAAAAAATGCACGTTGATCGGTGGCAGGATGGTGCACCAATAGAGACCAGAATGTGCAGGCAGGGAGGATTGTGCCGTAAGTTAGGAGTGGTCCACGACAGTAGCAGGGTCGCGCCTGGGTCAAATCAGGAATCATTACGAATCATTAGCAAACATAACTTTTTCTTTTGGCAGGTATGATTGTTAGTCGGCTCAGCTTGCCGCCAGAAGCACGCACGTTTAGCACGATGAGTACACTGTGGCGGCATGGCCGATGGCACTTGGGATGATGGTTTGCACACTTTGGCATGACTGGCAGCCGACGACAGTATGGCTGCCATGCCGCACGTCAGAAGTCGGGTTCATACTCACACAGAACAACAAAATGGTATGATTAGCATCTTACGTGAAGAGGTGGTGTAAATGATTATTGAGGCCGACGACCGGACGAAGGCAATGTATAAATATAGGAACCAGAGGATAGTAGAGCACCGAGGTATTTCAAATGAAGAGGTAGTTATGCTACGAGAGGGTCAGGCATCTAGCTAAGTTAGGAATTCCAAGGAGGCTGTGGAAATGATCCATTTCATTTCATGTGGTAGCACACCAGGTGCACTGAGGGCCCGAACGATGAGTGTGCATGAGCACCTGGAGCAAGCCACGTCATGGACACTCGGGGGTTACAAGCATGAAGTCCCTTTCGAGATGTCTAGGCAGGTGGTGATAGTTCGAAGCCTCGTGTTCTCTGTGACCACAAAAAGGATGGGGGTGGCAGCCCCCTGGTTCCTGTAGCATGTGCTTACTGATGCGAAACAGATGTGCCAGAACCACTGGCCTGTTTCGCACCTCGGCGTTGTTCGTAAACTTCTCCTCCGTCTGCAATTGATCCCTCGAGACTGGAGGATGAGCTTGCAAGGTCCATGACAGCAAGCCGGGAAATGCCCACTTTCGGGTAAGAAGTACATGACATCGAGTCAATGATCAGTGTAGCAGAAGGAGAAGGACAACACCGCGTGATCCAGACAGCAAGAACAGTTGCAGAAATATATTTCAACCATAGCAGAGTCAAGACCAATGCATACACTATGTCTTGCTAACGTGGCTCAAGGGCGAGCCACAAGATTGTGTTGAGGGCCTGTTGGCAGGCGGTTTGGTAAGTTAGCATCGATGCATCGAGGATGCCGCGACACGTCAGAAGATACCAAGGAAGGCAGAAAGCTGGGCCTAAAGGAGATTATTTTATGTATTTTTGAGTTAATTGTACCGCAGTATGCGGTTTTTGGGTCACTTGGACAGTATTTTATGTAATTTTGAGTTAGTTGGACCGCAACATGTGGGTTTTGGGTCATTTTAGACCATGTCAGTTAGTTTTGGTTCATTGGACCAAGTCAGTTAGATATTGGGTCAATTGCTTGAAGTGTCGGTTAGGAAGTTGTTAGAAAGTGGAAAGGCATTGTAAGGGAGGAAGCCTATATATAGACATAAGTTGTAAGTGTTGAATCATCTTAGTACGGATCCTTAGATGTTGGATGTATGTGTCTTTGAGTCTATATCCGAGATCAAGAGATATTGGCGAGATTTGTGTTTTTCCGGAGATGTTGTATCTGGGTTTTGCTAAGTTAATATGACATGACAGAGCTGTTTTGCGAAATCCCTGTGCATCTTTTGTTCACTTATGGTAATGCATGTTGTGATATATGAATAATGCTATGTTTTCTTACTGCAATTAATGCTTTACTGTTATACTTGTTGCGATGAATGTCTTTGTTGAATGATGCTATGGATACAATGTTGCTGGAGTTAAATGCATAGATCTATTTATGAATGTCGCAATAAGTTTAGTGATCGTTGCCGCAACCATCCTCCTTCATTCAGCGGAAACATGGTTCCGTCGACTCTCCCTTGAACATCTCTGGTGAGACCTCATCTTCTCTGCAGGTGTTGCTGGACGGGGTAAAATCTATCTAGGCCGGTGCTCAGGGAGATCGCGGTGGGTTGGTGTCGACAGTGATGGGAACCCCTGTCGACTGGGTTTGAGTCAACAAGTTACAATATAGACAATGTCATTCAGACCCATGATTCAAATCTCTTATTAAACCATAGTTCTATGAATTTTTCCTAGTTTAATATAATTTTTCGAACCTTACAAAAAAATGTTGTTCACAATAATATTGGTTTTCATTACTAAATCATTATTTCCAACATTATTCAACTTATTAAGTTAAACCTTGTAACTTTATTTGAACATCAATGAAGTACACACATAATAAAAGTATTTACCTTGTTGATGTTTCCTTCCATGAAATGAAGTATGGAGTGACCAAACATAGAGAATTTATTTGTTGCTTATGTTTTTCCTAATCCTTGATAGGAGAAATTGCTTACATAGATTTAAAAAAAACAGTACATAATCCATTATATATGGCTCAGATTACTATATATATTGTCATGTATTAAGATATGGTTTATGAGGTATATTTCTCGAACAAAGTCCTTCTTCGAGTTTTGGATACCTACGGCAATATCTCGCTTCCTTTTACCTATGCTTTTGATTATATTTTCTTTCATAGTTGCTTTTTTTCCCTATGCTTTTGATTGGATTTTCTTTCATAGTTGAGTAGAAGCAAGGTGTATGTAACATCCCCATGACCTTTATAGGCCATGGGAGACCCTGATACATTTTTTTTCTCCCTCAACCTTCAAATTTCACACACAGCCGCAATGGGATCGGATCCGCAATCCACCATTGCGATCCGCAATCTGCAATCCGCAATTGCGATCTGCAATTTGCAATCTGCAAATGTGATCTGCAATACATAATCCTTAATTGAGAACCGCAATCCATAACCTGCATTCCACATTCCGCAATCCGCATTGCGGAAATCCCTATTCCTTCTCCGGAGCGACTTTTCCTTCCACAATCTGCAATCCGCACTGCGGATGCGAAAATGCGAAATTTCCCACTGAGAAACTTACCTTCTGCAATCCGCAATCCACATTGCGGATGCAAAAATGTGGAACCACACCCTTGCAATAATGAATTTCCAAAGCAACTTTGGAGGGGCATAACTTCCTCCTCCAAGGTCCAAATGGAACAAGGTTGGTACTGTTGGAAATATCTTGGAGATCTCTATCCAATGGTGCAACTCCCACTCCTAATAAAGGTATCTAACCCTGTCATTTATCCAAATGAACATTCTGTGCACAACTGCACTTTAAATGAATTTAAACTTCTTCCTGCCATGACTTCCCCCTTCACCTGACCCACAAAGGGGTTATGAAACACATCAGGCTATCCCCCTTCCTTTCCCAAGATGAGGTGTAGCCATACAACTCTTTCATAGGGTTAATTAATAAATCACAACATGTAAGGTGCATGAATTTAGATCTAACCATTACGTATACCACATGCAAGACTTGTAATGCATTAAACTCATGCAAATGGAATGATGTATATATATATGAACTCAGCCTTCCACTCAGGCCTACACATGGTCTACGTATCAATCAAAATTCATATAAACATACATTCAATAACTTGAACATAAGAAACCATATCATAGAAATGGAACTTCATAATTTAACATAACAAAGAAGTACTTATCTTTAAATTCATGAAGCTTCCAAGCAACTGGATAAGTGAGAGAAATGTTCCACCCAACCTTAGATCTTTGTCCAGCTTGTACTCTTTCCACTGAGAGATCACCCCCAAGCTGGGCTGTGTATCCACTAAGGAGGGCTATCAGGTTCTCTCACAGTCAAGGTTCCATCCCGATGCTAAGCCAATATGTAGTTGGGTTTATCAAGCATTCTAGGGTATCTACCCATGCTAAGCCAACCTACAGTGGGTTTATTAAGCATATAAGGATATACTGGTCATGATAATCCAACCTCTAGTTGGGTTTATCAAGCATACTAGACAACACAATCATGCCAAGCCAGCCTCCAGTTGGGTTTATCAAGCCTACCAGGAAAACTGGTCATGTTAAGCCAACCTGCAGTGGGTTTATCAGGCATATAAGGATATACTGGTCATGCTAAGCCAACCTCAAGTTGGGTTTATCAAGCATACCAGACAACACAATCATGCCAAGCCAGCTTGCAGTTGGGTTTATCAAGCATACCAGGAAAACTTGTCATGCTAAGCCAACCTGCAGTGGGTTTATCAGGCATATAAGGACAACAAGGAAGGTATTTCTAAGCGAGTGAGCTCAACCAAAAAGCTATAGGCATCTCAACACTCAGTAGACATGGCACCCACATTACCTACCTCACCCAACACAAGGAAGACCCTCTTCTCTGCTGCACAGTACCTTAAGGCCTCTTCCCTTCCAATTCTATTCAAGGTGGGCATAGAAAGGTCCAGTTGCTAGTTCTATGAGATTACAGCCTTCACTGGGTTTCTCAAGCAATCCAACCCTAAATTTACCTTCTACCATAGTTATCGAGATGGTTCTTCTCAGGGTCGCAAACTGAGCTTTGTCTCGCAATCTAACTCACTGCAGACCCAATCCCCTATTCTCACGGCTTCCCTAGGATGTTTAAGCTCTATAAATTCATATCATGGTTCTTTCATGGGTATCCTGAGAAGACTAGATTCACGCACGTAGTTTCTATGGAAATGGATTCGGTGATATTCCACTCTCACATAGGAAACACGATTATCATTCCTCCACCTCACGACTGGGATCTACGGGCCTGTGAATACCTTCCCCCCCTGTCCATTGATGAGTGAATGAATGAGTGTATGAATGAGGTTCCCTTCCACCCTGGGTATCCAAAACATGTTCTGCGAGTTCCCAGTCGCTTGAGTTTCTTCAAGGACAAGTAATCAGAGCCATGTCCTGCCATACGAAATTGCAAGCATGCTCCATACTCCATCGGCTTCAGCAACAGGGTTCCCAACCACCCTCTGCAACCGAATTAATGTCAGTAGGGAGGTCAAAAGGGTTCACATTTGGACATGTGGCAACATGGGTACCAATCTTATAACCCCCTCACCTCTCCCTAGTGGATACACATGGCCCCTTCTCATTGGTTGCCTCCTTAGCCATCTTCTTGGGTATTTTATTCATTAATAAATAATTACATCATTTACATTTCTTCATGTCTTAACAACCCATGAATAATCCAACTGTCAAATACCTGCCTCTTCAATAACCTTAAACATCCACTAGTGGGGCCTTGGACTTGAGCTCCACACTAGGGTAGATACACACATTGCATATACACATTATTTACATTGAAGCCAATAAACATCATAAGGAAAAATAGGGGTATTATAACTCCCTCTCCCTTAAAATAACACTGTCCTCGGTGTTCTCAAAACTGAACAAAAATGGGAATGCCTCTTTCATGGCATCCTCCAGCTCCCACGTGGCCTCTTCGGAACTAAGGAGCCTCCATTGCACCTTTACCTGCACAATGGCCCTGTTCCGAAGCAAAGTGACTTTCCTGTCTAGGATGCATACAGGCTCCACGTGGAACTCTCCTTTTGGTTCCACCTGTATCACATGCCAATACACATTTCTTAAGCAAAGAGACATGGAAAAAATTATGAGCTTTCATGTTAGCAGGAAATTCAATCCTATATGCAACTGGCCCTATCCTATCAAGGATTTCAAATGAACCACAATATCTTGTTTCCAACTGAGCATAACTTCCAAACTTCATGGAACTCTTCCTTGGTTTGACTCTCAAGTAGAGATGATCCCCAATCTGAAATTCCTTATGCATTCTTTTCAGATCTGCATAACTTTTCTGCCTGTCTTGTGTTGCTTTCAAATTCTGCCTGATATTCACAATCTCTTGCTCCATTTCCTCAATCATTTATGTTCCAAGCACTACTCTGCTCACTGGACTTTCCCAACTCACAGGAGTTCGGCATCCTTTGCCATACAACACTTCAAAAGGGCTCATTTTCAATGATGCTTGATGTCCATTGTTGTAATAAAATTCCACTAAGTGTAAATAGTCTTCCCACTTGGATGGCTTGTCCATCAGATACATACTTAGCATATCTTCAAGAATCTGATTTACTCTCTCAGTCTTCCCATCATTCTGAGGGTGATAGGCTGTGCTAAAATTCAACCGAGTTCCTAATTCCTGGAACAATACTTTCCAAAAAATTATATGTGAACTTTGTGTCACGGTCTAAAAGTATTGTCTTGGGCAATCCATGCAATCTGAATATCTCTCTCATGAAGATATTTGCAATTTCATTGGCCTTGTGAGTGGACTTGACTGGAATGAAATGAACTACCTTTGGTAGCTTGTCCACCACCACCATGATTGAATCATGTTTCTTCATTGTCATTGGAAAACCTGTTATAAAATCCATAGAGATCACCTCCCACTTCCATTCTGGAATGGCAAATGGCTACAACAATCTTGCTGGATGTTGATGCTCTGCCTTGAACTGTTGACACTTTTGACACCTATCAATGTACTCAACTACGTCTTTCTTCATACCATGCCAAAAGTACTGTTTCCTTGCTGCTATTATATATTTTTGGTATCCTAGATGTCCTGAGTATGGTCTTTTATGTATCTCGTCCATTACCAACTTCTTCAAATCTGCATTGTTTGGAATGTACAGTCCGGTATTTTGATAAATGAGAACATTACCCTCGCCCAGTTGATACCTTGAATACTTTTCATCCACAATACCCTGTTGTAATTTATCCTTGAGCTGAAGGTAGACTTTGTCACTGCTTTGAGCTTCTAAAATCCTGGCCTTCAAGTCCGATTCACACCTACTTACTGCGGCAATATGAAATTTTCTGTTGAGTGCATCAATAACTCTATTCTCCTTACCTTTGACATGCTTAATCTCCAAATCAAACTCACAAATAAAATATACCATCTAGTTTGTCTAGCGTTCAGATTTGGTTGGTCAAACAAATATTTTAAACTCATATGATCCATTCTGAGCTCAAATATTCTTCCCAAGAGGTAGTGTCTCCATCTCTTGAGGGCATGAACTATGGATGCTAGTTCTAAGTCATGGGTGGAATAGTTCCTTTCATGCTCCTTTAGCTTCCTTGACTCATAAAAAATTACAGACCCTTCTTGCATTAGCACTCCACCAAGTCCTTCAATGCAAGCATCAGTGCATACTACAAAATATTTACTTGGATCTGCAATCTTCAAAACATGTGCACTAGTAAGTAATTCCTTTAACTGTTGAAAGCTTCTGTCACATTTTTCATACCATATAAAATTGACTTCCTTCCTATGTAATGAAGTGATTGGGTGAGCTATCTGGGAGAATCCTCAAATGAATCTTCTGTAGTAACTTGCAAGACCCATAAAATATCTAACATCTGCTTCATTCCTTGGAGTAGGCCAATCCATGATGGATTCAATCTTCTCCGAATCCACTACAATTCCTTCTACCGATATAATATGAACCAAATAATGTACTTTCTACTGATATAAGTCACATTTACTCAGCTTAGAATATAGCTGGTGCTCCCTAAGGGCTTGCAATACCATTCTTAGATGCTCATTATGTTCTTCTTCATTCTTTGAATACACAAGGATGTCATCCAAGAATACAATTAGAAACTTATCCAAGTATTTACTGAAGACACTGTTCATGAGACACATGAAAGTAACAGGTGCATTGGTAAGACCAAATGGCACCACTATAAACTCATAATGGACATACCTAGTACTGAAGGCTGTCTTATGAATGTCTTCTTCCTTTATCCTCACTTGATGGTACCCGGACCTCAAGTCAATCTTTGAAAACACTCTAGCTTCCTTCATTTGATCAAACAAGTCATCAATTCTTGGCAAGGGATACTTGTTCTTAATTGTCACTTTATTGAGCTTCCTGTAATCAATACACAACCTCAATGTTCAATCCTTCTTATTAAAAAATAACACGGGTGCACCCCATGGGGATACAATTGGTCTGATATATTCTTTATCCATTAATTCCTGCAGTTGCATCTTCAATTATACCAATTCTGGTGTGCTCATTCTATAAGGAGCTTTGGAGATGGGTGCTGCCCCTAGAACAAGGTTAATGGAAAAGTCAATGTCTCTCTTGGGTGGCAGCCCTGGAACTTCATCTGGAAATACATCCTGAAAATCTTGAAATATATGGAAGTATTCTAACTTGGGTCCTTTATCTTCTACTGAATCTGATATATGCACAACATATAATTGACAACCCTTTTTGTAAAAATTCCTCAGTTGTGAGGCTGAAATATGCCTTACTGAAACATGCTTTGGAATTCATTTTACCAACCTTGGCCTTCCTTCATCATCAAGGCATTCCAGTGCTTTATCATAACAATCTAACTTGTCTCTATGTCTTTCCAACCAATCCATGCCAATTAAGGCATCATATGATCCCAATGGTAAGACATTTAATTCTACATGTGTGAGGAGTCCATTCAATTCTATAGGGCACCCCTTCACTACTTCACTTACCTTTCTCTTGGTACCGGTGGCTAGTTGAACTAGCCAAGACTTACCATGCTTAACTTTACCAAGAGAACAACTTCCAACTACCTTAGGAGATATATAACTATGAGTAGACCCTGGATCAATCAAAACAGAAATAGACTGCTTAGCAATCTTACCTTCAATCTCCACCATTGTTGATTGATGGTCTGCTTGGTGATCATCCAGTGCTACATAAATCCTAGGTGTTTCTCTTACCATATGTTCCACTGTGGATGCTCCTGCAAGGTTGTGAAAGCTCCTGGGGTTCTCCCTTCTAGTTGGGAAATCTCTAAGCATGTGGTTTCCTCCACAACCCCAACACTGAAGTGGCCCCTTTAATGTCTTTTCTGCTGCTACATGTGGCTTGAATCCACTTCTTGCCTGTTGGCCCTGTGGAAATCTTCTGAGATGATTCCTGAATGGTGGTTTGAATTCACCTTTCCTCTGTTTGACCCTTCCCTTAGGATTACCTTTCCATGCTGGTGTATCTCTGCTTTACCTCTATGCTGCTCATAGCAATGCTATGCCATCCTAATGGCTTCATCCAAGCTTGGTGGATTTACAAATTCTATTCTATCTCTGTAGTTCTATGGTAGACTACCAAGGAGGCATTGGATCTTCACTCTTTCATCCTTGATGTAGTCTACATACCTCAGCAGCTCCAGAAACCCGTGGACATGCTAATCCATGGTATTTTTCCCTAATCTAAGTTCATTGAACTCTTTTATTTTGTTATCATAATACCTAGATGATAGATACTTCTCCTGGAAGTATCTTTTAAACATTTCCCAGTTGACTCTTCTTTCACTAATTCCCTTCACTTGCAGGAGGTGCTCCCACCAGATTGAAGCTCTTCCACTATGGTTATAGATGGAAACCCTAGCCTTTTCATTCTTTGAATACTCACGCATCTGAAGTACTTTTTTATTCCAAGAAGCCATGCCTCTGCTTCCTGACCTTCTTTTCTTTCACCATCAAAAGTGGGAGGCCTTACCTTCCTAAATTCACCTTGTAGAATACCTTTGTGCTTCTTTCTGCTCTTACACTTGCTGGAAATGTGTCTTGGGAGGCGTATTGCGAACATGGATCACAACGCCAATCAACCACCTGCGTGGAGATCCAGAGGACCACTCAACCTAGATGCTCCTTTGCACGATTTACCTAAGCATATGGAGCGAGTGCTACCAAAATTTGACCCTGGAAAAGGGATCTCTGTTGAGGATCACCTAAAGAGATTTTACTTAGCATTGAATCTGTTAAATGTGGAACATGAGGATATAGTTTGCAGGTTATTTCCTTATAATTTTGATCCTAGAGCATCATCACAGTATTTTAGCTTGCAGACTAATTCTATAGCATATTGGGACAATTTTGAAAAGGTCTTTTTGAATACGTTTGGTAACCAAAAAACTGTGGCTTCATTTATCAAAGAATTAATGTCTATGCGGATGGAAAAGAAGGAGAAGGTACAGGAGTTCAATCAGATATTTACCACAATTTTGAATAGTTTCAGCGCTGCAACGAAACCTATTCAAGAATCATTAGTAGAATATTATACTACAATGCTTCTTCCATCCATAGCCATGTTTGTCAAAAGATCTGTTAAAACTACTTTAGCATAAAATTATAAAGAGGCGAAGAAAGTAGAAGCAGACATAGATGGCATCATCAAACATTCTTTGGATTTGGAAGTAAAACCTACAGTAAATAAGAAACCTCTAATATTGACCAAACCTAAAGAAGATCCTTCAAATGAATTAGAAAATGTGGTCAAAATGGTTGGAAAGTTGTCAAATAAAATAGTAGATTTGGAAAAGGAAAAAGGTGCTAGTTCTTCAGTAATAAAACCATTTAAACCTTTCTATAAAAAAAGGAATAAAGCACACAACCACAATCGCGATCAAATAATCTTGTTTTTTTTAATTTGAATGAAGTTGGCATGGATCACTTTTGCACATTTCATCAAGAGCATCATTCCAAGAAAAAATGCCCACAATGGATTAATTCAACGACTCTGGTAATGAATCAATTATTGGATACACAACCAATAGACCATGAAAATCAGGAAGAAGACCAATCTAATGAACCAAAAGATCAAAATGAAGAAAGCAAATTGGTATTATGGGATTGGGAACCAACTTTGGGTTTAGATGAAGAAGAAAAGGTGGAAGAAATACAAATATCATTTGTAGATTATGCTACCAGAAGTGAGGGACCAGTAGAAAAGGAAAGTATAGTATTTTCCAAAATTAGGACAACCAAGGAAAACATAAAAAAGAATAACGATATAAATCAGTCGATTCCAAAAGTAAATTATGGGATCATAAATGAAACAAATAAGTTAATCAATAATCAAGCAAACCTTGAAGTCAGAAAATATGAAAGTGGTGAAAAGGTTGGAGGAAATCATAATATGGGATATGACATTGTAGAAGACATCAAGAAAACTAAAGAAAATATATATATGTTTGAACTGTGTAACCTGCCACAACAGAGGAAGAAATTATTAGAAGCTTTTGACGTAAAATCAAGCAGTACATTAGAAAAACAATCAGAAAGGACTGATTCTAACACCAAGATTAACGAAGCAAGTATTGGTGGAAAATCAAAATATCAAACTCTTCCTTTCCTTTTGAATTTTGAAATCTTCAATTATAATGTGCATAATTGCTTGGTAGAATCTGGGGCTTCATCTAACATCATTCCACTATCTATTTGCAAAAATAGTAATGAAAAACCCACAACATCCCCTTCTTTGATTATTCAACTGGATAGATTGGATGTTAGATTTATTGGGGAAATGAAAAATGTATTGATTAGATTGGCTGCAAACTCAAGAGTGTGTTAATTTATTGATATTATGGTAGTGGACATACCAGAAGCTTATGGGTTAATACTGAGTAGAGATTGGTCAAATAAGCTGAATGGTTATTTCACAACAGATTGGTCTCATTTATGGATGCCATATCAGAACAAGAAAAACCAAATCAAGGTATTGAGGGAACCTCATATGAAACATAATGTGACTCAGTTAGAAGAAAAAAAATGAGCCAGTGAATTTTTCATCTTCAGTTTTGGGAAATTATTTTTTAGAGATTGAGCCAAGGAATTATCAGGCATAAAATGTTGGCCATGATTCAAACAACCAGTCCGATCTCCTTCAATTTTCATGGGCTGATGATATTGATTGTAACATAGTAGAGTTAGTTACTCATGTAGGTGATCATACTAATGTAGTTGAATCGGATGATAAGTTTTGGACTATGTACTTCGATGGTTCCAAGACACAAGAGGGAGTAGGATCCGGTTATGTTCTTACTGATTCTCAAGGAAACAAGCAATTTCTCTCTTCTAGACTAGAATTTGAATGCACAAATAATACTGTTGAATATGAACCTTTAGTTCAAGGTTTGAAAAAAGCCATTGATTTAAATGTTAAGAATTTAAAATTTTTTGGTGATTCGGAGATAGTTGTTAGGAAGATAAGGAATACCATTCATTGTTTGTCTCCACATCTGAAAGGGTATCAATCCGAGGTATGGAATATAATATCAAATTTTAATGATTTTAACATAAATGTCGTTCCTAGGTTACAAAATTTCGATGTTGATTTACTGGACACTTCTGCTTCCCGGTTAGTACCAACAAATAACAAATGTTCCAATGAATTGATTTTCAGGCCCTCTGTCCTGGATAACATTACAAATTGGAGAGAGTTCGATGATGATGAACAAACTATCCACTTTTTGACAGATGAAGATACATTCAAAGGATTTATTATTGAGGAGCACGAACATCAGTTAGAATTGAAAAATTATGACATTAGTAAAGGAAATTTTATGCCAAAAGGAGTACGGAATTTAGAAAAGTTATTTGATCTGCAACATAAATTCAGGAAGTCAACAAACGTCAAAACAAACATTCTCTCAATGCAATATGAGCTGGTGAACTTAGGGACAGAGAAGGAACCTAAATATGTTAATTTGGGACAATGTTGTTCACCTAGCGAAAGATACAGATTTATTAAACTATTTCAGTAATACAAGGATATTTTTGCATGGGCGTATGAAGACTTGAAAACTTATGACACACGCATCATACAACATTTGATACCCATAAAACAAGGAGCAAAACCATTCCATCAGTAGCTCCGGAATATGCATCTTACACTTGAACCTTTAATACAAAAGGAATTAAATAAGCTGATTGATACTAAAATTATTTTTAAAGTTCGACACCCTAAATGGGTGGCAAATGTGGTGCCTATACGGAAAAAATCAGGAGAAATAAGACTATGTGTCGACTTTCGAAATTTAAACAAAGCATCAAATAAATATTAGTTGGTATCGAGATCAGATATGTTATCCCTATTGGATGGATTTTCAGGTTACAATCAAGTATTAGTCGCCGAGAAAGATTGACTCAAGATTACCTTTCACACAAAATGGGGAACATTTGCTTATAGAAGAATTCCTTTTGGCTTTATGAATGTTGTAGCCACATTTTAAAGGGAGATGGACTTCACATTCTAAGGTTTAGTCGGCCACTGTGTTGTTATTTATTTAGATGATGTAACTTTTTTTCTAAGAAAAGAGAGGATCATGCTTTCCATTTAAAACAGATTTTTGAACGTTGTAGGAAGTATGGCATATCTTTGAATCCTCAGAAAATTATTTTTGTTGTCCTCGAAGGAAAATTGTTAGGGCACATCATCTCTAAAAAGGGAATCTCTACAAACCCAGAAAGAATCCAATATATAACTCAGATTCCCATGCCCCATAATAAGAAGACTATGCAATATTTTCTTGGCACATTAAACTTTGTTCGAAGGTTTGTGCCAGATTTTGCACAAATTGTAAAACCTTTGCTGCAAATGGTGAAGCAAAGTGTGCAGTTAAAATGGATTGATATTGAGAAGAACACATTTAAGGATATAAAAAATTCCATTCCTCATGCACCTTCATTGAGCAGTCCATATTTTGAAAACGACTTTATCATATATACATTTTCTTCAAATCATTCTCTTGCAGCAGTAATCACACAGAAGGGAGAACAAGGAAACGAATATCCAATATCTTTTATGAGCATTGGGTTACAAGGAGATGAATTGAGCTACCTGATGGTAGACAAGCAAGCATACGCAGTGTTTAAGGCATTAAAACAGTTCAAGCCTTATATTCTAAAAAATAGAACAAAGTTTATAATACCTCATCCAACTATCAGATCTTTATTTATACAAAAGGAGTTGGGATAAAGACGAGGAAATTGAGTGACTGCATTAAAAGAATATGACCTAGAATTTAAACCATCTAACATCATCAAAGGCCAAGGGTTATGCAAGTTTCTTACTGAAAATCCAATTGATGAAGATCATGGCTGGGAAAAGGAAGCCGAAATGAATTTAATTGAAGTATGTTCTTTTTTTACCACTCCAGAGTCTTGGTATAGAGATTTAATTCATTATCTTCAAAATGGATATTTGTTGTAACATTGGAATTTGAAGCAAAGAAGGGCTCTCCAATTAAAATCAACATCATATCAAATAATAGACGAAGTACTTTTTAGAAAGAATTATGATGGAATATTTCTTAGATTTCTTGAAAGAGAAGATGTAGATAAGGCAGTTAAGGGGCTGCATGATGGCCATGCATAGGGACATTATTCACAGGACACTACTGCTCATAAAATACTGAGGTCTGGATATTACTGGCCCACTGTTTTCAAGGATGCTCATGCTTACACAAGGAAATGTGATATATGTCAAAGGAGTCCTGGTAGACTAGCCAAGTTAGTAGGACCATTACAGTCAGTCAACATTTCAGAACCAATCGAGCAATGGGGTTTAGACATCATCAGGGAAATCAATCCCAACTCTTCATTTTAACACCGATATGTTCTCACCGCTACTAATTATTTTACGAGATGGACTGAGTCCATTCCTTTGCGCAAAGTGAATGAAGATGCGGTCATCATTTTCCTACAAGAATACATCATAACCAGGTTTGGGGTTCCAATTTCGTTAGTCTTTGATAATGCATCTTATTTTTCTTCTTTTAAATTGAGCACATTTTCTATGGAAAAGGGAATTAAATTGCATTATTCATTCCTTCTACTATCCTCCGGGGAATGGGTTAGCAGAATCCACTAATAAGAACCTCATACGAATATTGAAGAAAATCGTTATTGAAAATCAAAGAAATTGGCATGCATCTCTTCCCAACGCTTTATGGGCAGATAGGGTCACTCCAAAAAATTCTTTAGGGGTTTCTCCTTACACCTTAGTATATGGTAAAGAGGCTATTATGCCCCCAAACATACTACTCCCTTCCCTGTAGTTAGCTTAGGCATCTCGAGGATCGAATAACAAAATCATGCAGTCACACACTTATACTTTGATAAAACTTGAGGAAGCACGACAAAAGGCCAAAGATAGGTTCAATCATCACCAAGACATTGTTAAAAGGTGGTTTGATAATCATAAATCTGGAAAGAAAACTTTTGAGGTAGGAGACCTAGTTCTAAAGTGGGATCACCCTCATGAAGAAAAGGAAAAACATACCAAATTTCAACAATTGTGGCTTGGTCCTTATCAGGTTGTGGAGAAGCGTGGCCCAACAACTTATAAGTTACAAGATTTACAAGGGGATAAGTAAAACCTCCCTGTCAACGACCTAGCACTCAAACAATACTTTTCTTAGATTTAGGAAAACATGTTGTGCATAAATAAATTTTGTTAATTCTCAGCTTTTCGTTTGATTTCGTTTGTTTTCTCCTTATGTTAGTTAGTTTCAGCCTTATCTCATTTTTTTTGGTTTGATTTTGTTTTGCTTGCTTGATTTTGTTTGAATAAACATCAGCTCAACTTTCAGAGTGATGTAAAAAATGCAAACATCTGAACAATCTCATAATCACAAAAGGATTAGAATTGGCTTCATAACAAAAGGAGTTCTTTTTGTAACAACAATGTCATTAGTGATTTTAATTGCTTCTTGGTTTTAAAAGCGGAAACCTCCTTCCTGTTTCAATTTGTGTCAATATAAACCTTCTAAAATAACCATGATCCATGAATTCTAAACTACTATCTTGGGGATCCACTCACTTACACATAAATGACCATCTCAGGTAGCCTACTATAACTGACCCATGGAAAGGAAGCAAGTCTTGCAAATGTGTGGCAATCAAAATGATCCCATGCTACGAAAATTACATCCAAAAGGTTTCATCTCCATCAAAGAAATGGTCTTGAAAATAAAATACATCCAATCAAGAAGATTCCTAGGATGATATTCCAAAAGGTTCTTCTCCGTCCGTGAGTATGACAAACAAAGAAAAAAACTCATCACTCACACAAAAGAACATTATGGATGGAAGAACCCACGTCAAATGTTTGGAGAATGAAGAAATCTATTTTTGAAGGACTCGGATGATAAAACTCGTCAAAAGAAAGCATCCAAAGAAATGCTAGTAGCATGGGAATGAAGAACAAACGAATACATCTGTCTTGTTTTGTTATGATCCTGTGGATTCATATATAGAGGTAACCAAAAGACAAGACTAATAATGAAATCCATATTATGGCCTCAGGAGAGTGGTCAGGAAATTTGGTCTAGGTTTCCCTTATTCCCAAAACGAATGACCAATATGATTCAAGAATCTCCTCTCCCTACTTAAAACTTTAGACTTTTAAAATCCTGAAAAGAAATGTTAAGGGCATAGTTTTACAATTAGAATTAATGACAAACAAGCAATTGTGAACCTCAAGAAGGGTTTTTTCAGAGATCTGTGTTCACCAACCAATCGCCAATTGTTGCAACTACAACCTGATCCCCAAAAATTTTCATAAAATTGAAGGGCCCCTCCTTTATTTTTTAACTTCTCAAATCTTTGTTTCATCTTTGATGTACTTACTTTTGACACTTAGAATTTTCTTGAAAACAAAAAAAAGGCATTTTCTAAATCGGGAGAACTTTCGTTTCTCCGCCGAAACGGTCAAAGCAACATCCAATTCTCCGTCGAACAGTCGGAGTAGTTGCGAATTTGACGTTGAAACGCTCAGGATTCTTGGAATAAATTTGTGTTTCGGAGCAGAATCAAATGTTCCACCGAAACGGTCAGCGGAAGTTCCATTTTCATGCTGGAAAGGTCAGAGAGCTTAATGGTCTTGTGATGGTATGAGGAAGGAAACTTGAGCGGGGGGAATTTAAATATTTGTTCGGAAAAGTCAGAGCAAAATCATTTGTGTTTCGGAATGTTTCGGCGCTTTACAAGATCTTCACCGAAACACATCGACACCGAATTGAAATATCAACCGAAAAGGGAGTCAGTAGAAAATGAAAAGGACGCCAAAAGGAGTCAGAGAAAAATGGAAAGGGCTCTGAAACGGTATCGACGCAAAATTAAAAGAGTTCATGTGAATGGAACTCTGTGTAAAACATTTTTCTTTCCTAAACAATTTCAGTGACAAATTGTATATTCCAACGAAACACATCGGTGCCAAAAGGAAACGACCTCTGAAACACATCAGTACCAAAAGGAAACGACTACCGAAATACATCAGTGCCAAAAGGAAACGACCGCCAAAATAGGATCGGTGCTGAAGGAAAATTGCTCTGAAACACTTGCGGCGTAAAATAAAAGGTAACCCAAAAAGGCATTATTTGACCCCGTTGACGCATTTAATGCTAGCGTTAGTGTTGGTATATATATATAGTTTCAAATATTTTCCCGTCGCATTGTTTGTAATGACATTTTGGATAAATCACTGGAAGACGAAAATCACTCGACACCGTTGAGCTTTCCAGTTGGACCAATCTCTCACCGCCAAGTAGGTTGTTTCATCCATTTGCTTTAATATTTTGTAAAACAACGTTTTGCCATGGTTAAAAGGAGTTTGCAAATCTGTCATGGGCACCCAACTTATGTTAAATTCTGAAACTTGAGAGGGTATAAGGGCGATTTTAGTTTCTTTCAAAAACCCTAGGGAAGTTTTGCTTTTCAGTTAGGAATAGGATACAATCCTAGGTTTGATATCCTCAGATGGCATTGAAAGTAGAGTATCTTAAACCGGAGTTTTTAGGGCCTTCCCTTAAAATGACCGCCGCGGGCCGTCTATATCTCCAGAGCTTATGCATTCTAGACTCAGAGCGTTGGATTTTGTAAACTCCCCAACTGGGGCTCGACTGGATAAATGTGCTAAAATCAAGAGAATCCCCTGCATCTAACACCCATATCGTCAGATTTATTTGTGTTTAATATTCTTCCCGTTTTTCACCTCTTCAAACATCACCGAAAAGATAAGCCCTAGTTAGATTAGAGCGTGAGGAAGTCAAACATTTTGAAGTTCATCGTTGTGGCCTTTTGGGGAAAAGGGACCTCTGAGAAATGGAAGGAAGGGGTATGTTTTAGCATATAATTGCCAAGGAAAACTAGGCTCATAAGTAGCTAGGGAAGTTCCTCAAGCCATTCGAGAACCTTGAATCTTCTCAGGTCACGTAAACAAATGAAACGTGTGGTTTTGTTTGAAGAGGTAGGCTAGGTGTTTTTTTTTTAAATATGGGCATGCTACACTATTTATATACCCCGCCGATAGAGCTCTTCAGTAAAACCTTAGTTAAACTCTTTTCTGTCTGGAATCCTAACCAGTAATATGATAAGGTGATGATGAGATTGTCTATGATTCTGTATAAAATTTGAAGACACTTTTGCGATTTGTTCTTATTTTTGGCCAATGGTTCATTGGAGAATTAGGATTAATCCACATAAAGATCCATTTATACATTGTTCACTGCATATGGGTGTTCACTTTTCAACTAAGTTGCCAATACTATGATAAACCATAAACAACATCAAACACACATGATATCATGGAAGTATGATTTTTTTTGTTTTGGTAAACGATGTAGACAAATTATACATATGCATTTTATTTTCAAAATATTATGTTCATTATCATTTTGCTTGGAAGCATTTGTATTTGCATTTGATTTCTGCACATTAAATTTTTGTTCACCTCAGGACTCAGAGATGCAAAGAAGAGCTTCCAAGCATAAGACCAAGGTAGTAGAATCAGATTCAGACATTGAGGTTGTTCTAGAAACTCCAATGGAGACATTATATGAGGAAACCAAAGCAATAATGGTGATCGTCCCCGAATATAAATGGGGTGAACTATATCACCTCATCTAAGATCTAGACGTGCCAGATGCATCCATTGAAGAGATGATGGTGTATCAAATCATTAAAAGATCTAGTCTCCATAAAGATGCCACACGTCCAGATATTTTCCCGTGTTCAGAAGTTATTGGTTGGATTATACCTCCTGTAGATGTCGGCACAAGAATCATAGTTGGGACAGGTGGAGAAGGATTCGCTTCATTTCAACCCGGTCATATTAGCGCATCTTACAAATTGCCACCTCCCAAAGTTATGATGACAGATGACTGGGTAAAGGGAGTCAACATAGATCACTTTGAGTATGCTAAGAAAATTATGGTTCCTGGAAAGGAGCTGAGACAAAGGGAAACTGGGGAACATGATACCCAGAATCTGAAAACACCATTCAGAATCATAGCTTTAATGTTGAGCAGAATATTCGGCAGGGCGAATGGGAATATCTATAAGCTCAGTTGGGTGTCCCTCATGTATCATACCGCCTCCCACGGTACCGTCTTCAATTGGGCGTACATCATCTCGAAAAGTATGGTCTCAACGATAGCAGCAGCCCAAGGAGGGATGACCCAGAATAAAGATGAGTTCTATATGTCTTCCTACCTAATTGACTACATCTTGATTAGACACCCATTCCACAAATTGGGGTGCTATTGGGTCCCAGCTGACACTCCACTATATGTGGCCTACCAAATAATGTGTGCCCACACTGTATGCAAGTTTCTACAAGCTTATCTGTGAGTAATTCATAATTCCTCTGTATTGGCTAATATTTAATGAAGAACCCAATTGATTTTTGGATAACGAAATGGCTGTCATTTGTGAATATGGATATTTCTACTTCACCCCAGAAGGCACATATATCCAAATGTATGGGGGTACCAAAGCTCCGTCTCTAATTCCAAGATACGCAACATATTATGCGGTACACAAAGAGGCGGTAAGACAAGTCTTCATCAATGGAGTAGGAAATTTTTTAAATGAACATAAGCATGCTTCCTATCCACCGCTTCCCTTTGTCATCGGGGCGTATAAATTCCCCAATGTGAAAGCAGCGGATGTTTTTGTAAAATAATTAGAAGAATTTCATTTTGGAGAAAATATTTTTGTCAGAAATGACAAACTACAAAAGGCCGCCCAACACTATGCATCATGTAAAATTTGCTTTGAATATACAGACCACTTCCTTAAGGACGAGGACGTATATCGGAGGGAAAATAACATGATGGATTTGAATAAATGATTTGGACGAAAAAGCGGTGTAGGTTCCAGTCATACTATGGATACTGCTAAAGAGGCAGAATTGTAGAGGTCTAGAGAGGAAGCTGTGGTAGTAGAGGAAGCAGAAAGAAAGCAAGCAGAAGAAGCAAAAAGACTGCGAGCAGAAGAAGCAGAAAGACTGCGAGTATAAGAAGCAAAAAGACAAAAAAGGGCAGAGGAAGAGAAAAGGAAAGAAGAAGAAGCAAGAAAACATATGGAAGAAGAACATAAAAGGAAACAAGAAGAAGCAAGAAAAAATAAGGAAGAAGAAGAGAAAAGGAAACAAGAACAAGAAGTAGCGGATAAGGAAACAGAGTTGGAAATACAAAGAGAAGAAGAAGATAAGCTCAAGAAAGCTCTGGAGGACAAAGAAGTCCAAGAAGGAGACTATAATATTCAAGACATGGACATAGATCTCCCCGACATCTCCGGAATTCTGCTAACGGGATTCCACCTTCCATATTCTGATCTCGGGCTCACTCCTTTTACCACTTCAAAGCAACATTCAGTAGCAAAATTGGATACCATAATTTTTTATCCCAAAAGAAAGATAATTTCAAGGAGAACAGAGAAAAGGCTTAAAAATGGGCGCACAACCAGATGTGGTAACGATTCAGGAAAGCACCATAATGGAAGGAACCCACAAGGATCCCAAGTTCACTACGTCAGTCAACATAGGAACTGCTCAAGCAAATGCCGACAATATTGATAAATTGATGAATGATTTGGAACGCAACAAAGGAAAATTATTGAAGATGAAGGATAACTTAGTAAAATCAAGAGGTGAAGGGATTGAGTTAAATAAGAAAAATGATACAGTGATAGCTGAAAGGAATAAATTACTATTGGACTACCAAAACTTGGAAGGTGAAATGGATGCTTTGCTTTGATCAATGAGAAAGAATCTTTACAAGTACACACAAACGAGATGATAGTCGAAAGAGAAACTTTGCAGTCTCAGGTGAGTGAGTTGGTTAGAGATAAGGAATCGCTCTTGGAATAAGTCGACATAGCTCAAAATCAGAAGCAGGATATGACCCCATTCCACAAGAAGTCCTGCAAAACACAAGAACAAATTTTCCATTCAGAAGAATTATTAATTGAAGAAATCTATAAAATGAAATAGATGATAGGTAGAATGAAGGAGATCTCTGCTGGTGCTTTATATATAAGATAGAAGTTAGTTGATACTTTTAAAAAGATGAAAAGGCTGATGATATGGAAGGAAGGAAAGTAAAACTTCCCTGACCACCTGCCAAATAAAATGATTGCGGAACTCAAGTTGGATATAGAAATCCTAGAAATTTGCAGCAGAGCTTCCAAAAATATACATGTAGAAATACCAAAATCCATCACAAAATGCGAGGAATTTTACAAAAGAATTTTGTCAAATACACGAGAGATGTCATATCGAAATGATTCCATATATGTACGAGTTTCCCACTAAGGATCAACGCTTAATGGAATTGAGAAATGGCCTAAAAGAAGATATGGAATACATCGAAAAACTAGATGTGTTAAATGAAGAAGACCTCAATCAGTACATTGGGCAGGCGTCTATAAATGCTTATTTCCTAGAAGAGAGCTATAATGCTGCTACTGAAGGAGTGATAAGTGTGGAAAATGAATTATATGTTCATGAAGTATATTTAAAATTATTGGAACCTTCACAATGTAATATAATATTTTAGGAAATAGACTTGTGGGTCAATTATATTTCCAGCCTAGAGGTCCCACCGGAAAGTTAATTTAATTTTTAATTAATTGTCTATATTTGGTGTGCAAATACAAACAACAAATTTTGGAAATCCAAAGGTCAGGGATAGGTGAAGTGATTAGTCATGTAAATACAATTCTCTTGTAATATAAATATAGGGGGAAGGGTACTAGAAGAGGGACTTTTGCTAGTCAAAATAGAGACTGGAGACATTTTGGAAGAGAATTATTTTTCTGCTAATGAGAAGGACCTATTTGCTGGGAAAATATTGCACAGATTTTTGCGTGGAATGTTGTGACTAACAAATCAGAATTATTTATTCTTCTGTTCATTCTCATCCTGTGAGATATTTCTAACTTTGTTGAATTATTTCAATGACAATGAATGATTTTACTTATCCATGCAAATGTCTATGTGATATCAGAATAATAAATTGATTTAATTGTAATCAAATCTATCTTTGTAATTTCCACTCTGAGTGTGCATACTTATCTTAATAGCTATCTGTTAGATTTGTAGAAGCATTCTCATATTATTACTCTTCTTAAAACTCGCTCCTTGCAAGGATAGATTAGTTAGTTTAGAGTAGGATTAGCTAATTGATTAGGTAGGAGTGATAAAACGAGAGGTAAGAACCTACGCATCACTTGTGAGGCTTCTGCCTATAAATTATAGGTTAAATGCATTAGTTAGATTAGAAGCACTTGCATAATCATTCTTTAACCATAAAGCATAAACGGTGGGTCGAGCCGCAACCGATACATAATTTAAACAAATATACAGACGGTAGCTAGACCATTAACTGAACGGATTCCCCATACCAAACAATGAATGATATAGTTGGGATTATTCATTGGGGATAATCCCTCCTGTCGATGCTAAGATTTTTTGGGAATCAATAGGTTCATAGTGCAATTGCTCGCAGGTAGAGTACTATGAAAATGCACACCGAAAGAAGTGTCGGTTGCTGCGATCTCCCTAGCTGCTAAAGCTGAGTACAGGCTACCATTCAATTGGGAAGGATACATGTTGAATGAATTTCTGGATGATGCAGCGGATGCACAGGACAATGGCTATCAATTTCACTTCAGCTGGATGATAGTCCTCATCGCATTTGTGGGATGGAAAGAGCCAAAGTACCAGTAGAATGTACCGATGTTCGTTGGAGACTGCCTTGGACCTCGATACACAAATATGTGGAGCAATGCAAGGACAAAAAGATAAAGGTTGAACAATGTTCAACTATATACATTTTATGAGCAATTATGCGAGGTGATTACGCATACTTCGTGTATCCCAAAGTAGATAACAACTATGTACATCAGGAAGATGAGATTCAAGGCTGGTCTCCATTATATCTCCACACAGCCAAGAGAGCCATAAAATATAGAATGGTATAAGGGTTAATATCAACTGGATGCGCTAAAGATTGACCTCATTATTGAGGATTGGCCACCGAAATGGAAAGTTGATGCACCAGAAGCACTTCTGACGATATCTGATGAGAGCGCCGATGATAGTGATCAACAAGATAAAAATGGTGATGAAGGAGAAGATGATCAACAGGAAGAAAAGAAAGAACAACAACATGATGGCGATCCGCTAGTAAGAAAAAAGAGAAAAACCCCGAGACAAATGTGTCGTAGGTGGCGAGAAGAAAGAAACAAAAAGTGAATAAGACTCCGCTTGATGCGAAGTTACAGGATGATGACTATAACTGCATCGCAACCATATTTCATGCAAATATAGAAGAAACACTCGCAAAAAAAGACAAAAAACAAGAGTAGCTTCACGCAAGCGTGGCATAAAGTATTGCCGAGTTGAGAAGTGTGATGGAAAGGGTAGAGCAAGTACAAGTAGATATAATGAAAGAATCAGACTCTGAAGATAGATCAGAGTAGTCAAGCCGAAGAAAAAGGAAATCACTCGCACTAACAATGCGACCTCGGTTCGTGCACATAGAGCCAACAAATGTCATATTCCCATCTAATGAAGTCACTGAAGGTCCGAATTAGCTCACGCACTTATACATAAATGTGTGAATGTTGCCTATAGAGGGACTGCATGATCTACACTTGGAGGTTGTAGAAGAAATGAAAGATAGGGAAATAATATCATACAACCAACAATTAAAGTTGGAAGAAAGCTACAATGAATTGAGGAATGAATGACGACAAAAGAAGGATGAGCTAGCATACACTCAAGAAAGGAAGAAGAAGCTAAAGAAGGTCATCGAAGATGTTTGTGCAAAGATATCGGACTTCGATGAAGAACCTGAAGTTGAAGAGACTATATTCAAGATCGACATTGTAGTTGACAATCTTAAAGCAAAGATGGAGGACATGGAAATTGGATACAAAGAAAAGATTGTAGACTTGGAAACTAGGCAGCAACCTGGTACTCCGCCAGAAGTAAAGACAGCAAGAGTTGAAGAGTTAAAAAATTCTACAGAAAGCATCTCTGTAGAAGTTGTGAGGTTCCAAGATTTATTAGAAGAAGTGAGCAAGTTATGGGCCACACTGCAAGAAGACCCAGAATTGCAGAAGATTCAAGGTGAAGTACAAAGGCAGAAGAAGGACCTTGACTCAATGAGCATGGCAATGAAGAACTTTCCGCTTGTCTATTGTAGTGATGGTTGCCACAAGAGTTTGCGCATTCTGGTCATGGGTTACTTTGTTCACAAGGTTGAAATTTCTTCATAAAATGGAACAATCAGTTTACTTTATTCATATCCTTGATCTCCAACATGAGGCCTAAAAACTCCTTGATGTATGCTTGAATCCTATGCTTAAGAGCCAATAATTGATTCCATGCAATGCAAGATTGATTCCTTGGCCCAAATTGATCATTCAAACTACCTTTTTATTTGCCTAGTTGTCAAACTTCTTAGTAATGTGCCCAACGTACTATCAAGTCCTTCACTTGGTTTCTCCACCAAAGTTTCATAGTACCTACCAAGAACATTGCAACAATATTCATCTTGGCCTCATCCAAATCCCCATTCATATGTTTTGAGTAATGATCAACATACCAAAAGAATTAGCAAGTAACTTAGTGTTGTGAGTTCCATCATATGGTTTTGGTTCCTTGACCTTTATCATCATAGTAGCTTACGAACTATTCCCACATGTAACAACTCATCTCAATAAGTTGATGGTGTCTTCTTTGTCTTTGATTTGTCCTACAACATAATTTAACAAGTCTTTCACTACTTGCAATCTTCCATCAACATTAGTGGCTAAGATTTCCATTTTGGATAACAAGTCTATAATTCTCAAACACTATACCATAATTTTATCATAGGCTTGGTGGATGTGCTTCATCCTTTCTTTCAAGGCTTCCATCTTGTTGGCTCTAAATATGTTCTTTAAGTTCACTTGATAGACCCAGTTTCTGCGCAGTTCAGGGAATCAACAAAACCCCTTTTCACCAGCCCTTTTGGCAACAGTCTGCGAGCAGATTGAGGTCTCACCCGAGGTGAAGTTATGGGGAGGTTGCGGAATCAGGTTTCCACAACCAGGTGATGCGCGCTCAACAAAATGGTGGACAACGCGAATTTCACTTACTTCGCGGTTAATGTTTATGCTATTGCGCATCCAAGGACTGCGTGATGCGGAATGACTGCTTAACAACAGGATAGCGCAACAGAGGTCTACGCTTCACCCTCAACACTTATGCATCTTTTCCAGACTTTTACTTAGTGCAGAATGACGCATTCAACAACATAATAGACTACAAACCTTGCAAACTTATACGATATGGCGAACTACAAAGTAACAACGCACTTCTGATGTTGCGCTTCAGGGAATCACACTATACAGACTTCGTTGGTTTAAGTGTTTACCCAATCAACTTATGCATTCATCTGACTTAGAAATACTTGTGCATTCAACATTCATTCACATATGTCGATACTTAACATATTATTCTTATCATTCATTCTTCTGGGGAATGTACATGAAAGCAAAGATACATTTACTCATAAACAAGAATTTAACCATTTGACAAAAGAAAATGCACATTCAATCACATAACACAATGAATTAACATGGTTCACCCCCAGGATGGGAGCTATGTCCACAGGAACTGTTGATTATATTATCAATGGGAAGGGTTCAACAGTTCCAGTCTACGCACTCAGCTGTAGACTCTCTTCTCTCTTCAGTAGGTCTCTGCACACACAGCTGCAGAGTCTTTTTACAATAAGTCTCTCAACAGAGATCAACAAACTCAACAATAAACAATACGAAGATTAGAGAAATATTTCCCTTACAAAATATGCCCTTTTATAGACCGTTCCCTTAGGTCACGTCTTTACATTCATGATGGGCTAAAAAACCCTAAGGTTCCCCAAAATTGGTGCGATTACCCTGCTAACCAGGACTATTAGGCTGTGATAGTGACTCATCGGCGTGGCCATCCTTTTACGCGTGGTCACATCACTTTCAGCCCTTTTGTCGAGCGCAGGCTGACGGGTCACTTTCACCCCGGATCTTCGCAGATCTAGCACTTCGCGGTGCTGGCTCTCTTACTCTGTCGATGTTGTGCTGCATTGTAACTTCGCAACTGAAAAACTATATTGCACAAAAATGCCTTAACTTGGGATGAACCCAACAGGCCCCTAACACTTACATGTGGCTCGTCCCCAAGCCACTCACCATAGGTTCACTACGCTGCGCTTCTCATGGTTGATCTATCTTCGTAGGAAATTCTTGATAAGTTGCGGCTAGATTCGCAACTGTGTCTTTAACGTCTTGTTCAACTGCCTTAACAATTTCCAACACATCTAGTGTTAGATCTTCCTGAGTTTGCTCCTTTACTGTTTTCTCTGATTCTCAGAGTTCTATTAGCTTCTCCTCAATCTCTTGCGAGATAGCATGAGATTCTTCTTGCAGGGGCTATGACTTTTCCCCTGTTTCAGCCTCATTTTCTCTTAACACTTGAAGTTCCCTCTTTAGGTCTTTGACTTCCACAAATCAGAGAAGTCTCTCTCTTGAATTCAAATTATTCATCTCTGCATTTAGAGCGTCTAACGCTACTTGTTTTTCATGTAAGCTGGTTTGGACCTGCAGTAGCTGAGGGTCCTCTTGTAGCACAGTCCAGGCTCTAGTTGCTTCATCCATCAAGCTCTAAAACTTAGCTATTTCTCTGGCTATGTTCTCTGCGGCATCTTTCACTTTTGCTGCTCTAAGTTCTGTCTGATTTAGTGGTGTCTTTGGGATATTCTGTGCTTCCAAAGTGCAAGGCTTCTCTTTATAGTCTATCTCCATGTCCTTCATTTCAACCTGAAGACCGCTGACTACCGAGCTGATCTTAAGGATGGTGTTTGCGATCTCTGGCTGCTTATCTCACTCTAGTATCTCTGCGCAGACTGAAGTGACAGTCTGCTCTATTCTTCTTCGTTGCTCCTGTTCGCTTTCAAGTGCCTTAGCCTTCTTTGCACTTGCTTCCTGCAATTTTCTATAACTTGCTTGTAAGTCCTGGTGTTGGTTTAGAATGACCATATCTCTACCATGTATTTCCTCCACAACCTACAGGTGCAAATTATGTAGGCCCTCGAGGGGTAGCATTGCGATATCAATATCCCAATACTCTATTCTCTACGTCCTCGCAGCTATTTCATCATGCGGTAAAATTACACTTAGTGGGTCAATTCTGACGATGTGCGGTATTGGTGCCATGGTCAGAGATAAGGGTGTTTTCTTTGGCTGAGAGGTGTCCCTTGACCTTCCTTCTGACTCAGATTCTCGAGCCAAGTCGCGCTGGACTTGCTCCATCTTTGCATCTATGCCTTGCAAAGTTGTGAGATTTTGTTGTAGACTCATCTGAATCTCCTCATTCTTTGTGTCTTTCAGGGATAACACGTCTTCCAAGTATGCGTTGACGCTTCCCACGATGATCTCATAATCATCATCGTGCAAATGCGCTTCAGATGGTGTCTTTGTGGCTTTTTGCTTCTTTTTCTACACTTTATCTTGCACAGATCTTCTGGGCTCCTTCCTTTTTCCTGCTGGTGACTCTTCAATGATCATTGTCGGTATTGGATTAATTTCGTCTGAGTCACTATTGATGACCATCGGTCCTTCGACCTTCCATTCATCTAGCCATTCCTTCATGATGAGGTCAATACCTTCTTCGTCCAGGTGATAGTTCCCTTGGAACCATTCTAAGTTCTTTTTCTGTGCCTTTGCTGAAATATAAATGGAATGCATGTCAGCTCAAAAATTTAAAGTGCGGATATGCTTGGATGTTACCTCTTTCAAGATGCGCGGTGTGCGGACAATGACATATTACAACTGCTCGTAGTATGTGAGGAATACTTCATTTGAGGCGCGTTGTCGGTCTAGTAGCAGATTTTCCTAGAGATTTGCATATCTGGGTCCTCGAAAATCATTGATGTTAGAAGTGAGACCAACATAATTCCTTGGCTCCTTCCATCCTACAAAGGAAATCAAAACCATTAACCAACTATAATGAAAAGCAATGCCACTGATATGGGTGTCACAGACATCGTCCAAAAACTCGTTTAGCAAATATTGACACCAGTTGAATTTGACTCCCTATGCTGCCTTCGCACCGAGGTGAATTGCTCCTGCTGGTACTTCGGTCGGTCATGCCTTCCGCAAGATTTTTCCTATGAGCAGTTGTACTACAAACCTCGTAGCGTCATATTTTAAGTCATCTGTGTTAGAAAAACAAGATCGTAGAGCAATAACAATAAACATAAATGCAAATATAATCACACGCACATTACAAGAGAGACACAGATATATTGTGGTTCACCCCAACTTGGGCTACGTCCACACTGAATTTGCCAATCCTTATTATTATTACCATCCAGCAAGGTGAAGGGATACAACCTGCAGCACAACCGCTGCACTTCCTCTTCACTATCTCACAGTCTCTCTTCTTGATCTCAGAGATCTTTACAATGCATAAAACCTAATACATCATTAACCCTAGTCGTATTACAATGTATTTGTTTTATAAGGGAATCACAATGGGAAAATACCACGGGTTACCCAAAACCATGGACCCACAAAACAGCCGGCGAAAATGCAGAATGGGTGTACAGTCCTCCGGGGTGCATGGCTAAGACAATATCATCTATGAGACTAGAAGATCTAGCTCCACAACCAACAATCTGTGACAAACCCTCTTTTCCCTTTGGGAATCTGATATTCCTCCTTCATCTGCACAACGATCTCCTTATCTCTGGTTTTGATGGCAAAGAACTTCTTAGGGTCGTCGCCTCACTTGCTTAGCCCCATGATCTGATGGATTAGGTCTATGTTGAAGTCGACATTTCTGTCCATCCAAAGGTAACTTTGGTGTGTGCACGATATTAGTGTGTGCACCACCACATTCAGTTCCGGACTTCGGTCGAAGTGTGGAAGCCTTAGCAGGTTAGAATCCCTCATTCCATGACTTTAGACAGCCAGCTCTATGCTACCAGTGGCGGGTTTTTTTTCACATCCATTCTCCAACACATATATCTATCTGGTTGAAACTATGGGTATTTCGGCTCGTCTGGATCCTTTTGTTATTGTAGTAAGTCATAATCCTCGAACTTGCAATCTACAAGCTTTCCCAACAAGTTTTCTTGTGGCTTGACATGTCGGGATATTGGCGGAAGTGGTATGTCATATTGGCATTTCTGGCAATATTTACAGCCGGTGCATCTGATGCACGTGGAGAAATATACTCTGGGGTTAAGGATAACGGCAGCTCTTTGTCCTATAGTGTAACTTCTGGTATCTTGGAGCCCATTACCTTCACCTTTACTTTTTCAGCTACGGGTTCCTTACCCTTGCTTTGCATTGGTGCAGAATGTCGTGGTGATCGGCGTGAACCCTGGCCTTGTTCTATAATGAACTTGTTGGCAGGGGTTCTCATCAACCCTTCAATCCCGGTTTGTTTAAAATCCATCACAGCCTGCTCGACTCTGGAATCTTGCTCAACTGTGGAATTGTCATACATTCACTAGAACTTGCTCTGTAGAATCATGGAATTACTTAGTGCTCACTGTAAACAGACTGAAACTATGGCTTGATAAAAAATTTGAAGGTTTTGGTAACGCCCGCGAGTCCAATGTTGATCCGAATCATGGAATTACTTAGCGCTCACTGTAAACAGACTGAAACTATGGCTTGATAAAAAATTTGAAGGTTTTGGTAACGCCCGCGAGTCCAATGTTGATCCTATTTATAGTCGTAGTTAGGCTTAACCGCGCCCATAAACGGCTAGCTTAGCATTAATTGTCATGCCGGTTGGCCAAATCCGTCGAGGATTTCGGTCCTTTCCTTCATTAACTGCTTCAGAATGGCTAATTTTGTGTTAAATGCTCAAGCGACGTCGGCAAAATCACTGTATAACAGCTAGTTTTCAGCTGTAATGACTATTTTGAGGAGTTTCGTCGAACTGCATGGATAGGTTTCCATCACTCCCAGCGCGGTTCACTGCCCGGTGATACTTTCTTTCATACTAGTCTTCGCATCCGTCCTGTTTCTTTTGATCTGCACGGCTGCCTTTTGAACTTTGCAACTGCGCGCTTCTACTTCTCTTTTCTTTTCTCTCTTTTCGCTTTTTTTTTCTACTCTGCGCAGATACATTTCACTGAGTGTTCGGCGAAGTAGGACTATCTCGATAGGGTTTTAGTTTACTTCCATTAACCAATCATGGTACACTATCTCCATCTAATGTGGCTAACTAAGCTGCGCCACCGTTAGTAACATGCATAACAATATATGGGCCAAGCTAATGCATTTTGAATTTTCCTGGAAATTTCATGAAATTGCTATCATACAGGAGGACAAGATCTCCTACCTAGAAGATTTTGTGCTTGATATGGCAATCATGCCATGCTTTTTCTCTATCCTTCTGCACTTTCTAGTGAAAGCCTGCGATGAAGCGATCCTCCTCCAATCCAACTAAGTGGAGAAGCCTTTCTTGCAGTGTCTCTCCATCGGCCATGTCTCTGAATGCAACAATTCTTAAGCTTGGGAATATGTACTCCATAGGCATCATAGCTTTCTGTCCATAGACGAACCTGAAGGGTGTATGTCCTGTCAGTTTCTTACAAGTTGTTCTATATGCCCAAAGAGCAAATGGAATTCGCAGATCCCAATCATATCTGTTTGTATTGCATACTTTGGTTAGTGCATTCTCCAACACTTTATTAAATGCCTCAACAATTCCATTGGCTTGTGGATGGTACGGTGTACTCCTTTGATGATAAATCTGAAATTATTCAGTTAGTGCTTCAATGGTTTTGTTCAAAAAGTGAGTTCCTTGATCACTCAATAAGTTTTTTGGGCATCCAAATCTAGTAAGGATATTCTCGAAGATGAACTGCGCGGCAGTAACTACGCTACAGTCCTTCACAAGTTTAACTTCTGCCCATCTGGTGAGATAATCTACCGCGTTGATAATGTATCTCGCACCAGTTCTTTCCCTGGTGGGTTAATCGGTCCCATGAAATCAATAGCCCATTTGTCAAATGCCCGTAAAGTCAGTTGTGATCTTAATGTAATTTCATCTCTGCGCGATGGTTTCCCAGTCCTTTGGAAAACGTCGCAACTCTGGCAATGTTCCTTTGAATCTTTGTGTAGTGTTGGCCACCATAGCTCGGCTCTTAATATCTTCTGCGTAATAGCTCTTCCTGCGTAGTGACCTCCAAAGACACCTGAATGTGCCTCAGCCAATATAAATGGCTTCTCATGCTCTAACATGCATCTTCACAGCACTGCATCCAGTCCCAACTTGTATAACTGCCCTGCGATGATAGTGAACTCTGCGGCTTTAACTACCAGTTGCTTCTTCTGCTGCGTAGTGAACTCCGTGGGTGCCAATCCTGTGGTCAAGAATTCGGAAATGTCTTTATAATAATCATTTTCTATCCGTATGGAAAATAACTGCGTGTCAGGTAGATTGTCTTCAACATTAGAGGGTTCTTCGCCTGACTCAATCCTTGAGAGATGGTCAGGTCCTAGATTCAATCTTCCTAGTTTAACAATGATCTCAAAGTCCTATTCTTGAAAGAGTAGAAGCCATCTGCATATTCTCCCCCCTAACACTGGCTTATTGACCAATTACTTCAGAGCTGAATGGTCAGTGTACATGGAGAAGTGTGCACCTAGCAAATAGTGCCTTAATTTATGGAGTGCGTAGACCATATCTAGACCCTCTCTTTCTGTGGTCGTGTAGTTCTTTTCGGATGAAGATAGCTTTCGGCTTGAAAATGAAATGGGGTGATCGATGCCCCCTTCACCAAGTTGAGTGAGCACAATGCCCAACACTATAGATGAAGTATCAATATGTACGTGGAATGGCTTATTCCAATCTGGAAACACAAGGATCGACGTAGTTACCATTTTCTCTTTTAGTGTATCTAATCCCTTCTCGCATTCTGCATTCCAGATGAACTACGCTTCTTTATTCAGAAGTTCCTCCATTGGCATGGTTATTTGTGCATAACCCTTGATGAATTTTCTGTAATATCCTATATGTACCAAAGTTGTGCGAAGTTGCTTTACTGAGTTTGGTGTAGGTAAATTCACAATCATCGCAATCTTCGCATGATCAACCATCAGACCTTGCTTGCACACAATGTGTCCCAGTAGTATACCATAGGGTACACAGAAAATTCATTTCTTCAAATTCAAGGAGATTTGATGTTGCCTGCACTTATCTAACATCATTCTTAGGTTCTCGTAATGGTTCTTCAATAAACCAAACACAGTCCAATCATCAAAATAGACTTCTAAGAACTTATGGATAAAGTCTTTAAATGCTGCAACAACAACTCTGGAAAATATGGTAGGTGCATTCTTCAACCCAAATGGCATAACTGTATACTGATATGAACCCCATTCAGTGGAAAAAGTGGTCTTATGCCTATCTGCTGAATCAATTCTAAACTGATGGTAGCCAGAGAATCCATCAGTAAATGACCATGATTCATTTCCTCCAACATTGTCCAAGACTTCATCTGTAAATGGAGTAGGAAATGGGTCGTGTAGTGAAGCATCATTCAACTTCCTCAGATCTACGTAGATTCTTATTTCTCCTTTTATCTTTTTATCCTAGATAACCATAGGGATTATCCACTCTGATTCTTCCATTGGCCCAATGATTCCCGCATCAAGCATCTTATCGAGTTCTGCCTTAACTCGTTCTTTGTATCTAGGATTCAGTATATAAGGCCTTTGTCTGATAGGCTTCACACCTGGCTTGAGAGGTATCTTCATCACTCCCAAGTCGCCCAAAATGCCTTTCATTTCGGCGAACTTCGTCGGAAATAAATCTTGATATTCATGTAGAAGGTCCACGATCTGCGCGACCATTTCATCATCCCAGTAGTCTTCAATAGATGCAAACTTGGGCTCTTCTCTTGTGCCAATGTTAACTTTTCTGGTCTTAATAGTGCCGCTCATATCTAGAATTTCTAATGGAGGTCCTTCTACATCGCGCACTCCTTCTGGCTCAGGTATATTGACATTGCACGGATCCTCCTCATCACTCTCCTCTGCATCTTCTTCATCTTTGACGAGGTTATAACATTCAAGGGAATGTTCTATCGTTCTTGCCCATTCTGGTTGTAGGTTCATAGGTACCTTTACGTCTTTAATTATCTTGTCTTTGATGGCCTCTAATGCCTCGTTTGTACTTGGGTACTCTTCTCTGAATATCCTTTCTTTGATAACCTGTAGAGCCTCATTTATGCTTATACAGTCATCTTCAAAGCTGAAGGTTCTCTCGAAGTTCGCACTTAAAATAGACCAATCTGTGGTTCCTTTGCGAAGCTCTGCGTATGTGTACCAATTCTTTGGAATCTGCCCTAGTGTGTGCACAAACAAATGAACCCATTCTGTCTATGGTTTGCTTATCCATGCTTGTGAACACGTCTCTATGTGGTCCCTTGGATCTATTTTTCCATTATACTTTACCATGGTCATTGCAGCTTTCTCTGCAAATCTGATTTGCATCATGTGCTTGCACTGTTCCCATGTGGTCAAGGTCTCCTTATCCACGGCCCACCATCTGGAAGGTGTAGTGCGCAGTGCTATATCCAACGTTGGTATGCGATGTTCAGCTGAAATTGATACAGTATACTCTTGCAAAAATGTATATACATTAGTTAATCCATCATAAGTGGGGATTGGACTTACCTTTATTCCAATCCAGTGCAGTGACTTGGTGATCTGCGCACATCTTCTTGTAGATACGTCATGCAATCGGCCTTGCCAATTCTCCAGTCCTGCGTCGGAGTTTGATACACAAGAGCTGTCGCAACGCCAACTAATTGTTCCATCAGCTGTAGGATTGATGTAGTCGGCGTGGTTTGCTGTCATCTTATAGATGCGATCTAGATCATGACTCTACATTCTTCTCTGATCGGCCCAGTGTATCTCGGTCCTTGTAAAGGGTCCAAGGGCGCGATGACCCTGATATCTGCCCCTTCAAATATCATATGTTTTTTCTTCAAGTCGATGATTGCAAGGTTATCCATCGCCCAGTCTATCCCCAATAATGATGGATATGGGTTACTATCATCGATGATCCCAATAACCTCGAATTCTACTGAAGTGCTTACTCCATCGATATCCACAAGAACATTTGCTAGCCTTCCAAAGGGTATAATCTTATGCTAATCTGCTAGTCTTAACTATATGGGTGACCATGACAACTTTGGTTTTCCCATCTGTACCCATGTTTGCTTGGTCAAGACATTTACTTCAGATCCTAAATCAAGGATGATCTCATTCATCTCATAGTCTCCAATTTGTGCACTTAGCCTCATTTCTCGGCCTGTTCTCTTATGGCTTTTGATGTGGTGAACTGTGCTATGAGCATTACTCATGCAACTGCGTTGCTCATAGTGGTTTAGCAAATTTTCTATTTCCACGAAAGCATCTTCGCTCTTCAACAGCTTCATACAGCTCCATAGTAACTGCGCAACGGAAGTCCCCGTTTCTGCTACGGTACTCGTTTGATCATACACTGTTGTCACATCCTTCATATGCGTTGTTTCACTTCGCAATGGGATTCTTGGTGTCACAGGTGATGGTTCTTTGAAGGTTTCCCTTGCTTCTGCGAAGACTTCCTTGTTTCTTTCTAGATTGAAACCAAGTGCTTTCCCATTAGCTTTTCTTATCCAGACCCCATCTGTAGGTGTATGCTTAGTGTGGTGTTCGCCAAAAGTCGAATCTTCTGGTTCTTTATCTTTTCATGTCACAGTACCACTTCGCATCATAGCATTAACGTTTGGATCTCTTTTATCTGTTGCAATCATCTGAACATTTTGGTTTGGTGCTTATGTTCTTCTTTCTTGCATCTTCGCTTGCAATATCAGGCATGATTCAATAACATGGTCAAAGGATTTATAGTATCTACATGTAGTGCAAGGATTTGTATACTCCCTAGATAGATGACCAGGCTGAGCGTAGTTATAAAAAATCATCTAACCTCTTCCTCTTCCTGGGCTAGTATTTCTTCCTCTTCCGCGGAATCCACCACGGCCTCTATATGCGCCTTGTTCATACTACACATTATCATGGTGCTGCGATGTTTCTTCTTGAACTCTATAAACATTGTGTTTCCTTTCTATCATCAGGTCGTATGCTCTACAATTGGAATCATCATGTCCAACTAACTTACAAAAATTGCATAACAAATTCTTGGGTGTTCTCACATACTTTTGGATCAAATAAAAATCCTATGGTCGATGTCCTTTGCATCGACAGATTTCACACCATGGCCCTTGCTGATGATTTAGTGGATTTGGTGCTCCATTATCAATGTAATCTTTGAAAATTGGACGGTGTTCTTTCGAGTGTCCCTTTGCTCTACATTTTGTACACCATATTTATTCTCTGACTTATTTTCCTTTCTTAATGTCGCAGAGTTGTAATGTTGGGGTTGATAACTGGTTCTGTATCTGGATCATTCCTTGGTTTGTTTCTCCTATTGACGAAGCTTCTAGCTTCATCGCAATCTCTAATGCTTCTGTCTGCGACGCAACTTTCTGTTACATCAGGGACAGTCTGATATGGGGCAACAACGCAGCTATGAACCACTCTTGGTGTTGTTGCGGTGCAATGTCGAAACTTACTTGGTCTAATAATGCTTTAAACATCTGGTCAAATTCCCATATTGACTCAATTGTTTTATGCTTGATTTCTTTTAGCTTTGTTATACATTGTGATTCAAACTTCAGTTTCTTGAACTCTCTTAAGAGAGAAACATTTATTTCTGGTAGGGTCCTATTCTGTCCGACAGAATATTTCATGAACCAAGTTAAGGCTCTGCACCTAAATGTAGTGATGAGTTGTGCGTTCTTAACAGCATCATCCTGGACTTGCTTGACGCTCCACACAGCTTCACATAGAAACCAGTGTTGCTCAGGGTCTTCTATACCTGTACTTTTAAATATCGACAGCTTTATATCATCAGTCATTCTCCTTCTAGGTGGTACAGTGTTCGGCGTAGTGTTCTGAGTGGTGTTAGGGATGTTACTACACGGAATGTTCTGAGTCAAAATGTTCTAAGTGCGAGATGTTACCACTTCTTAAGATATGGATTTTTTCTTTTGTGTCGCTGTAATTATTATCGACCATTATAGACTCAAAACAACTATTTTAATATATAAACTCAGATTGTTGAGGTACTTACCTATGAAACCTTTAAAGAACTCTGCTTCTGCTACACTGTAGGACTTCAACGTGTCCACAACGAACTCTGTCATGAAGCCTTCTAGAATACTGTCAACCCAAACATGGACTACTCGCAAGAGTTGACTATCTACTGCTTTAAGTCTTTGAATTAGCTTCGGGTTCCACTCGGTAGGTGCTCCTTCTTGAAAATAGTTATTTCGCTCTGCGAGTCTTGACAACCACTTGTGCAACTTGTTTCCAAGGGTTGCGAAGAAAATTTCATAAATGTCTGCCCACAGGTACTTCTGTAACCACTCTACGTTAGAGAGACGTAGATGTCTATTCTCCTTTCTGGAAAAATCTCTTTCTGTCTTGTCCACCCAATTCCATATTTCTGTTTTCTCAAGATTCCAATTTTTGTGCTCATCACCATTTCAAGCGTGACAATAGAACCATTTGTTGGCTCTAAATATGTTCTTTAAGTTCACTTGATAGACCTAGGCTTTGCGCGGTTTAGGGAACCAACAAAACCCCTTTTCACCGGCCCTTTCGGCAATAGTCTGCGAGCAGACTGAGGTCTCACCCGAGGAAAAGTTATGGGGAGGTTGTGGAATCAGGTTTCCACAACCGGGAGATGCGCGCTCAACAGGATGGTGGACAGCGCGAAGTTCACTTACTTCACTGTTAATGCTTATGCTATTGCACATCCAAGGACTACGCGATGTAGAATGACTGCTTAACAACAGGACATCGCAATAGAGGAGTGTGCTCCCCCCTCAACACTTATACATCTTTGCCAGAATTTTACTTAGTTCAAAATGATGCATTCAAACGCATAATAGACTGCAAACCTTACAAACTTATACGATATGGTGAACTACAAAGTAACAACGCACTTTTGGTGTTGCGCTTCAGGGAATCACACTATACAGACTTCGCTAGTTTAAGTGTTTACCCAATCAACTTATGCATTCATCTAACTTAGAAATACTTGTGCATTCAACATTCATTCACATATGTCGACACATAACATATTATTCTTATCATTCATTCTTCTCAGGAATGTACATGAAAGCAAAGATACATTTACTCATAAACATGAATTTAACCATTCGACAAAAGAAAATGCACATTCAATCACATAACACAATGAATTAACATGGTTCACCCCCAGGATGGGAGCTACGTCCATAGGAACTATTGATTATATTATCAATGGGAAGGGTTCAATAGTTCCAGTCTGCGCACTCAGCTGCAGAATCTCTTCTCTCTTCAGTAGGTCTCTACACACACAGTTGCAGAGCCTTTTTACAATAAGTCTCTCAACAGAGATCAACAAACTCAACAATAAACAATACGAATATTAGATATTAACCCTTTCCCTTACAATATATGCCCTTTTATAGACTGTGCCCTTAGGTGACGTCTCTACATTCATGATGGGCTTAAAAACCCTAAGGTTCCCCAAAACTGGTGCGGTTACCCCGCTAACCAGGATTGTTAGGCTTTGATAGTGACTCGTCATCGTGGCCATCCTTCTGCGCATGGTCACGTCTCTTTCAACCCTTCAGTCGAGCGCATGCCGATGGGTCACTTTCACCCCGCCATTCCTTCTCTAACGGCTTCATGCGGCCGGTTCACGTAGTGTTGCTTTTGCTCGTGCGACCAGTCGCCTTCCTTCTCTGCCACTCCTTACCCGCATGCTGGGAATCATGGAGTGTCTTAACCAAAGCAGACCATCGATCAGTCTCGTCGGAATTTATACCGTTTTCCTTCCAAAATTCTGCCCTGCTAGATCTTCGCGGCGCTGGCTCTCTGCAGCACAATAACTTCACGGGGCTGGCTCTCTTACTCCGTTGATGCTACGTTGCGCTGTAACTTCACAGATCCAAAACTGTATTGCACAAAAATGCCTTAACTTGGGTTGAGCCCAACACATCCTCTTTCCATTTGTGCAAACAAAGGTTCTAATACTTTCAACCGACTTCTATAAGGTTTCTACTCTAGTCTTCACCATGGATTTTTAGGAGTTTGGCTACCATTATTGTCTTTATGATGTGAAGTTGTCTCTTCATCTGAAGTAGCCATGTTCACCTTTCCAAATCTCTTCACTACCTTGGTTTCATGTTGCACCAAGGCACTAATTTTGTGTTTCTAATCTTCAAGTCACCCTTGTGGACATTTTCTAGACCTATCTCCTGAACCTTTTGTTCATCCCAAGTATGCACAAGAATGGTGAAGAGAACTCGAACGGCTTTGCAACCAACTTTCCTTCAAAAATCCTTGAAGAGTATGCTTTGATACAAGTTTTCATAGACTTACAATCCAGCCAACTTTTTATGTTAGATCATGGGAGTTTCTCAACTTTATTTCTGAAACTAAGGTCATACAACATTGCTTTGCCTTTGCCACAGGGGCTTAGACAGTCCGTGCTTACTATAACTAGACTACACCCCTTCCCTTAAGGTCTACCCATAACTTCACCTTAAGCTACTATATGTTAATGCAACTCAGTCTTGCACAACTAAGTTCATCCAATAGTGGGCACATGTACAACCATGGCTTTAAAACATCTTAACAATACTTATACTTAGGCAATATTTCAACAATACTTAACCAACACAATGCATTGCAAAGATAATAGCATTCATCCAAGTACATAAACCACAATACACATGTATAGGTGGAACCCAAGGGCAAGGGGATGCCTTAACTTTATTAATGTGAAGAATGCTACAAGATGCAATAGAGGAGTGCAACCATTTGCTTGTGGCTCTTTTACAAACTACAATTTTCAAAGTCATCCAAAGGCACAACTATCTAAAAGAACTATCAGTCCAACGCCTGAAGCAATCACAAGCTTGCCTCATGTAAGTCTTATTTTCGTCCTCTATTCACTCAACTAATGCCAATTCATCCTACTATGTTAGTCCAAGTCTTGCAACAATCACAAAACACTTGTGCACCTCTTCCTTGCTTGATGAATGCTTGATGATCACTTAGCAATTTTGAGGTGTTCTCTTTATATAGCCGACTTGCCTTGCCTTTTCCTTCTCCAATGAATCATGTATGCCACTCCAAGTCCAAAGTGTATGCAAGTGTTGTTTGTCCAACTTAAACTATGCTCGATGGTGCCTTTGTTCCCTTTGGTGAACTACCTGCTAACTACATCATCCAACGTTGTCATCACACCCTTCCATCACTCGTCCAGTGTCTGTCCATTTCCAATAGTGTCACCTACCCTTCAGTGACTTGTCTATCAATTTATATGCATTTGATGGTGCCACGTGCATAACAGATGTGTACCCAATGGATGTGCACCCAACTGATGTGCGCCTAGCAATGTGCCCTCAATTGACATGTGCCCAACAAATGAACACTTGGTCGACATGCAACCAATAATGTGCACATAGCTTACATGTACCCGATAATGCGTGCCAAGCTGACATGCACTCGACGAATGTGCACCCATTAATGTGTGCCCAACTGACATGCACCCAAGTCTTTTATAAAGACAATCAAGTTCTATTTTTCAATCCATCCATGATGCCTTGCGTATGCATGTGGATGAGGTTATCTACGGTAACCTCACTTTTCCTTCCCTCACCAAGTTCTCTCCGTTGAGCTTCTTTTGGTGTGTCCAACCAATATGTGAACTACAAAGATATGTTATGTGTCCAGTGTTTGTGCAAGGGTGCCCAACAAGGCTCATGCAATGTGCCTTGATGTGAAACAACACAACCAAAACCAACTCATTTAGGCATCAACCTACCATTGTGTCCATGTTTGTTGATCACTAACCACCAAGGTGATCATGTGGAGGAGGCACTCAAAGCCATTCAAGGCTAGGGCCTTACAATATGCTAGATTAGATCCATCTTATCCTTGAATCTAACAAGTATTGATAACAACCAAATCTTTCGACAATACAATAATAGGTAAACAATTAACATCAACCAATCTATATATATATATTTATAAATAATAATAATAAAGTAAAAAAAAATTATATTTATTTAAGATAAAAAAGGAGCAACCAAAAAAAAGTAAGTTAATGTAAATCTATCCTAACCTTGAGAAGGACCAAATTTTAGTGATTCTTGTGTATACAACACAAGGTGAAAAAAATTGGTAATCACTCACTATAACAAAAATCAAAATCAATTAAAAAAAATAACATAAACAAGTAGTCAAAGAAAATTGAAATAAACATATGTTAATGTTAGGCTTGTATTTATTGACAACTTTTATTGAGGGTAAAAAAACATAAATTTCCTTGCAATAATGTTGATCGTAAAATTCCGTTGTATTAAGTTGAAAAGCCACTATGTTAAGAAAATCTCTTTTAATATTGTCCAAATTCAAATTGTAATCTTCCATGTCACAATGACACGATAACCAACTAACCACAACACCAAATACATTTTAATTTCGATAACTTTTGTGGATACTTGGTTTTAAAATGTATTCTATATTATCTCTCATGGCATGGATGTTGTTTGAGAGACTTAAATTTTTTTAACATTCTAATACCGATGGTTTCCTTTCAATATCTTCATCTATTAATACAAATGTTAATTTCGATAACTTTTGTGGATACTTGGTTTTAAACTATTTTATATTATCTCTCATGGTATACTATGGATGTTGTTTGAAAGGCTTAATTTTTTTTAACGTTTTAATATCTATGGTTTCTTTGAATATCTTCATTTATTAATACTAATATTGGAATTAAAGAGTAACTTATCATTCTTATTTTTATTATAATATGATTAAATTCTAACATTATTAAGTTAAGTTTTGTGGTTTTATTCAAATAACAATTTATAAGTACATAAATACAAAGAGTGTTACTAGAGTAGCAAGTTCTCTATCTTTATCACTTAGCTTTATTTCCTATATTGTCTAAGTTAAACGGTCAAATCGGTTGTTCCCTTAGCTGTAGTTCTATAAGTATTTTGCGTGGGTAAATTGATTCAATCGAATAGCCTTTCCCATTGTTTATCTCCTACCCTAGAGAGATTCATTTAGCAAGGAAGGTAGTTCCCATCGTTGTACTATAGTTCCCCTTGCAATGGCTGTTCTTCTCTTCCACACCCATTCCCCTAGTTAACTCTATAACCCACCCCCAATAGCCTTAGGAAAAAGGTATAAGTAGAAAGAGCCCTCCCTCCCCAATGGCTTGACTGGACTTTATAACCCACCCCCAATAGACTTAGGAAAAAGGTATAAGTAGAAAGAGCCCTCCCTCCCCAATGGCTTGACTGGACTTTATAACCCACCCCCAATAGCCTTAGGAAAAAGGTATAAGTAGAAAGAGCCCTCCCTCCCCAATGGCTTGACTGGACTTTATAATCCACTCCCAATAGCCTTAGGAAAAAGGTATAAGTAGAAAGAGCCCTCCCTTCCCAATGGCTTGACTGGACTTTATAACCCACCCCCAATAGCCTTAGAAAAAAGGTATAAGTAGAAAGAGCCCTCCCTCCCCAATGGCTTGACTGGACTCTATAACCCACTCCCAATAGCCTTAGGAAAAAGGTATAAGTAGAAAGAGCCCTCCCTCCCCAATGGCTTGACTGGACTCTATAACCCACCCCCAATAGCCTTAGGAAAAAAGTATAAGTAGAAAGAGCCATCCCTCCCCAATGGCTTGATTGGACTCTATAACCCACTCCCAATAGCCTTAGGAAAAAGTATAAGTAGAAAGAGCCCTCCCTCCCTAGTGACTTGACTAGACTCTATAACCCACCCTCAATAGCCTTAGGAAAAAGTATAAGTAGAAAGAGCCCTCCCTCCCCAATGGCTTGACTGGACACTATAACCCATCCCCAATAATTTTAGGAAAAAAGTATAAGTAGAAAGAGCCCTCCCTGGCCAATGGCTTGAGTGGACTAACCAATTCCAATAACCGTAGGAAAAAGTGTAAGTAGAAAGAGCCCTTCCTCCCCAATGACTTGACTGGACTCTATAACCCACTTCAATGGCCTTAGGAAAAATGTATAAGCAGACAGAGCCCTCCCTGGCCAATGGCTTCAGTGGATAGATTTCTTTATTGAGACAAGGAATAAGTTCCTCCTGCAGCTTTGCACAATTTCCATAGTATATATGTGTATAGTTAGCTTCGCACAACAGTTATCGAGAGAAACAGACATTCCCATGCACCGACTTAATGCAGTGATTAGTTACTCATGCAAATGTTAAAGGCAAATTTAAAGAATCCCATTGCTTCCTTTGAGTGGGTCGAGATTTAGTAATAATATACAGAGATTCATTTCATTCCATGTCTTGCGTAGTGCTTTTGCTTCAACAAGCAACTTACTCTGTTTTTTATTCAACTAATTCGAGATCAACCCCAATGGATTCGGATTTACTCTGTTTCTGATTCAACTGATTCTGGATCAACCCCAATGGGTTCTGATGCTCACCCTGTTATTTTATATATCTTTAGCTTCTACTGCAGAACAAGAAGGACTCTAGGCGATCACCAATGACCAGTTACATTAACGTGACAACTTAGCTGCTGAGCCACATGAATCGATGCTTTACGTTGATTCCATCCATCGATTAGTTAGACCAGTTGCATATTGCAGCCAATTCAAATCAAGAAACTTTGGCAACAACAGGACTAAGATCTCTTGTTTCTGTCGACTAATACTGCATCGCTTCCTTTCAAACAATCAATTGAAGACATATTTCCTATGCAAAGCTGCCACTTGATGATAAGCTGAAAACCTAGCTTTTCATGATTCATATCTTAGATTGTGCATCTAAATTAACTTCATATTAAACTAGAAGAAGCTTGAGATGGTGATCAAACAAAAATATGTGTTTCATGAAACATAAACAGTTTAAAGTTTTCTTCATAGATTCTATACGAATGAGGAAACCATGCCTCTGATTGAATTTCACACATAGATTCCTTTCATAGATGCAAGGTCTATGTCTTGCATCGCTCGAACTATGCACTTCAGCTTTAGCAAGAAGTTTCCAAAGTGGATACTCTGATCCTACAAGGATAGGATCATTCACTAAAGAAATGAAAGGTCTCTATCTTACATTGCTCCAACTATGCACTTCAGCTTTAGCAAGATCAAAGTTCTGAGCAAGAAGTTTCCAAAGTGGATACTCTGATCCTACAAGGATAGGATCATTCACTAAAGAAATGAAAGGTCTCTATCTTGCATTGCTCCAACTATGCACTTCAGCTTTAGCAAGATCAAAGTTCTGAGCAAGAAGTTTCCAAAGTGGATACTCTGATCATGCAAGGATGGGATTTTCACTTCCGGCCAATTTCAATGAATGGCAGAAATCGCCCTGGCCATCTCCCAATTAAATGAAACGTTTCTTAGATTCAAGGACACATCTTTGAATGCCATCCATTATTGCTCCCTGGCACATATTAGGAGGGCAAAGCTCACATCCATGTACTACCACACTATATCAATGAAAAGGGAATATTCTTAACCTTCCATCATTATCAACACTTGGCATGTTTGTGTGAATCTCACTGAATACTGAAGTTGGTCATAGTTTTCCAAGATGGTTAAATTTGATGAAAAATAAATTATCTCACTGAATACTGAAGTTGGTCATTGTTTTTCAAGATAGTTAAATTTGATGAAAAATGAATTAGCTTCACTCCCTATCCTCAATTCACATATGGAACGATTTAATTGCTCTGATTTTTTCTGGACAAAGTTCAAACTCTGCTCAGATAATTCAAATTCTGCTCAGATCATTTTAGAACAAAGGGGAACAGACTTCAAACTCTCTCATATCAATGTTTCTACTTTGAAGCAGACAATGGACAAATTGAGATGAGTTAAAAAAGTCCATAGAGATTGCCATCTACGTGATAGCAAAGAACATCATATTGCATCTCATAAAAAAGCTTTGGGAGGATGTGAGAACAAGGTAAATTCTCATCCAAACAACCCAGCCGATTTATTTTCCATGGCCATTGATCCAACCAGAGAACTTAGGTATAGATACACATTATTCCTTAGCTACATTAGCTACAAGACCAGCTTTAAATCCACTAACACTTATACTGAAACCACAACATTCAAAACACAATTGGTACTCTAACAATATTTCATATTCAAAATTCAGAACCAAATTATAAACAGCAGAGTATGAAATCACTTTCTATAATTCTGCTTTCACAAAATGGCGGCCATCAAGACTGAAATACAGTGGGCGGATTGAAATCACTTTGTGGTAATTACCCATTCTTTTAATCCACGTTCTATAAACCACTGAAAGATTCGTCCTTAATACTCCTACCAGTTATTGAGATTGCCGAGTTGGTTTAAGGCGCCATATTAAGGTCCTGGTACGAAAGGGTGTGGGTTCAAATTCAACTCTCGACAATATTCTTGGCAATGTATTATACAATGTTATGAATTCTTATCAGAAGTTGGAAATAAATAACGGTCAGGATGGCCGAGTGGTCTAAGGCGCCAGACTCAAGTTCTGGTCTTCGAAAGAGGGCGTGGGTTCAAATCCCACTTCTGACATAAAATCATATTTTGTTTGTTTTCACGTTATTGCTGAGATAAACTAATATTATATTATATTAACAAAAAGTCTATAAAATTGATTTTGCTAAATTAAGTAAACGTGCATATAAGGGCATTTGGTCTAGTGGTATGATTCTCGCTTAGGGTGCGAGAGGTCCCGAGTTCAATTCTCGGAATGCCCCCCGCTTTTCTACAGTATTTGCTCTCTATATTGCATGTGATAAGATGGTGCTCTATTATCACATCACCATATCACTGTGATTTATTTTGTTAGAGTGCGAGAGGTCCGGAGTTAAAAACTTAATCTATGGTATACAACGCACCATTCAAAACGTAATTTATAGTTTAATGATCGGGGAATGGTGCGTTGTATACCATAGATTAAGTTTTTAATCTTATGAGTTTTATGGAATTTATGGTTTAATAGTTGACTAATGATGAGTTTTACACCAGTTTTTGAATCCTTTTGCAAGCAAAAGCAAGGGTTTCAGGAACCCTAGCCGTTCCAGCTTTCAACAGCCTCGCTGCTCCTTCCTGTAGCTCGCATGGCTCCCTCCTTCACCAATTTAGTTGCAGGAAGGTGTCCTCCTGACGGATCTGATCCGACGCCTTCTCCTGGCTTTGCTGGCTCCTCGCCGCGAGCTAGTTCCTTTGGCCGGCAGATCCCTTTCCAGGGAGTCTCCATCGATCTCTCTCAGCATGCAGCAGCTCCGATCATTGCTCCTCCGAACTCCATCGAGGCTGGTCGATTCGCACGGCCCTCTCCTCCGAGCTCGAGCGAAACGGATCGACTTTGTGTTGACGCAGGGCCCTCTCCAAACCATCTCGTGGTGCAAGAGGCTCCGGCCCTTGTTATCCCGGTCATCCAAGAAGCCCTTGATGATGAGGAACGCCTCTCCGAACGAGCTTTGGTGTGCAGGTTTAATGGCTTGTGGCCAAAGCTCGTAGATTTGCATTCTTGGACCTCCTCTGCTTGGTCTCTAAAGGAGGAAGCTCTGATTTGCCCTTGTGCAAGAGGATTTTTTATAGTCATTTTTGGATCTGCAAAAGATAGGGATCAGATCTTTAGATCTGGCCCCTGGTTTTGGGGCAGATCTGGTCTCTCCATTTAGCCCTGGACCTCCTCTTTTGATGCCTCTTCTGCTGTCATCGCCTCAGCTCCAGTCTGGGTTAGGTTGCCGAATCTGCCTCTCCATTTTTGGGGCCTTGCATCTCTGGAATCCATTGGCAATGCCCTTGGAAAATTTCATAGCAGAAGTCCAGAAACAGAATCTGCATTTACAACCTATGCCCGAATCTGCGTAGAGATGGACTTCAGCAAAGGGTTTCCAGCATAAATTGTCCTTCAAGGTAAAGATAAGTCATGGACTCAGAAGTTAGACTATGAGCATATTAATTTTATATGCAGAATTTGCTTTGAAACAGGGCATTTAGCCCAAAGCTGCAAAAAACTCCCAGAGAAGCATAAAGCAGCCAAGTCAAAGCGAAAGCCAACTTGGTGGACTGGTGCGAAGCCAGTTCATCAGTTCATTTCGAAAGGGCCCGACCCCGATTCTGAAAGTGCCGTTGAAGAACCATCTGAGCAGTCTACCTCTCCCCTATCAACCGATCAAGGAAATGTGGCGCCTCAACCGCCTGCTTCCCAAAGCTGGGCCGATCAAGCAGAATAAGAAGAAGAATCCAATGCCTCACGCTCTCAAGAGCAGTCCAAGGAATGGACTAAAGTAGTGAAGAAGAAAAAGACAATCCATACAAGGCAACCAATCCAGACACGCAGTCAAACTGGGTCTCTGAAATAAATCTGACAGACATACCTTTGCACTTCAGCAAGCATTGTCTTTCAGGTTCCGATGAGAAGCTCTATTTCTACTAGTTTTTCTTTGTGTTTTAGTTTTCAGAACTCATTCAGAGATGAGGAAGTTTTGTTCCCATCCAGAATCCTCAGATGTATCTTTTTGGGTGGCTCAGCCACAGTTTTATTAATATAAAACCTACCCGCTCTTGTAAAAAAAAAATGATGAGTTTTACACCATATATTAGGTTTTCAATCTTATGGGTTTTATTCGATAGGTTTAGGTAGCCATGGAAACACCTTGAGATAAGGGACAAAACTATGGAATACATAGCAGTACCTATGTGCACATATGGGGACACAAGTATAGGGGTTGAACCCATGGCACACATAACATCATCTATGTACAAATACATCTAAGTGACAATTACTAGCCCAATTGTAACTCAATTTAAAGTTTGATGAGGCCTCAAGAGGTAATTCAATAGAGCAAGCATAGCCTTGGGTAGAATATGCATAGTAAGAATCATTCAAATAACATTCCATTCTACCAAAGTTGTAGGTACTAGTGTTAAGAGGCAATTTGAGTATATCACGAATAGGTTTGTGTAACACATGCATAGGAAGAAATATTTAAAATAATACAAGTGACCCAATTGGATTCTATTCCCAATATATAGGAGTTCCACCAATGATTTTGAAAAATCATGGATTAAATTAGGAATTAATTTCTTCATAATATAAAGAGATTTCCCATTGATTTTTGAAAGAGAATATGATTAAGCACTATTGGGTACAAGTTACCAACCAACTCAAGATTATTCCACCTCTTAGGAAGATCTCACAACTATGGACATCTTTCTTAATGATAGAAAGAACCCTATAGAATTAGAGCATCAAATTCAAATGTAGCTACAAGTGAATGGAATGCAAAAGAGTATTCTAACTCTATGGATATGACCATACTAATATAAGCAACATCGAAGTTTTCACAAGAGTGAACTGGTTGGGTTAATGAATCATCTAGTTATATTATTATTGTATGTGGTTTATTCAAAGAATTAGTTTGATTGAAGTTGTAAGTATTAGTATCTCTCGAAGCACTAATTATAATTGATGAACATTTTTTTGTTGAAAGATTTCAATAGTGGTTACTTTAAGAGATCATTCTCATTCACATACAAATATGCATTCTCATAATGAATACGATTGAGTTGCTTATACATCATTGTAAAATTATTGTCATTGTTTTGTCATCGAAGTATTTCTACATTTGATATCAATATCATATAAGTTCTTGTAACATATAAGAACATCTCAATCCAACCACATGTCCACTGCCTTATCACCTCTCTTTTATTAATTTTTATTATAATAAAATTGATTTTATGTAAACAACCTTGTTCCTACAATCTATAGGTACTTTCATTGACCAACTGGATTGAGTGCACTAGACTCCTCATATCCTTCTTTCTGAATCTGGTCATAGATTATATTTATAGAGAACACAACTCAGTTGTTAATGACCTCTCTGAAACAACTTTGGAGGACTCTACAAGACTTTTTCTTGTGATTGAGTATGTGGAGGGATATGTTATTTATGAAGAATCTTTTCAATATTTACACATATCTAATATGTGAAGTAAGGTTTCTTTTTGATAGTTAACTATGTATAGTTAGCTAGAATGTATAAGACAGATCTTAGTTTTGTATCAGCTAGATTGATTCAGACCTATATGATGGAAAGGTTGTTTTTGCAGTGTTATGTAAGAAGTTGTTGACATTTTTGTTAGGTCTAGCATAGGGGAGATGGTATATCTGCTTAGCACTTTCAGATATTGCAAAAGTTGTATTTTCTTTGATGTGAATGAATATATATATATATATATATATATATATATATATATATTGTTAGAATTTGCACTTGAATAGTAGTTGTCTTAGATCTTTAAACAATTTCTACTATATCACAATAAACATGAGCAATAGGATCACTGAAAGATAGACAAGCACAACATACACAAGAGTTTATCCTAGGAAACCTTGTTGGGAAAGAAAACCCATCAGAACTTCTTCAATATAGATTATGTTAACAATTACAATGTCAATACAACGAAGAGCTAAATCTCTCTCACAAAAAATACACAAGAAGCAAAGATGAGATAACCTCGAGAATATGGCGTTCCCCAACTACTGCTACTCTCTCGCTCTTGCACATTTGTCTCTCTCTTGCTTGAGCAAATTTTTTGTGTTATGCAAATAAGGAATGCGACCCTCTTATTTATACTCTTTTTTGGATGACTTTTCCACTATAGGGCCAACTTCACTGGGGCAGTTTTGCCCTTTGTTTGGGGCAGATTGCCCATTTTTTGGGGCAGTTTTACCCATTGATTTATGTGGGGCCGACTTGTCTATTTTCACTTGATTTCTTTGAGAGTATGTCTTTAATATTATTCTTTTAGGGTTTATGCAATACAATAATATCTTCCGAAGTTACATAATCTTCAACACTCCCGCTTAACAAGGAAGGCATTCTTTTAATGCGATCATCATCACTGCTACTGCAACTCTGTACTCTGATCATTTGACTTGTGACATCTCTTGAATCTATTCATCACTAGAATTTTTGTACGATCAATCCATCATCTCAATCATGCATCTGTCAGGATCATACATCCGGGGGAATCACAGTAGAAACACATCAGTGAGCCAAGAGCGCACATTATGTCATTATGGGACTTCATCTAGCTCACAGAATCTAGACACACACATTTGACTGGATACAAAACTCAATTAGATACACATACTTGGTTGGATACACATACTCGACTGGATACACATACTCGGCTGGATACATATACTCGACTGGATACACATACTAAGTATGGTCATGCTCTCTGGTCCTAATGAGTATGGTCACTCTCTCCAGCCCTCACAAGTATGGTCATGTTCTCCAGTCCTCACAAGTATGGTCACGCTCTCAAACCCTCGCAAGTATGGTCATACTCTCCAATCCTCCTGAGTTGGTCACGCTCTCCAGTCCACACATACATACTAGCTCTAACTAGATACGCAACTCTACTGGATACACATACAAAGTATGGTCACGCTCTCTAGTCCTCATGAGATGGTCACTCTCTCTAGTCCTCACATACATACTAGCTCTAACTGGATACACATACAAATTATGGTCATGCTCTCCACTCGTCAAGAGTTGGTCACTCTCTATAGTTCTCATAGAGTATAGTAATACATGCCCGCAAATAACCACCTACTACTACCACACTATACAACTACTACCCCCTAATTCACATATGTGATTCATCCTTCCCTCTTACGAGGAACATCTCTCTGCATCATGCCAAGCTTATTCCTGAAGTACTCAAACTTCACTCTAGATAGAGGCTTGGTCAACACTTCAGTTGTCTGCTCATCGGTCACAATATACTAGAGCTTCATTGCTCCCTTTTGTACCATATATCTGATATAATGGTACATGATATTGATATACTTGGAATTGTTATGAAACACTGGGTTCTCGGATAACTTCACACAACTCTCGTTGTCACAGAAATTACAAGTCACCTCTAACTCGATATCAAACAACCCTGCAAGTAACTTCCGAAGCCACACTGCTTCACAACTAGTTGAACATGCTGCAATATACTCTACCTCGGCTATACTGAGTGCCACACTAGTCTTCTTCTCGTTGAACCGGGAAATAATGCATGATCCCAGACTGAAGCAACATCCAAAAGTGCTCTTCTTGTCTGTGACACTACTGATCCAATATGAATCAACATAGTCTTGCAGGCCAATCTTCTGATCTGACACATACCCGAGCCCATAATCAAGTGTATCCTTTAGATACCTCATCACATGCTTTGTCGCAATCAAGTGAACACGTATCGACTCAACCATGTACTGACTCAAAGTGTTCATATATCTGGTCTAGTGTTTGTCAAGTACATCAATGAACCAATCATTTGTTTGTATAATGTGGCATCCACTATCTCTGAAGAAGTATCACACAACAACTTCAATTTTGATGTCATCGGTGTAGCCATGGCTTTACAGTCCAACATCTTGAATCTCTTCAGGATTTCCACGACATATTTTCCTTGGCTAAGGAAAATATCAGCTGGACTCTGCCACACCACTAGACCTAAGAAATAGCGCATCATACCTAGGTATTTCATCTCAAACTATGCGACAAGCTTCTTCTTGGTTTCGGCAATGAGCTTCTCGTCTCCTGTTAGAAATGTGTCATATACATATAGTAGCAATATCACTAGTGTCCCATCCTCAACCTTGTAGTAAAGGTTAGAGTCTACTTTACTCTTGGTAAAACCCAAGCTCGTTAGAAAATCATCAATCCTGCCATTCCACGTCCTGGGTGCATGCTTCAATCTGTACAAGGATTTATTCAACTTGCACATATGTGTTTTCTTGTCATGTGCCTCAAATCTCAGTGGCTGGTCCACACACACTTCTTCTTCTACTACATCATTCAGTTAAGTTGTCTTCACATCCATCTAGTGTACCTTCCACTTCATCGCTGCAGCTATCGCAAGTATAGCTCTAATCACTGTGTATCTTGCTACAGGAGCACACGTCTCGTCATAATCGAATCCCTCTTTCCGAGATAACTAGAAACCTTGCTTTGTACTTCTGTAGTATGCTTGATTTCATAAATCTACTTGAAGGTCATTGTTCAATAGTCATCACTTGTTCTTTAGAAGAAGTCTTATCATCCTTCTCTTTTAGGTCATAGCACACAATCTTTCCTACAAGTCAAATTCAGTCATATGATTAACAACATTTCATACTAGTCAATCAATTCAATGCAATGCCAACTTCTTATGCATAATGTACATAGTCATGTAGCCAATACATTTTAGCCAATGCTTCAACACAACACCCATCCATTTCCTAAACACACATGGTAACTATACAGTTCTTAGTATGTTAGCAAAGAGGTTTCAACCTAGACAGGCAACAATGGCTCATGGAGTGTTGTGCGACACCATAGGCTACTTATCCATCACGTGCACATTAAGAGTCTACTGTTCATTAATCCTAGCCATATCAATGCATTTACTATAACATACACTTCTTGATTCTAGGAATACAAATATGCATACAACTATTGTTAATAATACTTAGAGATTTAAGAAATAACTCAAATGATGGTTTAAATACTTATCTTTCATGTGTTTTGCAGGCTCCCTCTTGATTCCTACCTTTTTGAAAAAGTCGCTGGATTTTCTGGAAGCATACTTTGCTCCATCCTCTGATTCTGAAGACCTTGATCTTCATCTTTGTATGGTCTGGAACTTGTTGAAGCCTTCATCTTTTGTCCTCATGCACTGGATCCAAGATCTCCTTTTGCTTTGTTGTTACTACTTGGAAACATACTCTTCACGTTCTTTCCTTGTGCACATCCCTTGCATATACCATTATGATATACTTGGGTTCACGGTGTTATTTATCATGGCTTGTTCAATTTGTACAAGCCTACATCTTGTTTTCCAATTACAACTGCATCATCAATAGTCTTTCATCTTGGTCACATAAGAACTTGGCGATTAATAAAGGAAACTTTGAATCCTTTCTTATCCAATGCTAAAATGGATAGAAGATTCTTCTTCAAACCAAGTACATTTAACACATCCTTCATCTTTATAGTATTTTTGGAATCCAACCTATAGGAGGCTTCTCCTACACCTTTAATAGGATATTGATAATCATCTCCAACCTTCACCTTATGAGGTGAGTCTTTCCGAGTCAAACTAGTGAGAGAGTCTTTGAAACCTGTCATGTGCTTTGAAGCACCACTATCAACAAGCCAAGTATCACTACCATGAGTGATAGTACCCGTAAGAGAAGAAATCAAAACATATTCTTCTTCACTTGAAAAATATTCTCTTTCCTTCTTCTGAACATGTTCATCATCTTCTGCGGCATGAACATGATACCTCTTATTCTTTTTTTTCTTGAAGTCTTGATCTTTTGCATGGGGACAGTTCGTTGCAATGTGTCCCATATTTTGACAAGTGTAGCATCTAAATGTTGAGTAATATTTCTGGGACCTATGGATCTTCTCAAACTTCTTAGGCTTCTTGTGGGAGTGATCTTCTGTCTTGTTCTTTTCTTTCTTTGTATGTGTTGTTAACGCTTGGCTACCATCATCACCCTAATTTTCTTCTCTTGCTACCAATATAGCTTCTTCTTGAGTGCATTCTTCCCATAGCCTGCTAAACTTTGTTAGCTTTCTTCTGGAACAAATTCCTTGAATAAATTATTCCCAAGACCTTGGGATACAATTTAATGTAGTCATTACTACCTCATCTTCTTCAACTGTATCTCCAATGGCTTCAAGATGTTCCTTGATTTGACATACTCTTGTGAACTAGGATTGGATGGTCTCTGAATTTTTCATCTTCACATTCTTGAGTTGAGTTCTCAAGGTCATCTTCTGGATGATGTTCTTCCATTCATATAACTTGGTTAATGCATCAAGCATTTCCTTGGGAGTCTTCAAGGATGGGACATGAGGGATTAAGTGATGTTTGATGGAGTAAGCAATGATCCTCTTATCCCTAACAATTGTGGGAAATCAAATAAAGAAGAATCACAACATACATGTGGAAGTGTTAAATATATAGTGCATGAATGATTTAAATCGTTGTTAAATATGGTCAAGTGGGGAATTGTGGATCTAGACCTATATAATGGAAAGGTTGTTTTTGCAGTGTTATGTAAGAAGTTGTTGACATTTTTGTTAAGTATTGCATAGGGGAGATGGTATATTTGCTTAACACTTTTAGATATGTAAAAGCTATATTTTCTTTGATTCGAACGAATATCAAGAATATATATATTCTGTTGAAAAAAAACCTTATTCACATATAACATTGTATAAGAAAATCAATTTGTTTTGTTGTTCAAATAAAGAAGAATCACAACATATATGTGGGAGTATTAAATATATAATTCAAAAATGATTTAAATCATTGTTAAATATGGTCAACTAGGGAATTGTGGTTATTTGGTAGCATCATTTTTTTAGCATTGCATTGTTCTCTATTCTAAATTTGAATTTACAAAACCCTAGGCAGTGTTAAAGGAAAAAACATTGAAACCAAAACAACACCCAAAAATCATATAGTAAAATAAAATTAATTTTCATATTCAAGATAGGTTTATTTTCAATATTTATGACAAAACTATATGTTTGAAAGATGTTTTCAATTTTTATAAGTAAAAGAGCTCCTTATAATGGTTGCAAATCGAATGTGAGAGAGATGAGAAGTAAAAATTTTCTTCATTTGTTAAATTTTATTAAAACCAAAGTTTGAACAAGAAGAGAGAAATTGAAAGGAAGAGTTCATACGTATATTTTTAAACACCATTATTTTTTTTAAGATTTGTGGAGCCAAAAGGGTGATTTTGGAATTGTAAAAGAATTTTTTCATTAAAATTGTGACCAAAATAAATTTAGGTAAAAAGCTCTAACATTAATAATCTTTATTCAATTCTTAAAAATGAAAATTACATAGAAGTGGAATTTTGTAAAAGGGTTTATCATCGACAATCCTTGAAAAATAGATTTTTTTAAAAAACTTTTATAGAGAAATTATATTAGAATACAAAAAAATAGTACAAGTTCATAAGAGTCATAAAGTTTGAGAGCCAATTAAGGCATCTCATTGGACCATAAACTAGACCAAGAACTTTTAACATTCTTCACAAACAAGAAAATTCAGAGCTAGCATGTAAGAGTTTGTTTCCCTTTACATAGAAAAGAAAGAAAATAGCAAGAGATTCGGCATCTGAGAGATTGATATAAAAAAGCCTCATACGATAGCCGCCAAGAACAATTCAAACTAGACATAGAGAAGATAACAGTTTCATGACCCAATCTCCCAATACCCATTCTAAAATGATGAAAAAAATAGAGTAAAAGGAAGACTCTATAATTAATTGGGGCTGTTATGGCATAGGGCATCCTCTGGCATTTCTTCCAGAATAGGGCAACGATAATTCGTTGAGCTTGAGGCGTTGTTCTCGGTTATCTTTGTTGGAAGCGGCTCATATTTTCTTTGAAGGGAATGATCCACTAATCCCTTCCACTCAACATGCTTGTGTTTATTGCCACTTATCGAGGAAGAGTTTGCCTTGTTTCCAGGCATAATGGCCTTCTTACCATGTTGAATGCCAAGGTGCTTCTCAGGATTGGAGATCTGGGAGGCAACCAAGGAGGGAGTTGTGTGAGAAACAAGGGGTGGGGATGGAGGGGAGGGGAATTGTTCTCCTGCATGAAATCCTGTGAGAACATAAGAATTCGGGAAAGCGAATTCTTGACCATCAAATAGTGTTTGCACCAATTCCTTTCCTGTTGGCTTGTCATATGCTGAACCACTAGCTCCTCCTCCCAATCATCTAGAATGGTGCGTAGATGCATTGGGATAGAGCTATCATTACCAAAATCAATAGAGCCTCAGTGGCCCCAATTACCTATGTCCCTTCCACCATGAGAGTGGCCTCTTCCTCCACGACGTGATTTGGCTCTGGGAAACCGAGACATGGCGACAGTCAGGCCTTTGCGGAGCGTATACTAAAACTACTGAGAAGCGGGAATTGATTCCCAAACACCAGGATCATGGAGAAATCAAAATCCAGAAATAAGAGAGCTCATACACGCAATGCACAACCAACCTACCAGACACAAAGGATAATTATGAGCTGAGTTTTCGATGCACCACTTCCAAAAGTGGTAGTAGACCCTGCAATAAATCCTATAAATGACATTTCTTCCTACCATAACTTCACACCAGAGTGGAATGATTTCCATTGTACCTTGTCCACCTTTGAAACTCACTTGGGATATCAACCTAATAAAGGACGATTTCATTGAAGTGTGCTAGCCTTAAATTGCATGGCGTGTCGATCGAGAAGGAGCCACATGGTGGGAGGTGGAAGCTTCTCAGCTTGACTCGTTGTACCCTTCTTGATCACCCGCATCCAGGGAATCCTTGAAAAGGAGATTATCTCTTGTAAATGCTACTTTTACAAAAAAATAATAATTTTTTTTTTAATTGTTAGGATGTGAGCTTTTCATTTTGAGCTGAAGATAAACAAATTGCACTAAGTTGGGTTGCCCTCTCTTTTCTCTTTCTTTAATTTATACTTTGCTTTTAAAAATGACACAATTTTGTGTTACCTAACCTAAATAGTACAAACTATGCTTATTGAAATTTATAATAAAACCCATACTTATTTCTAAAGAATTATTGTAATGTCCCCAGTTTGACCCCATGGCATTAACATTATAAATGATGTGATATTGTTATGAAATCATGGTGAGGAGCTCAAGGCCAAGGCCCCGCCATCGATTTCGTGATGCATATGGTTTGCGTGCTAGCAATGCACAGTGGAAATTCAAATATCATGTAATATGCATTTTAATAAAAATACCCACAACTAGCTATGCAATGCAACAAAGAGATGGGGGCATGATTTCACAAGGAATTGGGAGGGAAAAACATTCAAACCCTTGAGCCACTAGAGTCAAGCCAAGTGTCAATAAGAGAACCCATCAAACCCTCAACTACCCATGCTGACTTTTGTACCCAACCATTGATTTCTCCCAAGAATTGGTTGGGGAAGTTAATGCCTTGGGAATGGGGAGGTATGGCTGTCCAAAATCGGGTATGGGCAAGCCACCCTTCATGGAAAATCGTGTGGGTCTCCTTGGGCAAGAGAGAGCCACGAAATTGCTCTCCAGCCAGATCCATAACCATTCTTCCTCCCTCACGAGTTCAGAATTACCTGGGCGTTTTCCAGGCATGGGGAAAAACGTTTTCTTCTTTTCCCCAGCAGAGAAGGGCGTTTTTCTGTGTTGGATACCAGTGGGGAAGAGGGGAAAATGAATGACATTACAATAGAGGCCGTTTTGGGCTGTTGAGGGCTGAGATATTGGGGAAGAAATCGTTTTCATCCCTGTGGTTGTTTGCCCCATCCTATAATCCGTTTTTGGTTGGGAACGTTTTTGGGAGAACCCGTGGCCATCTCGTTTGTAAATCCTACTGTTATCCCTGCCCCTGTTTGTGCATGCCGTGTGAGAGAAGAGTATGATGGGTATGGGTGATGGGTAATCCCTTGTGCTGGCTTGGGCTTGGGAATAAGCATCCATTGTGCAAATGTAGCCTGATAAACCCAGTTAGACTGGCTTGGCTAAAACAAAATGGTTAATGGGCTGTGTGTGAGCGTGAATGTCCCTTTGTCCTTGTGAGAATCATGCCTAGCTCGGGGGTGGCCTTCGGACGGACTCAGTATAAGCTGTCGAAGAGCCTATGGTTGGGTGGAACGTTGCAGCGACATAGCTAGTTGCTTGGGACAATTGAAATGAAGATAAGTGTTTCTGTCTATGTATTTATTTCTGAAACGTTTTTTTTATTAATGACTGAAATTGACATGTTGAATGTATTCGAATGATTGTGTGGATGTTGTTTCCGCTGTGCATGATTGATTGTTTACATCTGCACATTCATATTTTATTTCTTTTAATGAAATGAGTGGGCTGAATTTTGATTAAAAGCCCCATCGATTGGTAGTATGTTCCTTGCCTCGCAGTGGTCAGCAGGTGGGGACATTACAATTATGAGAACTTCACTAAATACAATGTTGAACCATTTAAAGCTTTATAAGACACTGAAAAAAAATACTAAAACAAAATGAAAGGGTCTAGATAATGATATATTATTAATGATCCATACTTATTTCTAAACAATTATGAGACCTTCTCACTAATGAGTATTATAAATACAATGTTGAACAATTTAAAGCTTTATAAGACACTGAAAAAAATACTAAAACAAAATGAAAGGGTCTAGATAATGATATATTATTAATGATATGCTTTAACTAATAAGAGGTGTAATTGATGTAGCCATATTTCCAAGGATTAACATGGTTGAATCTCCTAAAGTAGTATGGAATATTTTAAAGACACACATGAAGATTAAGTAATATAAAGTAATATACATTAAGAAGAAATTTTGAAAATGCAAAGATGAGTGATAATAAGTCTATCAATGAATATATTACTAAAATGTAAGATATTGCAAATCAAATAAGTCTTAAAGTGAATATATTTGAAAAAGAAAAATGTTTGAAAACATTTTGATGAGTCTCATGCCTAAATTGAAATGGTCATGTTGGAATACACAGTAATATAAGGGGGAGGGGTGGGTAAATCAATATTACATATAATTTTCACTTTTCTTCTTGATTTATCAAACTGTATAATTAACAACCGTATACATAATACCAAGTAACATGTAGGAGACACCAATCTCGTGAAGATCATTTGCAAGCACCAACTTGTTGGAGACACTAATCTCCTCAGTTGAGCACCGAATCAACAAAACTTGTAGGAACCAAACTACCAGAGAAACATGTACAAGAGTGTTGGTGTAATCACCTCAAATAATGTTCTATAATCCATTCTAATTCATCTTGGAACTTGTGCCATTTTCATCCCATGAACCAATATTTGGATTATCCCTTAATCTTGCTCAACTATCATCTCTTAGATATGTGCTTATATAGTGATAGAGTATGCCCTTAAACATGATCTCTACAAATCTGGTAGTTGTCAAACTCTGTAGTTCTAGTATCCGTTGTCTTCAGTCTTGAAGCATACCTAAGCTCTCTAAACATGGCCTCAATTTACCTATAGCATGGATAGAGTTGTCATGCATATGCTATTATCAACAGCTTCCTCTCAAATTATTTATACTCAATGCTTCATCATTTTGTGACTTACAATTTAACATTATAGTTATGTTCATACTTAGTGCTTACTCAACAATTTGCAAACCAAAAATCAGCTATGATATCTAATAAAAGGTGCTTTTAAATAAACTCAAAACATCCTTAAGATTTTTGCCAGTGTAATACCCCAGTTTTGAACCCCTGATCTATTGATGTAATGATGTAAATATTGATGATGAAATGCCTGAAGGGCTGTGTTGTGGAAAAAATTGCACTAGTGCACTCTTCCACTTGGTAAGGGGATAAGCCTTATACGTTGAATCAAGGCCTCAGTGTTGATGTATTTGTAACTTCGAAAGATATTCACTTGTATATTGTATGTATTACATTTGTACTTTATTGTATCCCCAACGGAGATGTATTATTCCTCCGATTGGAAGTGTCGTCATGTGTACTTGCAAGTGTCGCAAGTTATATTGTAAGTGTCGTAACTTATACTTGATGGGTTATTAGACCACCTTGTTGGGGTCAGCCCTGTATGAGTCATGTGGGTCAAAGGGTTATTAGACCATCCTATTGGGGGTCAGCCCAGTCAGCATTATGTTATGTGGTTAAGTTAGATCCGACCTAGTTGAGTAAAGGTCAAGTGATGTAGTGTATAAATAGAGAGTGTGTCTCTCTAATTTTACACATTCTATTGTTCACTCACTTCGCATTAGTGAGAGGAGAGGAGGATGCGCACAAGTGGAGGAGGAGCATGCTGTTGTAGATATCTATCTCTTGGGTGTGATCATGGTGATCATTGTATTGATGCTTATTCTATCTCTGAGGAAGTTGCAGGGTTTTTCACCTTCTTGGTTTTCCCCGGTGAAATGTTTTGTGTCTCTTGTCTCTTGTCTCTTATGATTGATATGCCGTACATGTTGTTCTTTCAGTTAAGATCCTAGATCAGAATGTATTAAATTCTGAAAAACTAACACTCAGTCCTTGGATCCCCTTTTGTGTGTGGTTGGTATTCCTCCAAGTGATCCTACAAGAGATTGTTAGCGGTAGTTCACATTCAAACATAGAAGCATTGATAATAAAAAAATGAAAGAGATAGGGGAAGAATTAAAATCCAACAACAACCAAAGATATGCTAAACCACTCTTGAATTTCCCAATGGAATAGTTGTACAACACCTAGGAGGTGTGGGATTCAAGGGAAGCCAACAATATCCCCTAGGGAGGCCTTTCTTGTCCAAACTAAATGCTAAGTAGATGGTAGACCAATGGAGAGAAACACTTGCCCCTCGATGGAAGGTGGAAAGGGACATTGGGAATGCTCACAATAGTAGGAAATGGTGGGCTATGAGGAAGATCCAACTAAAATCCAGCAGCATAACCTTGCTCCGATTTCTCTCTACAAAATGCATGTCAATGGCTTTCTTTTATAGGCCAAGAGGTGGCCAACAAACAACTAGATCCAAATGTGTACACAAGGGGGGATGATTAATTCCACCAAGTGTGTGAGGAGCCGAATTCAGATATTTGCGGAGGATAGAGTCTTCAATGCACCGCTGGGAGTGAGTGGTCTCTCCATTTTTACAGTAGCGCAAATATCGAAGGAAAAGTTGCGCAGGTGTAGCGCAGGCATTGTTCAGATAACCTGCGCTATATTGCGGGTCAATTATGTAATACCCATAGTACCCTTTGTTTTGACTGTTTCTTGGCACTTATGGACTCATTCTACATTTTGGATCTATTGAGGATGCCTATGGTGAGATGCATTCTTTATGTTGATGACACCTTACTGGATGAATTGCCAAAATGTCGCATGTGTGTGAATTTTAGGCATTAATAGATGCCCCCTGATGTATGAAGTTCAAAGGGTATTGTAGATCTGATAATGCATCAAGTTTTATGTTGTTTATATCTTGTTATGTAGGATGAATCATATGTGGACAAAATAAGGTTCTCCCATGGGGGAAGATTGTTGGTGACGACCGTTGGAGCTGTAATAAGGAATAGTTTTTATACAAACAATGCGGGCATACCCAGCTCGTGAAATGTTTTCAAAGGTATTACAATGAGAGAGGACCAAGGTGTCAACTCTACTATACTGATGGAACATGGATGAAGTCAGCTTAGATCCATGTCTGAGTAAATGCCCCAAGAACTACTGCAGAATATTGAAGAAGTGGAACTGTTGGTGACCATGATAAACCCACTAGGGTGGGGGACCAAATTGGTATGTATATATGCTTGAGAGCTTCACTACACCAAATAGACTGCTACCATGATTTCCAAATGTGAACACAACTACCTTCAAAAGTATGTTTCCCCTTGATGCGATGATGTGTTGATGTTGAACATAGGGGAAACCACTTAGTTGGGGAGCACTAATGGCTCTCTCTACTAAGTTTGAGGTGATCCCTTATAGTGATTGAAAGGGATCCCAAGGTACAACTGCAACTCTCGAAATGTAATGTTTTGACGTCGACGAGAGATAAAGTACATGATAATATGAGAGTCCTATCCTAAGAACCGAGATCATATTGTAACCAACTAGTGGACATACAAACCTGACACAAGACTGGTTGATAAGCGTGGGTCTCATAACTTCCTTTGATTGATGTAAACATGGGGAGTGGGGATGACAACTTTTCTTTCGGGATGGCATAGATTGAAACGGGTGGAGAGAAACTGCAAGTGAAAGGAATTTGATGGAGATGCAAAATGAAGGGTAATGGTAACCGGAAAAACAAATACTGCTAAACATATGGAGACTCAAATACATCAATCAAAAGAGGCCATGGGTTGTTTCCAAAATCATATGGTGTTCCTGTAATGTGAGGTGATGGGGGAATTGTTTGTACATAAATAATGTCAGTGGGATCCCCCCAATTTTGGGTGTTTCGGGGGATCGATTTGATGATGGGAGGATTCCCCACGGTTTTGAGTGGATCGGGGGACACGTTCCAATGATGAAGTGAGGGCTAACTTGCAGACACAAAGACGGTTTCCCCATGAAATGATGCCATGCAGTGTATACCCACAGGATAACTGAATAGAACTGGTGCCTTCTGAGGGTGGGGGGACTAGTTCAGGAGATCCTAATCGTTTGCATACTTTTACAAACATAACACAAGTGGATGCGCCTTCATTGATGATACATCGATGGATCATGACGTTTTTTACCATGAATGAAACTTGAAATGCGACTAATGATGGTAGTCGTAGATCACCTTTGTCAATATCAAAGGTCATGAGATGTGAGTCGGATGGATCGATGGCACCGAGTGCATTGAGTAATGCCTTTCTCTGTGTTGGGAAATACTATAACACTTCTAACGTGGACATGGATGCCAAGGATTGAGCGAAGTCATCCACAATACTGTAATTTTGGGCGGCTTTCATGTGAGGGTTATTAGGGGTACACAGAAGTGGAAATTTTGGAATCCGCGGGATTTGTTCGATGTTCGGTCAAGGGATCTATAGAGGGCCCCCCGAGGGGATAGAAATATCTTCCACTTGAGGGGTGGAAGTCCCATCATAACCTTTGGCTTGTGTTTGTGGGTTGATGTCCAACGTATAGATATTTTGGAAAGAACCATCATCGGGAGGGCGAGGGTCTTGCTGCCATGTGACTACCCCTTGATTGGAGAAGGGTTACTGTAATACGATTGTTTGTAGTTGGGGAGGATTCGCTGCTTGAGGGGGGTTCACCACCGTCTTATTTTTGGATTCTACTAACTGTTGGTCTTGGTCCTGGTATATGTGTCCTATGTAAAAACTATTTTGAATCTATGGACTGTGTGTTAGTTCACTGTGAATTTGTCAGAAGTGTATATAGGGAGATAAAATATGTACTCAAGATTTTAGAAATTTGGGAATTACACTCCTTTGAATCTATTTTGTTTCACTAGTTTCCTTTTGTGTTTACATGGAAGGAACTTCCTTGCTTTGTTAGTTGGTTTTTATGGAAACATCGAAACCTTGTCATTTTTTAAAACTACCCTATTGATGTTAATAGACTTGGCATGTCTATTGTGGGGGTCTATTTGGAGCATTACAAGATTCTAAAGGATAAGAAGGTTAGACTCTTAGTTGCTCCTATTTTTCAATCAAACTTGCCAGCTTTGGAGAAAACTGGAAGTCCTTCATGAAGTTTTCTTTCAGATCTTTCCATACGAAGGTTTCTCCTCTAGCCTCTTCCATTTTGTACCATTTGTTAGTAGATCATCCAGTGTGCTGGGGAAGAGGTGTGGCCATGTCCTTTCATCTTTGTGACCCAGTTTTTGCCATTCTTTTTCACATCGTTCGATATGGACTTCAGGATTTTTTCCATGTGTGAACATAGGGATGTCGGCCTAGATTGTCAGCTTCTTTCCTCCAAATATTTCTACAAAAAATGTCAATGCGCTGGTCCAGGTTTGAAGTCTCGACTGGTGGGTATGCCACCATCTTGCAGCTTGCCCAGTAAAATTCTCTACCAGACTTTATAGTCTTCCTTTCTCTCCGACATGTTTTGAGACTTGTTCTACGTGTATTGTTGGGGAGTCACGTTCCTTGTATTTCAGCTTTGAATTACACGTCTGTGAATTTTTGTCTGGTACAAGAGTCGGATATGCTCAAATCTTTCGCTCAAATATATTTGGTGTAGACGAGATTGAGAGACATTTATTTATTTTCTTTTTCGATATGGCTTCCACCATCCAACATTCCTTTGCATGAAGGTCATAATTCTCTATTTGTCTGTCGTAGTGTAACATGCCCTTTTTGCTGAAGAACATTTTATGTTGGAAACATTGAGTTAACTTTTATTGTAAAGTTTTTATGTTAGACAAGTGTCCAAGGATGATTGTAATTTGCACAATATTTTATTATTTAATAAATAAAATAGGAGACAAAAACCTAAGGGGACTGTTGAAAGAGTGGTTACTGACCCACTAGGTGGAATGGAATCTGGGGTAGAAGGCAATGGACAAGTGGCAGCATCATGATGCAACTAACTAGCTATTGCTATGGGACAACTCCCTTGAAATGTGGTCATAGTTCCCTGGAAGGTGGGACTGGAGCTTGAGGCTCATTTATTCCAAACTAGCCACTAAAGACCTAGGCAGTCTATATAATAGCCATCAAATTATGAACTGAGGTTCATCACTTTTCCTGACGTGGAAATTTACCTTGGGGTTTTGCTGTGCTTGCACCCAAGAGATTTGATGAGGGGATATGCTAAATTTTTTATCATGTTGTGAGTCTACCCAATACTGCTGAGTGCAGAAGTTATATTGCTGAGTGCAGAAGTTATACTACTGAGTGCAGAATTTTTATTACTTAGTGCCTTGCTTCTACACAGATTCCATCTACTTAGTGGTTCAGTAAGCACGCTCGGGGGTTCATAGGAATCCAGCAGTTTGGTTGCTTCTTCTGGAAAAGGATGGAACAGGCCTCCTTCGGTGTTTGTCGGCCCTATATTCATTACAGGTTCTACTGTTTTTTTCTAGTGATTTACTGTTTGCAAAGATATTATTGAACAAATGCATTTATTTTAGTTTCTGAGTCAATTAGGATTCTGTATAGTACTGATCTGGAATAATGAATTGAATCAAATTTTCTCTGCATTTTTCCCCATGCTAATGGATCTACATCGTACTATAGTACAGAGAACAAATTAATGTAGATAGATTAATAGGCAGATTTCCAGGTGAATGAGAAGATCAACCTTGTTATATTTCGTTAGTTTTCCTACCATTAATATTCTGTATTAGATAACATAATCCTATGTCTTTCTCTTATCATTCTTTTCATTAGTTAAATGTTTTAGGTTCACTGTATTTCTTTCATCAGGATGTATTGAATTTAACAACTGCAAAATTAAATAGTATCAATAAGTTTCCATTTATAACAGTACTGTACATTCTATTCTGACAACCATAGATTAAATTAGTGTTTTATGTTTCCATGTTTTCTTGTCAAATCTTACAATAGTTTTTACTCTATTCCTGTACAATAGTTATTTCATTTTTATTATAATTACTAACATTCTGAACATAGTCTATAATAGTTCATCAAAAGCTTTAAAGACTCGACATAAACCCTAAACCTTTAACATTCATTTCACAAACTTTCATTTTGACAGAGCTAACAATTATTTCTTTAAACAGTATCAAAGTTTGGAATCACATTTGTTTTTTGGTCAAATGACCAAGGGTTAATACCCTCTCGTCGAAAATCTCTTCATGAGTATTTAAAGAAAATAGATACAGACATTATTCCTTTTTCTTAGAACTGGAACTATTTATTTAAAAACTCAAACATAACATCAAATAACTGTCAAGCCAAGGGCTATTTCTTATTCATACATTTTACAGTTCTATACAACGATTTTTAGGGTAAAACTTATAGTTTGTAGTTCTGTGAAGAAAACGAAAACAAATTAAGCATCAAGCCTTAGCTCACGATCGTAAACCATTTACATCAAACATGGACGCAAAGCTTTTCTAACACAAGTTTTATTTCTACACTTTAAACATTTAAGTTACAGTTATGTTCCAAGGTCGAAACCCCAAAAGACCAAAACGAGAAAAGTTATAAGTCTGAAATTATCAAAACATTTTCTTGAAACTCGACTGAGGAAAGAACTCTTGTCGAAAGAGATTACATTGTCAACTTTTGGTACAATAGCTAAAACTTTGTTAAATATTAACCAAGTAAGCCGAAAGGCACACCATCCTACAGACATTTAGCACAACACAACACCGCATTGGACTCATCTCCAAAAACCACAAGTATGGCTTAAAACATCAACAATGGCCATTCTTCCAGGAGAAACTACGAAGGGTTATGCCACCGAGGCTTACCGATTGAAGCGAGCCATCAACTCCCATCGATATTTTAGCACTATAACCTCCAATATGAAGGAAATACCTGCCATAGAAATCACTACGAGGTTAAACACAATTCTAAAACAAGTTGTACGAAGTCAAACAGTAAATATTGCAAACAATAACCATGAAGTCAAAACTTTACCTCTGTTTGCAGGAGCAAGAAGCTAGAATGCCGATAGCATTTAGATTCAAATCCATCTAACAAGTCGCAACAGAGAAGGCACGCAGACTCTACGACTTCAACATTCTTTTTCAGTCAAGACTTCTGAATCTAAAACGCTGGAAAACATCTATGAGAATATAGGGCGAAAGCCACAGGGCTTTCAACACCCAAACTCCATTAAAAACCTAAAACTATCAATATTATAACTAGAGATTCCACCATCGAACCCGGGCAAGAAAGTTTGCATGAAACCTGGTATCAAACCCTACTACTACGCGGCCTGTCGGCCTCTCCCCAAGTCTAACCTCTCCAAATGAATGCGAAGGAGTGATACCAAAGGAGAATTAGCACGAGTAGTTAGGTCAAAAACCCAAACCCGTGGACATAACAAAATCAACGGAGTAGATCAAGCCACCTGGGGATCACAAAGCTTAAGGAACGGTACTTACAATGTGCATTTATAACTCGACCAACACTTAGTCCAGCTCGGAGGAATGCCAACCAATTTCTATCTTACAGCTCGGAGCATCATCAACATTTTGTACAAGAATTCACGTGGGATCAGTCAACAGGATAGCCAACGAAGCATTCCACTGAAACGATGGACGGGAGCATTAAAAGCTCAGCTCAGAGGCATTAATATCAACCATCGAAGGACTGCAAAGTAGTTAAGACCAGTCATACACCATTTAACACTGCATTGGAGCGAGTATCACCGTAAATAATATCGCATATTATCAATGTTCCCACATATATTATATCGTGTTGTAGATAGGATATAGTGTGATCTCAACGTTTTAAAATAGATATACATCCATTATAATGTTGCAATCATATAGTTAATACCTATATTGCATGAGTCGCATAGTATTGCATATAGAATTGCATTACATTATAATCAAATCGTCGTTATGGCATAATTCACAAATCATATAGTTAGTTTCTATGCTACTTAGGTCGCAAATTACATATAACGTATGGTTTCCACATTATTCAAAAATATTATTATAAATAACCTTTGGTAAATGCGCTATGTAAAAACATAGTATTTGTGGTATTAGGTAAGTGCTTAAGAATTAGAACCCAATGCAATAAGCATTGTAATACTTTGACATATCTGAACCCGCACAATATCAATACATTAGTATAATAACTAATAGAGATATTAAATGAAGAAAACATTAATTTACATTTGCATAGTCAATAGATATAGGTTGCATGTGATTCTACTAACAATAGGTCACAATTATATAGCATGAGTCTCAATACATGGGTTAAAGATCAATACTTTTGCACATAAGAAAATTTTATGCGATTTCATTATTTTAATACATTGTTACACGAAAACCATAGATGATATGAAGGTAAATCAAAGGATAAATTCTAGTTGCTATAATTTCCGCATTTGTAACTTCAGATTTCAATGGATACATCATGACGAACTCTGCCATGGTAGTAGTAAAATCACCATATGCTTGTATCTTGGAATATAAAAATTATCTAACCCTTGCAAGTATCAGAACCGAAAATAACCTATGTTTCTACGACACAAATCAACATAGAAGTTGGAACACCATTTATTTGAACAAAAAGTGATAACATTGACTTCCGCAAAACTGTGTAGCTAGTTAGAATAACACTTGTTAAACCGAAAGAACAAACTGAAGATCCATACCATTAACATCTTCTATGTACTGATTTAGGGCAATGATGTGTGTAGTGGCCATAATCACTGCAAATTGAGCAACAATAATTGGTTCTCAAGGTGGGGTTCTTCCCTTGTTTGGGGGGGTTGTTAGTCCCTGTATTTTGGTCATCCGTATTTTGGTTTTGCTGGGGAGGGGGATTTCCCCCTTACCTCTGCTGTAGATTCTGCTTGTTCTTTCCTTTCTTCTTCCCCCGAGTTTGTGGATTTTGGGGGTTTGCAGCGTTCAACTACTCAATTTGTTGAGCTTGCTGAACATAAACAGGTTGAACTAGGTTAACCCCCATATGGGGGGCAGTTTGTTGACCAGTTGGGAATGGGAAATGATAGTAAAGGTTATACCCCGAGGGTGGGATAAATGTGGTTTACGTTCCATAAGAGGTGGATGTAGGAACGACTTGCATCATTGGCGGTGTAGGAACCATCATTGCTTGGATAACGTTTAAGCATGTAGGACTATATGGTCCATACTGTAATTGACCAACTTATGGTGTTGGTACTAGTGTAGGGGGTACCGACGCAAGTGGCATGGATGGGTAATACAAAACCATGTTGAATGGCACCAATTTGGTAGGAGGATCCTTTCCTAAATGGGAAATGGACCCAATAAGCCCATCCACCCAAAGTGACGAGCCTGAAGGTGTAGGATCCAATGACCAATGTTGAGAGGCATCAAGGAGGATAGTGTAAAGGTAGTTGGATTGTGCGTATATAAGATCGAAATGTTGTGCTTTCAGAATGGCCTCTTCCTCGCTTTGTGGCATGGAGGTGGTGACATCTTGAGCTATGTAGGTTGGAGAGATTTGATAAACCAATCCAACAAAAAGGGGGGTTATATTTCGATCTTGCATAGTGTGTGACATCTACGCCACTCATGGATGTGGTCCGCAATGTGGGTGGAAGTATTTTTCCGAAACTCAGTGAGAATTTGAGGCCTAGATCGTGACGGATTGGTAGTTGGAAGTATGTAAGAAATTTGGCGGCCAATGCTGCAAATGTGGAATGGGTTCCACTTGCTAGGTTTACATACCATTTTGCGGAAGTTCCGGTGAGGGTACACTGGAAGAGGCGAAGCCTCACGGGGTCATCCACTATGCTATTAGAAGAACACCATAAGTGGAAAGACATAACATGGTTGGATAGATCGCCTCCCTATTTTCCTTCAAATTTGGGAATTTCAGAAGGAAGCTTGTTTGGCATAACCGGCCATGTCGCATCATGATCAATGGGATCATTAGTCAGTTTGGCCAAAGTAGGTAGATTTAAACTGCCCATGAATGGTAAGGTAGGGAAGACTGGTATTGCCATTGTATGTGGGATGTGATTTCCATGAGGGGGATACCCAGGTTGTGTTGTAAATAACGATTGACCTCCTTTGAGAGAGGATGGGTCAAATGGAACTGAGGGATCTCCAAGGGGAGAATCCAGCAGGGTACCTCCTCCAATGGGGGAAGACGTGGTGTAATTAATAGTTTCTCTAAGAGGATAAAATGCACCTATCAAGGCTTGGGATCGACCAGATGATCCTATCAATGTAGCCTGGGAGCGGCCCCGGCTAGGGTACATTCTTTGTGAATCACAAAAAAAAAGTGTAATAACACCCGTCAAGAGAGAGGATAGGCCTTGCAGTCTATGGGACTGTCTTAGGATGTTGTTTTGTTCCTAAATGGTGAAGGCTTTGTGGCAAATGAGATTATAGTGGAATTTAAACACAATTGAACAAATGTAAAAATATTCCAACCACAACAGATGCAAAATGGTGCGATAGGTGAGTGAAATGTGCAATGTCAATTTCAGTGCATGAGTTCCCACATGTAAGTTCTTTTTATTACGATTTAGAGAACTTGTAGTTAAAAAGAAAATAAATGTAAATTCCCTAAAAGACCTAACGTCCTTCCTCTCAAATGTAAGTGGGCCTCCCAAAAGCACAATTGATGGTGATAATGGTATCCACTCACCAATCGGCTAGTGGAAGTAACAAAGAGCTAGTTCAACCAGTGATGGGGCCAATGTTCCAATAAAGAAGACTTGGAAACAATGCTCCCAAAGGAAATAGCTAACTTCATGAGTCAATTGCACTCACAATTGCTCCTTGGTGATATCCTAAGTTGGGCCACTAAGATACCTTGCTTCAAGTGTGTATTAGTGGTTCGGCCTGCATGATATAGTGTCATCTCCCTACAACAAGCTGAGTGGCTTGTAGGGGAGAGTAGGGGAGATATACCTTGGTGTTCACCTCCTTGGTCACGACACACTTCTGATCCGGTTTTTCTTTTAACACTTGCTTATAGCAGGATTTTGTAAGTACCCTATGAGACAACAATGCTATGTTTCAAAATATTGCTAATGAAACTAGGTTGGTGGGCATTAATGGATTCCTATCCCAATCAATTATACCTAACTAAAATATTGTTTTGTGACCTATTGTGGAGTATTTTAAGGGGTTTGAGTTGTTGACTTATGGAGTGTAAGAGAGGTATTTCACAATCCCTACCTTTTTTATTCGCCAAGCTCACATGAAGTGCAAGGTAAAGAGCATACTTGGACCAGAAGAGTCTTTAGGTCTCTTAGTCTGTGCTAGTGGTGAAAACACATGTGATGAAATCAAATTGATATAAAAAATTTAACTAGAAGAGCATATGAAGTAATGTGTACTTTTAACTCTAAAATAAGATAATGATTCTTTGCAAATCAAAGATGCTAACTAAGTGTGCAATGGAGGTATTACACACTCCTCACCCTTTCTCTGATTCACCAAGATCACATGAAGTGCGACGTGAAGAACATACTTCGGGTGAAAAGTGTATTTAAGTCCTTGCTTGTGTGCAAAAAGTGGATTCTACACTAGCAATACTACTAAAAACATGTTGATTGGTGCATAGACAAGAAATGGTCTTGAATACTAGTGACAACAATGGGTCCCATTAGAAGCCTCAAAGTTGGTTACCTAGGTAAGTTTCAAGAGAGGTGAACTCTTTACTTCTTAATCTTGAGTCTAGGTGTACTAATTACTAAAAAAATAAGTAATTATGTGAATTAGCCTTCATTTAAGTTCACTAGTGAGCAGTATTTAGACTGCCAAACTAAGCTATGTAGATAAAAAGCAAATAAAGAACAACATCGCGACTAAAACACACTATGTCGCGTGTACCTCATGGGTTAACTCGGAATAGACGCGTTGCAAAACGCAGGTATTACACTAACCTTCCATGTGGGTGACTTTGGAAGGGTAGCGCAGGTCTGACATCGGTAACTTGCGCTATGCGCACGACTGTCTGAGTTGATTCCACGCTATTAACTAGGCAGAGATGTCGGGAACTGCATGAATGTGGAAAAATAAATGGGGTCGTGACGAGGCCAAATTCTGGAAGCAAGAGGTGGAATACCTAATCTCTTGTAAGTGACAAATACCCAGAATTAGATACTTAGCATAAAACAACCTACTTTAATAAGAAATGAACAAAAATAAGTATGGTCGCCATTAGAACTTTTGTGGAAAAAATTGCACAAGTGCACTCTTCCACTTGGTAAGGGGCTAAGCCTTGTAGGTTGCAGCAAGGCCTCAGTCCTTGGAGCCCATTTTGTGTGTGGTTGGTATTCCTCTAAGCGATCATGCAAGATATTGATAGTGTAGTTCACATTCAAATATAGAAATATTAATAAAAAAAAATGAAAGAGATGGGGGAAGAATGCAAACTCCAACAACAACCAAATATATGCTAAACCACTCTTGTATTTCCCAATGGAATAGTTGTACAACACCTAGGAGGTTTGGGCTTCAAGGGACGCCAACAATATCCCTTAGGGAGGCCTTTCTTGTCCAAACTAAATGCTAAGTAGATGGTAGAACAAGGGATAAAAACACTTTCCCCTCAATGGAAGGTGGCAAGGGAGCTTGGGAATGCTAACAATGGTAGGAAAAGGTGGGATACAAGGAAGCTCCAACTCAAATCCAATAGAATAAACTTGTTCTAATTTCTCTCTACAAAATGCAGGTCAATGGCTTCCTTTTATGGGCCAAGAGGTGGCCAACAAAAAACAGATCCAAATGTGAACTCTCCTCCTTCATGAACTAGTTCCAAGGTACACAAGGGGGGTTGATTAATGCCACCAAGTGTGTGAGGATCCGAATTCGGATCTTTGGGGAGTATTGAGTCTTAAATGCACCGCTGGGAGTGAGGGGTCCCGTCGTTTTGACAGTAGAACGGGTATAGCGCGGACATTGTTCAGATAACATATGTTATAGTGTCGGTAAACTATGTAATACCCGCAATACCCTTTGTTTTGACTATTTTTTGGCACTTATGGACTCATGCTATGTTTTGGATCTGTTGAGGATGCATGTGGTGAGATGCATTCTTTATGTTGATGACTCCTTACTTGATGAATCGCCGAAATGTCGCATGTGTGCGACTTTTAGGCGTTAACATGTTGAACAATTGAATATGTAAATGAACACTATTAATATTAATATATACATTCATTTGTTGTGGCCGATGCGAACACTAAAAGAATGGGGGATTATGAATCCACGAGAGAGAAATATATGAAGTGAGAAAGAAAGGGGGTTGTAGATAGCCTAGGGTGCTTATAACATGACCTCATCCTAAACTTGAGTGCAAAAGTACCTTTATTATATTTTTATCCTTAATACCTTTTTGATTGGCCTTAATCCTTAATTATGTGCTAATGGGGAATTGGTGGATGGGATGAAACATGAGTCTTTTGGGGAAGACCACGTGGTTGAAGAAATCCATGCAGCTGAGTGAAAGCATGCAAAGAGGAACATTTTCTATGATTCTGCCTATCATTCGACCAGGGAGAGAATAAAAAAAATAGTAGGGAGTAGTGAAGGAAAAACTAATGGTATGGGTTTGATACATTGTATACAGAACTGTTCTTTCAGGATGATACCATCAAGTTTCTCCTTGCAAATTCATGGTATTATCTCGAGGGTGGAACCTTGCTGACAGAGTTATGAGTAAGACAACTTATGGTTGGGTGGAGCATGCCTCACCCACAACCAGTTGCTCAAGTATTTTCAATTCATCCAAGTAACTATTATGTTTTATATCAGAATGAACTAGCTTTCATTGTACATATAATGAATGGAGTGAATTGCCAAATAATTGAGTTATCTACTGTGTGTGGTAATCTATGGATGTAATTTGCATACTTTTTCCTGGAATTTGTATGCCTATAAACGCGTGGATAAAATATTGATATATGATGGGAATTTGTTAGGTTGAGAATCAATTATTATCGTGTCTTGGTGTTTTTTAATCTAGAATAAGTAAGTAACAAAGCTACCTCTATTGTAATGACTTTGTTGAGCGATTCAACCTTTAAGAAAATAATGGGTTAAGTAGAAATCTGTTTTAATTACATTATTGTCTGTGTACTGCTTGAATTGCCCAAAAAATAACTGGTATAGTTTACTGAAACCATTTTGTCATTACTTCCATCTTGTTGGGGCGTAAACTCAACTGGGAACACACCCAGTGTTGTAAATATTACTCATTGGAATTCTATAGCTTTGGAATTCACTCAACTTTATTGAGATATTTTGTTCATATAATGCTTTTACCTATGAGACAACTTGTGAGCTTATTTTTTTACTAAAAATAAATTATCATAGAAGCACTCTAGTAGAAGTTAATTGTTATTGCTGAAATTGGCATTTGGCATTCAATTCATTCCTAGAAGCACTCTAGTAGAAGTTAATTATTATTGTTGAAATTGGCATTTTTCATTCAATTCATTCCTAGACTTTGACATTCTCTTTTTATTGAGTCATGTGTGGATAGAACTATCTAGAAGGGTAAGTTGTTGCACAACCTTGGGAACTCAATTGAAAGGTAACTTATTGTGTATTGGCACAACCATTTGGATGGAAAAATTGATGCCAAAGGTGTCACACTCTCTCTTTATACTCACGATTAGATATAATCTTTGAATGGGGGAATTATTTCTATGCTCTTATACATTAATCCTTTCCCCTTGTCGTTTTTTCTTTAGTAACTCAGTGGGTATGGGTGATTCATTGGACAAGGGTTTTTATATATTTCCATAGCATTCGAGTATGGATAAAATGATTTGGGAAGAAATTCATTTCCCAACTTTGGTGTTTCTGTTCAATTTTGATCATGACCATGCAAACTATAGCATATGGGCAAATTGTTGCCCATCTTGGACAGTTTTTGTGCATTGCATTCATATTGAAGTAAACTAAAATCTATAGAATGATGTTTCCTAGAACTACAATTATTTTTCTTGTTTCCACAATAGAGTCGTAATGGGGTACATTACAAAGTGGTATTAGAGCTGAGACTACGGCTCTCAAACCTCATGGGTTACAAAGTAAATACATGCATTATACTCTCGTCTTGCCTAGAAAGAATCTAGTTTTTCCATTTGGTTGTATTGTGTGCTAGTTGTGAGAATGGTTTGGGAACTTCATTGTTTATGAGATTTGATTATAATTTTATGTTCTTTTTCCATATTCTTGTCAATTGGTCAGAAATATACTCTTTCAGCTCCATTTATTGTTGAAAAGAAGTATTCATGTTGAAATATTGTAACTTCTAAGAATATTATATTTGTACTTTATCTGGAGATGTTTCATTCCTCCATCGAGACTTCATTGTATATCCACAGATGTTTATTCCTCCGTCAAAATGTGGTAACTTGGGTTATTAGACTTCCCGAGTGGGTTCATCCTAGAGTCAGTTGTAATGGGGTTTTTAAGTCCCCTAGTGGGGTCGGCCCAGTCAGCATTATGTTGAGTGGTTAAGTTGGGGCCGACCTAGTTAGGGTTAAAAGTCAAGTGAAGTAAAGTATAAATAGAGGAGGTGTGTTCCTCATTTAACACACTCTCACTCACTTGTGAAACTCGCATAAGAGAGGGAGAGATCTGAAAAAGGAGGAGAAGGAGCTCATGTTTGGGGATTACATCTTTGTATTTGTTGGTCATCTATATTGAGGAAGATTTGCTGGCTTTTCTGTTAGAAAAACAGGATCGTAGAGCAATAACAATAAACAGAAATGGAAATATAATCACACACACATTACAAGAGAGAGACACAGATATATCGTGGTTCACCCCAAGATGGGCCACGTCCACACTGAAGTTTCCAGTCCTTATTATTATATCATCCAGCAAAGTGAAGGGATACAACCTCCAGCACATCCGCTGCACTTCCTCTTCACTGTTTCACAGTCTCTCTTCTGATCTCAGAGATCTTTACAATGCATAAAACCTAATACATCAACCCTAGCCGTGTTACAATGTCTTTCATTTATAAGGGAGATACAATGGGAAAATACCACGGGTTACCCAAAACCATGGGCCCGTAAAACAACCCCAAAAATTTCCTTCGGGGGCGCTGCCCCTGGACCCCCCAACAGGGGCTTATAACCCCCCCCACCCACCCCCCCCCCCCCCCCGTTGGGGTGAGTGTACAGTCCTTTTTACATATCATATAAAGCTGGGGTGCAAACACGACTGAATAATAATATCTCTGAATCTGGAGATCAGGCTCCACAACCAACATTTTCTACCCCATGAGGGTTTCCCAGGATAAATCTGTGTCTCTTGTGTTTATGTTGTGCTTGTTGTTCTTTTAGTGATCCTGTATATGCTATTGTTGTGAAATTGAATGTAATATTGATGTTATCTATCTTAGCATATTGAATCTTAACATGGTATCAAAGCTAACCTGAAGGAAGGCAATGTATGGCACTTACGACACTTGTCTCACTTGCGACAATTTGAAAGTTAGGGTTTTGTATAGAAAAACCAAGTCATCGTGGAACTTTCGCTATAAATTAGTTTGGGCGAAGGTTCAAGATCTGAAAATTGGACATGAAATTTTCCTGTACCTTGTGTCCGGATTTTAGCCTCAGATTCATTGTACTTTCTGAGATATGATTCGTACAATTTAGGGTTTCTGCCTCTTCCAGAATGCAGTCCTAAATAGATGATGTAGGGAAAAAGGTCATATCTCGGGTTTGGAAGCTCCAAATGGAATTCCGTAAAAGGTGACAGTTAGGACACAGACTATAGTTTCACAGGTCCAATTTTCAGATTCTAAAGTTGAAAAAGTGACATGTGGCACTCCGTACAAGTTCACTATGTTGTTTCATCCCTTAAACAGGTCATGTTGGGAAACTGATCATATCTCTCTGATGGAGAATCCAATGGATCTCAAACCTATGGGATTGGAAATATGACAGGTCAGGATACCATAGACAAAATTTTTAGACCATGCAGATCCTAAATTTCAGAGATACACCAAAAATAATATGGAACATCTGAAATGGATCAACGGAGGAAATCTAAGAAGAGGAGGAAGAAGCTCTCACTTAGGGTTTTCAGTTTTTAGGTATGGAAGGACCTGATACAATGTTGGAGACACCTGATGCAACATTGGAAACTTTGATAATGGATTTGGAATTCATTCATCATAGACATTAATCCTCCATCAAAATGTTGTGGGAGGAAGGAGATTAAAGATTAGGGTTTCCAAGTAAGAAGAAACCCTAGCAAAGTTGGGAGAATAATAGGGAAGCAATGAAGGAGGTTTAAATGGCACTGATATTCTATCATCCTAGCACCATGAACATATATAATATGTTTACAAGTGATCTACCTTGGATGGTTAGGGTTTTACCCTTATAGAGAAGACTACTCGACATGTATGACTTGAGAAGATACATGTATGTTTTGAAATCTGTTTCATGATTAAGTTCATAATATGTTTGTCTTCATATTATTGAGGTTAGTACAATCATGATTAATTTTAGATTGTCTGATCACCTTAGTAAAAATATGAATGCACGTGAATAATAGAAGACATTCATTGATTAGGGTTATGACACTTATGATTGTACTAATGCAGTTGTGGTGTTGTATGAGGATGATGTTGTTTGCTAACATGAAAGGTACATCAAGAAAGACAAATCAAGTTCTATGACCATGATGACATGAAGACAAAGACTCATCCATAGTCTTTGATCATTGAAGAGAACAAAGAAGATATTGTTTGGGTATGTTAGACATAACCAAGCATGATAATCTAGGTATGTTCTCCTATATCGAGTTAGTGTTAGGATATTCCTATACTCCATCCTAGTCCTATCAGTATTTTGATTATTTACATTTTCAGTATTGCATGCATTTTTGCATGCAGCATGCATGCATGCAATTTCATGCATCCCAATCATCAGTCTAGCACCTAGCCCTCAGTTAGCCAGCCCCCGGGAGCTTCTCTCAGATCAGTTTTAGCCCTCCTAGTGCTTAGTGCGCCCTTCATGCAGTTGCATGCAGCTCATGCATCCTCTCTCACCTACCTTTCAGTTGTACTTCAATTATCTTCAGTTCTTTCCTTGATTTAAGGCTAGACTGACTCTCAACTGACTGTATCACTTCGATGGATCTCCAGTGAGACTAGACTGCCCATTCTGACTCCAGTTAGCTCCTCATGCGCCCTCCACTAAGCCTCCTTCATTCAGTTAGTTCCCATTACACTCATTTACACCTACTACACTCAGTTAGACTCAGTTTGACGGATGGTTGACAGTGACTTGAGCATTGATGACTCCACTGATGATGAGATAGACTACTAGTTGTGCTTCGATGACACTCCAATGATATTTTGATCACTCCATGAAAGCTAATTAGAATTGCCACCTTAGGCATCCGAATCCTCATGCATTGTATTATTTATTTCTCCATTTGTGATTAATGAATTAGTGTGTGTGAAGTTATTTTGCTTCTATCCGAGTTCTACAGTATTATTATTCTGTTGCTCATTATACTATATTGACCACTCTTAATCTTATTTCTAAATTATTTCTTGTGAGGTATACATCAACTCTTAGATCTGCTATGAGGATTTTCACATGGTATCAGAGCATGTTGAGAGTTTTGTCTATCTCCATTCCTGAGAGTTTTTTGCAGGTTATTATCAAGATTTCGAGTGCACCAGTTGCAGCAATTTCTGTAGTTTTGCAGCAGTAGCAGTTGCAGAATTTTCTATTGTTTTTGCAGGTCTTGTACAGCTTCCATGAATTCATAAGAAATCCCTCCTCTTTCTCCATTCAACTATGATGAATGGAAACAAAAAATGATAGCACATTTGAAGAGCCATGATCTCTTTGATTATTGTTTTGAAAGAGAGTTCGAATCCTCTGAAGAAGAGATTGACTGGTTAAATAAAGGTGACAGTGTCTTTGCAACAATGATGTTTTCTATGTCTCGATGCATGAGACCCATCTTCATTGATTCTGCCAATGAATCTCCAAAATAGATATGGGCCCAACTGGATGAAAGATTTGGCAAGCAGAATGAAGGGATTGGTCCAAACCCCTTCGAGAACAAGCAAAGTGATGCATTCTCCCTCCTTGATGATCTCATTTATCATGAATCAGTATCAAACATATCTCATATTGAATTTGTCCACAAAGAAGAAGAACTTGCATATTCTACACTCATGCTCCAAATTTCTTCTATTTCGAATTATGTGCCAGCTCACACTCTACAAATTGCAGAAGGTCCTAAATCCTCTCTTGCATCAGAGTCTGTTGGTTTGCATCATGATCACATGAATGTTTCGGAGGTAAAATCAACCATTGGAGGCAATGCATTTGCTCTCCTTGATCTCTCACCTCTTATGTACTACTATATGATCATTATTCCATGCTTTCAGAAGGTTATTGAAGAATATGGCCGTTGCCATTCGCTTGAGATAATTTCTCATGCACATCATGGTTTTCATCTCTCCCCTGTTGGTTCAAAGGAGATCTCAAGAAACCATTGCCATTCACTTGGGATAATTTCTCATGCATTTACTGGTTTTGATCTCACCTCTAATGGTTCAAAGGAGATCTCAAGAAACCATGATTCAAGTCTTGGATCTAATTTGGATTCTAAGAAATCACTACTTGGGATAATTTCTCATGCATATGATTGTTTTGATCTCAACCTTGCTGGTTCAAAGGAGATCTCAAGAAACCATTTATCAAGTCTTGGAGCTGATTTGGATTCCAGGCAATCATTGTTTGATGGTTCTTTTTGGCATAATCTCACCCATGTTGGTTCGAAGGAGAAGACAAAAGACTATATGCACATTCATAGATTTGATCCTACCTCAACTGATTCGAATCACAGGTTCAAGAATCATCCTCATACTTTTGGATTTGTTCTCATCACATTCGATCTGAAGAGCAAGTACAAGCAAATGCTTTCTGAGCATGATCCACTTCTTCCCAAGAAGAAGATACCTCCAGACATATGACCAAGCATCACACCTGCTTGAGTTTGGAGCATTTATTTTTGTGTGTGCCTTACAGTCTATTTTGAGGGGGGGTATTTTTCCCATGAGGTTTTCCCCATTTCCTCTGTTTATTGACTGTTATTATTATTCATTGTATTGGGTGACCTTTGGTCTTAGTTACCAGGGCCCAGGATGGATTAAGGGAGGGTGTTAGGATATTCCTATACTCCATCCTAGTCCTACCAGTATTTTGATTATTTACATTTTCAGTATTGCATGCATTTTTGCATGTAGCATGCATTCTGCATGCATGCATGCAATTGCATGCATCCCAGTCATCAGTCCAGCACCTAGCCCTCAGTTAGCTAGCCCCCGAGAGCTTCTCTCAGATTAGTTTTATCCCTCCTAGTGCTTAGTGCGCCCTTCATGCAGTTGCATGCATCTCATGTGCCCTCTCTCACCCACCTTTCAGTTGTAATTAAGTTATCTTTAGTTCTTTCCTTGATTTAAGGCTAGACTGACTCTCAACTGACTGTATCACTCTGATGGATCTCCAGTGAGATTAGACTTCCCATTCTGACTCCAGTTATCTCCTCATGCGCCCTCCACTGAGCCTCCTTCATTCAGTTAGTTCCAGTTACACTCAGTTACACCTACTACACTCAGTTAGAATCAGTTTGATTGATGGTTGACAGTTACCTAAGCATTGATGACTCCACTGATGATGAGATAGACTACTAGTTGTGCTCCGATGACACTCCAGTGATCTTTTGATCACTCCATGAAGGATAATTCGAATTCCCACCTTAGGAATTCGAATCCTCATGCATTGTATTATTTATTTGTCCATTTGTGATTAATGAATTAGTGTGTGTGAAGTTATTTTGCTTCTATCCGAGTTCTATTGTATTATTATTCTATTGCTCATTATACTACATTGACCACTCTTAATCTTATTCCTAAATTCTTGCTTGTGAGGTATACATCAACTCTTAGATCTGTTGTGAGGATTTTCACAGTTAGAATCCTACTTTGTGTTAGGATCTTAGGTAAGCATACCTGTGTATGAAATGATCATGACCATACATGCTTACGATTATTTAGAATCATAATGTTTTGATAGTATTAAGATTATACTAATGAATGTATTATTATGTATGAGATCTTGAGGAAAGACACAATGATGAAACTAGTACACACTTAAGCATGCATAGTGGTATAGAATGGATAGAATTTCAAAGACATATAATGATGCTATCATAAAGGTAAAATAGAGATCAAGCAGGAGGAAACCACACAAACATAAAAGATAAGTATTTGAGTTGTTATTTGAATCTCTGAATAGTTAATGATATTGATTGTAATAGTTGTATGCATATTTGTATTCCTATAATATATCATGCATAGTGTAAACATTCATATAGCATTGAACAATATACTACTAATATGCATATGATGGGTAAGTTGGACAAACATTCCATTGTTGTTTATCTAGAATGAAACCTTTTTGCTAACATGCTGAGAGCTGTGCACGCTATTGATAGTATGTTCTCGTAGAGATGGAAGGCATCTAGATAACCACTGTATGCATACAGGATATGGAAAAGTGTTGTGCCAAAGTATTGGTCAAGATAGTTGCATAACTATTTGTATCATATCTATATGCATAATACGTTATCATGTCAACATGATTTGATGATTATGAAGTATTAGTAATCATGTAATTAACTTTGATTTGTAGGAAAGATCATGTGCTATGATCTACAAAAGAAGGATGATGAACACCGAATAAGTGATGGATGTTCAACAAGAATACTTACAAATCAAACATACTATAGAAGGCTCGTGGCTAGAGGATTCTCTTAGAAAGAGGGAGAGAATCATGATGAGATGTTTGCTCCAAGTGGCTAGACAAGACCGTTCTCTTAATGGTGTAATTGAAGACGAGGTGTGAATCGAGCAAAATCCCAGGATTCGATAGAGAATCACACAATTAAAGAAAGCTCTATACGGGTTCAATAGGTACCCAGGATCGATAGTCATTTGATGAGCTTAATGATCACCACGGGTGATGCGAATTTCAACCTTTGCTACAAGGTTGAATATGGTTTCTATATACAGATGCCATCCTTCTCTTAGATGGGTGCAAGAAGGAACTCACCATAGAGTTCGAATGATATTGAGGCTCATATCAGTAGACCCATCTGATGGGAGATGGCACAGATAGATATGCAGAAGATCACTCAATGCAGAGTGTGAATGATGTTTAGACACATAATTGATAGCTTCTTGACAAGATTGGGCTTTACCAAAATTAAAGCTGATCCTAACCTTTACCTTAAGGTTATGGATGATGAACCTACTATATTCTTATTGTATGTGGATGATCTCTTTCTGATAGGGAATGAGAAACAGATCATGGAAAGCAAGAAGAAGCTAGCTACATAATTGAGATGAAAGATCTCGGATTGATGTATTACTTCCTAGGTATGGAAGTATGGCAAGGCCCTAAAGGAATCTTTCTCAACCAGGGAAAGTATGTTGTGGAAATCATAAAAATATTTGATATGTTGGAATGTAAAGCCATGGCCACTCCCATGGATTCCAACTTGAAGCTGTTAGCTGATGACTCATCAGAGTTAGTGGGATGTAACTCTTTACAAACATATTATTGGGTCATTGATGTATCTGATGAATACCAAGCCAGATATATGCTTTGTTGTGAACACCTTGAGTTAGTATCTAGTAGAACCTAGACATGTTCACCTGGTAGCTGCAAAGCATGTGATGAGGTACCTAAGGGGTACGATAGACTTTGGTCTATATTATCTTGGAGATCATGACTTCAGATTGTATGGCTACACACTAGATGTTGATTGGGCAGGAAGTGTATTAGATAGGAAGAGCACATCGGGAAGATGTTATTGTCTGGGATTTTCCATGATCTCGTGGTTTAGCAGGAAGCAGTCTATTGTGGCTCTCAGCACAACTGAAGCGGAATATATAGCTGCTTGCTCTGCTAGTTGTGAAACGATATGGCTTCAGAAGTTGTTATCAGGATTGTTTGACTTAGAGATGGAATTCACTGTGATCCTGTGTGACAACCAGAGTTGTATCAAGATGACGGAGAATCCAGTTTCCATGATAAGTCAAAGCACATAGAGATCTGATATTTCTATATATGGGATATGGTGCAGAAAGGAGCTATAAAGCTTGAGTATGTGAGCATTGACGAACAAGTTGCTGATGTATTGACCAAACCTCTGTCTTGAGTAAAATTTGAGTATTTTTGAGACAATCTTGGTGTAGTTCAGAAGGACCCTCCTCAAAAAGGGGAGTGATATGGTCGATGATGATACTTGGATACTGGTATCGATATGGATACCTGTATCGATGATTAGGTTACCCGTTTCGATGATTAGTTTGATGATGAGGTTACTTGTCCCAACGATGAGGTCGATGAGTGGTCCTTAGACTTAGTCTATGTTGACGAGTGGATTGTATCATCCCTGGACACAGGTCCTAAAGGAATCCGTAGACTCTTGTCTTCGAGAAAGATGTTGGTGAATGATGTAATGTGCGCTCCTGGACTACTCAGCATAGCAGTGGGTGATCATTCACAGGTTGTAAATACTAGATTTGATCTAGGTCACACCCAGTTGAAATAGTATTGGCTCTGTGGTTGACTGGAATGATGTAATGTGCACTCCTGGACTGCTCAACATAGAAGTGGGTGATCATTCACAGAACCTGTAATGATGTAATGCTCACTCTTGGACTGCTCAGTGCAACAGTAGGTGATCATTCACAGGTTGTAAATCCTAGATTTGATCTAGGTCACACCCAGTTGAAATAGTACTGGCTTTGTGGTTGTAAATCCTAGATTTGATCTAGGTCACACCCCAGTTGAAATAGTACTGGCTCTGTGGTTGAATGGAATGATGTAATGTGCACTCCTGGATTGCTCAGCATAGCAGTGGGTAATCATTCACAGAAAATGTAATGATGTATTGTTCGCTCCTGGACTGATCAGTGCAGGAGTAGGTGATCATTCATACGTTGTAAATCCTAGATTTGATCTAGGTCACACCCTAGTTGAAATAGTACTGGCTATGTGGTTGTAAATCCTAGATTTGATCTAGGTCACACCCCAGTTGAAATAGTACTGGATCTGTGGTTGACTGGAGTTTGGAATGATGTAATGTGCACTCCTAGACTGCTCAGTGTAGTAGTAGGTGATCATTCCCAGGTCCTTTAATGATGTAATGTTTGCTCCTGGACTGCTCAGTGTAGCAGTAGGTGATCATTCACAGGTTGTAAAAATCCTAGATTTAATCTAGGTCACATCCAGTATGAAAAAGGACTGGCACTGTGTTATTGCATTGTCCCTAGACATGATATGGTTTCTTAAAGTGATAGGGATTGATCATCCCATAAGTGGATCAGGATTGTATCATCCTTAGACTTGTGTCCTAAAGTGAGAGGGATTGATCATCCTGTAATTGGAACATGTGTGTTGCAGATTGTGATGTTGTTGATCAAGAGATCCAAACGATGAGGCTATTGATCGGAATATCCAGATGTTGATACCGTTGATTGGGAGATCCAGATGATGAGGTTGTTGATCGAGAGATCCAGATGATGCTGTTGATCGAGAGATCCAGATGATGCTATTTATCGGGAGATCCAGATGATGATGTTGTTGATCGGGAGATCTAGACGATGAGGTTGTTGATCAAGAGATCCAGATGATGATCGGAAGATCCAAATGATGATGCTGATGTAGCCGATCAAGTGTTGCAGAAGATGAAGATTCAGTACTGACGATGTTGATGTTCCAGTAAATTGTTTGAGTTACTGATGATGATTGAAGAAAGCTTCCAATGATTTATAGATGTATCAGGTATGATGTTGATGACTCCTTGCTCCTGTAGATGTTGTTAGAATATCCTTCTCGTTAAGGGGGAGTGTTGAAATATTGTAACTTCTAAGAATATTCTATTTGTACTTTATCCGGAGATGTTTCATTCCTTTGTCGGGACTTCATTGTATATTCAGAGATGTTTATTCCTCCGTCGAAATGTGGTAACTTGGGTTATTAGACTTCCCTAGTGGGGTCGGCCTAGAGTCAATTGTAATGGGGTGTTTAAGTCCCCTAGTGGGGTTGACCCAGTCAGCATTATGTTGAGTGGTTAAGTTGGGGCCGACCTAGTTAGGGTTAAAAGTTAGGTGAAGTAAAGTATAAATAGAGGAGGTGTGTTCCTCATTTAACACACTCTCACTCACTTGTGAAACTCGCATAGGAGAGGAGAGATCTGCAAAGGAGGAGAAGGAGCTCATGTTTGGGGATTACATCTTTGTATTCGTTGGTCATCTATATTGAGGAAGATTTGCTGGGTTTTCTACCCCATGAGGTTTTCCCAGGATAAATTTGTGTCTCTTGTGTTTATGATGTGATTGTTGTTCTTTCAGTGATCCTGTATATGCTATTGTTGTGAAATTGAATGTAATACTGATGTTATCTATCTTAGCATATTGAATCTTAACAATTCATATTAGAGATCAACTAGATGCTTGGCCTCTTGCATGAATATTACATACATTTTCCAGTTCATATATTTTATATGAAGTTTATGGTTGTTCATATCAATAGTGTGGCAATGCATGATTATGCATGCAACTGTTTGACAAAACTTATTTTCAATTTGTCAAATTGTTTGTCTGAATCTCTCCTAGAGAGAAAATCCATGTGGCTAATATTTTGCAAGCAAATTAATTTCTCAAGCGATAATTCATTGCCCTTATCGGAATTACTTATGTCCAATTTATTTATGAAAACCAATTTATCAAGGATGGTTATTCCCCATTATTGTCATTAGTTGTGTGTCCAATTTATTATGCAAATAAATTTTGCAGAGTTGAAATTGTTGTCCTCATGGGCATTATTTTTGTGTTTTTGCAAACAATTCCATTTTTCAAAGGTGAAATCATTGTCTATTTCAAGCACAATTTGAATTTGGCAAGCAAATATATAGTTTACAAAGGTGAAATCGTTGCCCATTCTAGATCCGGCAAGCAAGTGGAATTCTCAGAGGAGAAATCGTTAACCCTTTTAGGAAAACCCTTGGTGTTCAATTTATGCATGTAAATCAATTTTATTATGGTGAAGTTGCGGTCCCATAGTGCATTTGCATTTAATGAAAATATTGTTATCCAATAGATCTAGCAGAGTTAAGATTGTTGCCTCTTATTGTACTTTGCCGGTGTAAAATATTGTGTGTAAATCAAGTTTTGAAAGAAAATTTTACTTCTTTGAAGGAACATATTTTGAACTTGAGTTAATAGAATAATTTATACTTCATATAGTATTCTTATCGCCTTTCTCCTATTCACCAAATATTTTTGGAATGCAATGCTATTGTGTGGAGATATCCATATTTATTTCAATCTTAGTTCTCTCTCTCTCTCTCTCTCTCTCTCTCTCTCTCTCTCTCTCTCTCTCTCTATCTATCTATCTATCTATCTATATATATATATATATATCGATCGAGGCTAATGTCAATTCTTAGGATAATGTCTAATGCAAGAATGTATGGTAGTAGCAACAAGTGCAAGTACAAGCCAATAAAAAAGTTCTATGGAGATGGACAAGTTACGAGGAGGAAGCTCAGGACATCCAAAAGAACTCAAAGGGGGGGAATCCTTTACCTACTCTTGAAATTATTTTGATTTTAATTTCTGATTATGAAGGGATAATGCATGTTAGTCATGTTGAAAATTCATATGATAATATTGATGTTGATGATTGAATATGTTGAGAAAGCTAAGTTGAAGCTATTATTAATGATATGGTTGTGTTCCTTGGATGTTAAAGATCACATACAAAATCATGGCTGAATATATTGATAATACTACCGCAGAGGATAAGTTATCCTTGGGAAGGAAATGATATTATCTTAAGCAATAGTGAAACATTGTTATTCAATGGCAAATACGTGCAATTGCATAGTTCTATAACTGGAATTTCCAATGCAAATATTAATATACAAAGGTCTAGGAACATCAGTGAAGTGCTTGGATTCAGTTGAATGTTTTTCCCTAATGCATGTTACACTCATATGTTTGATTCAAAATATTGATGATTTGGCTCTTGTTCACGATGTTTTGTTACACTCATATGTTTGATTCAAAATATTGATGATTTGGATCTTGTTCACGATGTTTTCCCTAAGGAATTTGTTTATGAAAGAGCTAAGAAATGAGCTTATTAAAATATCTAGACCTATGAAACATATGAAAGGAAAAATCCATAAACATGTTGTTAACTGGTGTTAATTGTTGTCTTTTTTTAATGATATGACTTGTAAGTGGTGTAGGAACATAATATCCAATCCTAAACAATTGTGTCAACTCGATTCAAGCATATGTCGAGATATGTTTTTGGATTGATAAAATATTTAATCATTTGGCTAGTGGTAGTGACCTATCGTAAAAAATGTTGCATATTTGAATTCTCAAATGTTTTTCCCCAAAAGAAATTAATCAAATCATTTCATATCCAAGCATTTCCTTTCACATCTATTAAAATATAAAAACTTAATTAATGGGACTAAACGCCTACATGCATCATATCATTTGCACATTTAATAAATAAACATACTGTAACATTCTACAGACATACCCACTACACGACGGATTCCAATTTCCTGAATTTTTGTTACAGAATGGTATTCCATTTCCTTTAAAAAGTAAATTCTCATATTCTAACTATAAAACTATTATAATTACATTCATTTGTACAAACATATGACATGAATAATAATACTCAATTAGAAAAACAACAGCTGAATTTAATCCATAATTAAATACCCATGAGTTTTCATGGAACATTGAGGTTTTAACATAATTTCTTCAATGAAATAATTACTTGTAATTATTTGGAATGACCAACTGGATACATAGGGGGCACACTTCTCCTAGCCATAGGTACACTGGGCTCCAATTCTCTCAACCCAACTACCACCCTTGAGCTGGAACCAATCAATTCACCAAACACACTCAAAGTTTTAGCTAGATTTAGTAGGGAAATCACCCATTACTATTCTAACAACATATTCTTCAAGAAATAAACATGAACATGGATACAAACAGTTTATGATTCAACAATTCAGTCCTTCTCTCAACATCAAATCATCAAACACAACCATGGATAAACCCATCTATAGGCATCATGACATCGATGTCAGATTTTATGTTGAGGAAGTCCAACACCATTCATCGTTTCTCTAGTCACTGCTTCATAGGAAGGGTCAACCAAACTATACCATCAATGAGCAGAATGGTGTGGTTAATCAAACACAGGTTTTATGGTCTTCTCTGTAACTCGTGCCATATCCATTTTCTCAAAGACTTGATTTTTCCAATTCGAATGGTATCAAACTCCTGTTGTGAAATGAACTTCCTCAATCCCTCCTTACTTTTGTTTGCATGGGATTTAGAATCCATGTCGGCTCTCTCTCCCAAGAGACCACCACTTTAATATTTTTTAATTCCTCTCCTAAGTTCCTACTTGGAATATTAAACAAGTATTAGTGAATATTAAACATAGTTTAAACTTAAGTTCCAAAACTAATTTTCTTTTATGTTTTCTTAATTGAGTCAAGGTCCTATGACTCACCCCATGGAACTATGTCACAACCCCCTTTCTATCACTGGTAAATAACTTAGTTCCCCATACTCTTTTCACGTACCTTCTCATATGCATCCAGCTATATATTTCATTAATAAACCTAACTGTTCATGTACACATGACATGCCATTTAGTTTAGTATTTACAACATATACAAAAAAAATCTTGAGGATTGAAACTAGGGGTATTACAATAATTGATCTCGCTAGAGGAGGACATTAAGTCGTTATTGATTTTGATTTGTTTCTACTCCTACTATGTTATTATCTTGCTCTTATCATTTATTCTTTCATTATCTGGACATGAGGGATTATGAAACTCGGTAAAATATGGAATTTGGATGATTGAAAAAGAAAGGCAAAGCAAATTCCAAATAATCGGATGTGTTTAAATTTGAGGTTTCTATATGGCATATATTTTCAAAGGGGTTGTCTTGCAGTAAAATTTAAAGTTTCACATGTGAAATGCAAACCAAATTTGGGGTTTACAACATGCAAGATATATTCCTACCATTTTCTTAACGATTTTAAAAAGATGAGCTTTTATGGATCCCTAAACACCAAATGCAAAATTATTATAAGTTATCCATAGCGTTAAAACAAGTTGATGATGAAGGATTTAACCTTCTTAAAGGAAACTTGTCTGACTATTTATAAAACTAGAAAACATAATTCCAATGCAACTATTTAAGTAACTCCATTCCTATAGTCAAAAGCATGCCAAAAATCATCAACATAAATTGCAGTAAAAATAGACTAAAGATAGAAAGAATTAGAACATTTAAGCCTCTATACATCCATCATAGGCCAAATAGCAACATTTCATTCATGGGATACTTATCCAAGAAGGACCCTTCCAATCAGGTCTCAATCCTATCATAAATTCTATGATGATTACCACGGAATTGTTGGAAGGAGTTTGTGTAAAGGAAGTATACCTGATAAGAATCATGTGAAGGAATTACAAGTATTGTACCTTGTGAAAGAGTGTAGAAGTATTGTACCTTATGAAAGAGTGTGAGAATTGATAGTGACATTGGTTTTTGAGGAAAATGTAAGATATCGAGGACCTAACATAACCATGCCAAAATCGAAGCGCCTCATCATCAAGACCCATTTCCTTATGCTTAGACTTCACATAATCAACAACTTGAGATGAATTAATGGGATTAAATAATATGCATGGGTAATATTCCACCATTGTATAAGGCATATTATTAGTACTAGAGTGGTCATAATGTCGGTATAGCCATTCCATTTTAGTGCCTCGTTTGTTCTATTTTTGGTAAATAAGTTACTAAACATCAACATGTTTCTGATTTTTTGTTAGGCACCAATGAGAAGAAGGATGCAAAAGAAGAATGATTTCTGGTTTTTGATGTACAAGTATGCAACAAGCATAGTAACAAAGCTTGTGACTTTAGTTTTGATGCAAATCAATTGGTACATGCATATTAGAAAGAAGAAAAAATTTGTAATTACTTTGAATAGTTGTGTACCAAGGCTACAAACGTAGGTCTTTTGCAAATTTTTATGAACTTTTAAAAATATGTTTCTCAACAATGTTATATATATATTGGAATTTTTTTCAATCTTAAATTTTAATTAAAAATCATTTTCTCATAGATATTGTGTTAATCTTGCGCTAATTAATTATTGTATTTTACTTCTTGATACTTTCTCAATACATGCATTGCATTCTAGCTTATAAATTTAGTTTCTCATTCTGACTCAAAATGTTTGTTCTAAATGTAAGAATGACTAAGATGCTTTTACAATTTGTTTCAAACTCTATTTGCAATTGTATATTGATTACATCATCAAATTCATATGGTCATTTCATTGTACCTTCCATTTAAGACTAGCTTGATTGCACCATATAGCCATTTAACTTAAAACACTTCCTTCAATGAAATCTATGCTTTCTTAATGAGTTTTTTTTTTCTCAAAACCAATATCTTTATATTGATTTTTATATAAAAGCCATTTCTCATTGCCGAGTCAAGAATCACAACATTTAAATTTCACTCCACAAATTTCATGGTTTGGCTTTGTTCTTATTTTACTTTAATATCAAGCCCCTACTTAGTTTTTTTTTATTCATTCAATTAATTATAGGTTTTGAGTACAACATTCCACTATTTTATTTATTTATGAAAATCACGACCATCAAGACCGAAATACAGTGAATGGATTAAAATCATTATGAGAATTTACATTGTTTTAATCATTCATCACAGATTTACTGTCAGTTGTTAAGATGGACGAGTTGGTCTAAGGCGCCAGATTAAGGCCCTGGTCTGAAAGGGCGTGGGTTCAAATCCCACTCTCAACAATGTTCCTTTTGATGTATTATAAATTTAAAAAGTGTTAATGAAGTTATGACCGGTTATCATTTTTGCCGTCTGTCAAGATGGCCGAGTGGTCTAAGGCACTAGACTTAAGTGCTGTGGTCTAAGGCGCTAGACTTAAGTTCTGGTCTTCGAAAGGGGGCGTGGGTTCAAATCCCACTTCTGAAAGTAAACTGCTTAACTAATTTCTTTTAAAAATTTTGCTAATTATATTAGCAAAGTATCAAGGATTTACAAATATCCACTATTTGTTAAAGGGCTAAGCCTTATAATGGCCATATATTTTTCAGCGTTTGCCCTCTTATAGCATATATTTTTCAAGACTCCATTCCATATCCAATTTCTAATTCAATAGTTCAAGACTCTATTCCATACCTAGTTGGAGGTCAAACATATTTTATTACTTGCTTGCTAATATTTCCTACTTTCTCCAATAGGGCCAATTCCCCTTTATCCACCAACAAATTTACAGCGTTTGCCCTCTTATAGCATATATTTTTCAAGACTCTATTCCATATCCAATTTCTAATTCAATAGTTCAAGACTCTATTCCATACCTAGTTGGAGGTCAAACATATTTTATTATTTGCTTGCTACTATTTCCTACTTTCTCCAATAGGGCCAATTCCCCTTGATCCACCAACAAATTTACAGTAGGAAGGGACAATGTGATCCATCAACAATGTGGTGAGATCAAATGAAAAACCCATTATCTAGTTTTTAGGAAACAATGGATGATTTGAGTGCTCAGAAGGAGGCCTTCAACTCTTAGATAAGGGTATATGGCATCCAAAGCTAGGTGAAGAAGGCAAAGTAGAAAGGGTTTTGAAGCATAAAGCCCAAAGCTAGGGCAGTGAGTAAGGTATTGTTAAAACCGTATCCTAAAAGATCAAAGAAGATAAATGTCAAGTCTAATTCCAAAGGTGAGGCCCGACCGTCTGATTAATCGTTCAAACCACCATGTCTTCCATTGCAATCTCTCTTTCATTTCTCATATCAAATGAATGATTGATATTTTCTAAAGAATGGATCCAAAGACTGTCAGGAAGGCATATGTATAAATCTTTGGGAGAAGATATTCTAGACGTGAACTTCGCAATCTCAAAGTCCCAAGTAAGGTGTAATGTATCAACCGTATTATGGCCTCCAAGGTCTTCACTTACTAGTTAGTAATCTAGAGCTTTGAATAATCTGATTGTTTGCATTTTTCTCTATAATATCATGCATCAACATTTGGGATGGTCTTGTCATGGCATATATCTATTTTAATGCATGTTATATTAAGTAATCAAAAAGTAAAGGTTAACATAGATCTAGGGGTTTTTCAATTACATGACCATATTTTTACTATCCTCGATTGCCTCTCTTCCTAGGGTGTATAATACCTTGGGTTGCATAAAAGGCCCATCTCAATTAATCATGAATTCAGGAGCATGAGGATTCGTCATGTGGGCCAACTGCTCAATTCAAAACATAAATCTCAGCTTTATGATACCAATGGCCACGATGGTAGCCAGAATTAAATTCACCACAATAACCCTAAAATACTTCACATCATACTCTTGAACAAATTCTTAATTTTATGTCATCTGGTATTACAACTTACATGAAATACATCCCCTTTCTTCCATATTCAAAGTGTTAAATTGCTCCAATTTCCTTGCCTATATATGTAGATAAATGTTGATGAAGCTCACAAACTCATCTATCTTCTCATGGAATATCTATCTTTTAATTAACCAACGTATATCCATCTTAACTACGAATCTATCATGCGTCAAGAGGAATCAAGGTGCAAATCATTTTTAGCACGTACAAAACTTGAGGAGAGGTTTGCACCTCAAGGGATTTGATCCCTCTCAATACATGATAGATACAAAGTTTAGATGGATCTGCGCTAGTATATATTAAATTAAACTCAATATGTTTCATATTTATTGGATATTTGAATACTAATGTTTCATAACTAAGATATAGTTTGGGGTTTGGAGTGTGCTAAATCCATTTGTGGAATTATAAAAACTACAATGAGTAGATCCATCTTAAATTAAACTACAAAGAGTATATGATCATGATTATGTATATGTATGTGTTTTATATGAATGTGATATTTAAAATTAATCAAGTATCATTTATAATGTATATTTGGGTAAAAAAAAAAACAAAGTAACAATGTTCATTGGTGAAAAAGTGCATAACAACAAAGTGAATATTATCAACTTTATTCGTATCATTGAGTAGTTCAAAACGTCGATGTAAGCCATTGGTGAAAGAATTAACAAAGAAGGTTAGATGCCCTCAATCCGAATTTTTTTCAGACACTGGGTAAAATTGTAATCGCTATCTGAACCCTCACGCTCGAGCCTCCTTCTGCTAGGGTTTCCGCTCGCATCCCCCCTGCAGCTTGGGGATGGATCCTCCTCTAGATCCTAGCCTAGAGGACCGCAGGAGCCTTTTGGATGCGACCTTCAGGGCGTTGGTGGCCTCTACCCCCCCACCTCCTTCTTCTGCAAATTCTTCTGGTGATGGCTTCGTCAAGCGAATGGATGCTCCCAAGATTCAGATCATGTCGGCTGCTTCAAGGTTGAAAGCCCTTGCTCTGAGTGAAAGAGGCTTGATAGGTCAGTTCACCGGGATCTGGCCGTCTCCTAAGACCATGGAAACTTGGATTAAAAAAATCTGGATGCCTTTGATCTCTAGGGGCATTCAACACTGCTTCTGTGGCAACAGCTTCTTCGCGTTTCTGTTTGAAGTTAAAGAAGATAGAGATCTCATTTTTCGAAGCGGACCTTACTTCATGGGCCCTAGGGATCTATACCTTAATTGTTGGAGCTTATCTTTCGATCCAGAAAAGGATGTGCCTTCTGTTGTCCCTGTTTGGGTCTGCCTGCCCCACCTTCCTTTGCACTCCTGGCATGATGAATCCCTCCAGGAAATTGGGAACTCCTTTGGGAAGTATATTGACAAAGTTGAACCAAAAGGCCCTCTATTCTCCTGTGCAAGAATCTGCGTGGAGGTGGGCCTGGATAAGGGACTACCGGAGATAGTAAGCCTATGCATGGATGGTTGGGAATATGATCAAAAAGTAGACTATGAACAATTTCTCTTCAAATGTAAAAAGTGCCATGAATATGATCACTTTGTTAAAAACTGCCCAAAAAAAACAAAAGAGACCCCGGAGAAAATGCAAGAAGAAGAGTGGCATCAGGTAAAAATAGGAAAGAGAATGCTTACTCAAAACCCTAATCCAAAAAAGCAGCAACATGCAAGAGAAATAGAGCAAGTCTTGATCGAAACGGCAATCTTTGCAAGCAACCAGTTTGCAGTCCTGAATGTCGAAGAAGGCGAGATCACTGAACCTTAAATACCCCTAGTTGAGGCGGCTCCTGAGCAAAATGACATCTTAATTTCCAACATCATCTCCCCGTCTCTTGAAGCAGAAAAAATTGACCCTGCAAGGGAGGGCTCCCCACCCCCTGGAAGTTCATGGGATGAAATGGTTAAGCAAAGTAAGGTAACCTCCTTCTCTGTCTCTCCTGAATCTTCTTCAAAAGGGTCTCAAGAACATCATGAACCAGGGCCTCCCCCAAATACAAGAGGCAAAAAATCCCAAAGATACCACCGTGAGCAAGAAGCAGAAAGAGAAATGGAGTTAGGAAGGCAACGAAGCATAGAGGAAACAAAGCTGCTACAGTCCTCCAAAAGCTCAGGAAAACTAGAAGGTAGGGCTCGAGCAGGCCTACAACCGGGGAAGAAGTAATGAAGCTTGTCTCTTGGAACTATAGGGGTCTGGGCGGACCTAACAAAGTTAAAGCAATGAAAGATATTGTCAAATCTGAAAGGCCAGATATCCTACTGATTCAAGATACAAAAATGAGCGATGCGGAGGTCCTGGTACTCACACATCTCTTTTGGAAAGACTGCCACGGTAACGCGATAAGCTCCTGATGAGCATATGGGGGTATCACGACTCTCTTCTGAACTAAGTACTCCACCAAAGTAGTTAAGGAATGTCAACATTGGATTCTATATGAATTCTACAGTAAGGAAGACCATATTATCTACTATGTTTGTAATGTTTATGGACCTATTCATTACAAGGATAAGCAAACCTTTTGGAATAATATCTCCTCCCTGAGAGATATTATTAAAGACAAGGATCTCATCCTTGCTGGTGACTTTAATACTACAAAATCTTAGGCTGAGAAGCATGGTGGCTCTAGAGTTAGAGACCCATTTGGGGAAAATCTAGAAGACCTGATCTCAGATCTAGATTTGCTGGATCCACCATTAAAGAATGGAAAATTCACGTGGAGCAATATATGGGTTGGAGTGGGCCACATCGCTGCCAGGCTTGATCGCTTCCTTGTTAGCTCCTCTTTTTTTCAAAAAGACCTCATCCCTGCCTCCTTTGCGGTACCATCTGCAGTCTTAGATCATAAACCTATCTCTCTTTCTCTTTCCCCTCCTGCCAATTTTGGTCCCATTCCATTTCGTTTTAACCCTTCCTGGTTACATGATGAGAAAGCCCTAATCTTAATAAATTCGGCTTGGAACTACCCTTGTTTTGGGTCTCCTAGCTATATCTGGGAGAACAAACTTAGAAATGCTCGATATGCGTTAAAGAGCTGGGAAAAAACAAATTTCAAAATCCCGAGTCATATAAAAAATCAATTACAAATTGATCTGGAAGCTTTACAATCTGAAATGGAAAGAGTTGATATCACTCCAATCCTCCTTTTTCATGAGCAAGAACTGAACAAAAAAATTATCAGTGGAGCAAGAAAGGAGGAAGAGGATTGGAGAATTATGTCCAGACAATTGTGGCTTCAAGGGGGTGGTAGCAACACAACATACTTCATAAGCAAACCAAAGCAAGGCTCAACTACAATATGATTAAGGAACTCAAAGATAAATATGGATCTAGAATTCTTGATCAGGAAGAAATCAAAGCCCACATTTTTCAACACTTTCAAGAGCTCTATTTGGACAAAAACGAGGTTGATCCCTTGGCCCAGGCAGATCTCCTCTCAGATATTTCATCCCTCATGACTCACAGCAAAAACAGAGAGCTCTCTAAACCTATTATGGAGTTTGAAATCAAAGAAGCCATTTGGTCCTTGCATGCTGATAAAGCTCCAGGACCAGACGACTTCACTATAAACTTACTATAGAGCTGCGTGGGACATTATAAAGGAAGACTTCAATAAGATGTTGAACTGGACGAGGAAAAATGATAAGATTGGGGGGGGCACAAACTCATTCCTAGCCTTGATTCCTAAAGATAATAATCATTTATCTGGTGACCGCTTCAGGCCTATCTCGCTTTGCAACACCTCCTATAAAATTCTTGCAAAAATTCTGGCCACCAGAATGAAGAAAGTCATGGGACATCTAATCTCAGAATCGTAAGGAGGCTTCATTGTAGGGAGACAAATTCTTGACAATATCATTATTTTCCAAGAATCCATCCATTCCAGTGTGGAGCGCAAGTAGCAAGGTATGGCGATTAAACTTGACATGGCAAATGCTTTTGATAGAGTTAATCACTTCTTCCTTTTTGAAATTATGTCAAAGTTTGGATTCTCTAAAAGATTTGTCAAGTGGATTAAGGCCTCCATTAACAATCCATGGATTTCTCCCCTGGTCAATGGAAGACCAACCAATTTCTTCCAAGTCTCTTGGGGAATCCACCAGGGCTTCCCTCTCTCCCCTTATCTCTACATTTTGGTTGTTGACACCTTGAGTCGAAGGCTTCAATGCCTTTAGGATTCTGGCGACTTAAAAGGTTTGAAAATTGCCAGAGGGGTCTGTGCTGCAAACAATGCCCAATTTGTTGACGACACCATCCTGCTCGGAGGAGCGTCCACTATAATTGTTGAATGTTTTAAAAGAGTCCTTACAACCTTTCTTAATGCCTCAGACAACAAATTTAATGCAACCAAATATAAGGTGTAAGGGTGGAACTGCTCCCTCAGTGTCATGGCTAGGATCTCAAGAATTCTTGGGTTTGAAGGAATCACAATCTAGAACTCCTTCAATTACCTTGGCATACCCATCTTTAAAGGGAAAAAAAAGAAGGCGGATTGGCAAGTACTGATTGAAAAAATCAAAAAGAAAATATCCTCTTGGGGTTTAAGATGGCTAAACCCTACTGGGAAACTTACCCTAATAAAGTCCATCTTGTCTTCCTATCCGATCTACGTTTGCTCAATTTCCTTAGCTCCAAGTCAAATCATACAAGAAATCAACAGAGAAATTCGTAAATTCTTTTGGCAGGGTGGAAAATCAGATAGCACTAGGAAGTTCCATTTGATAAATTGGAACACGGTTTGCAGTCCGAAGAAGTGTGGTGGAGTAGGAGTAAAGGATCCTACCATTATGAATCTTGCCCTTGGAGCAAAAATATTGTGTAGAATTGCTACGGACAAAGATGCATGGTTGAAGAAATCCCTTCAAAAAAAAATACATGATGGGTACTAGAAGTCATTGTATTTGAGATCTAAATATGGAAAAAAAGGGACTCCTATATGGGATCTCTGCAAGAAGGCGGCTTTCATTATCAAAGAAAAAATCCATTGGATTGCAGGAAATGGAAAACACATCAAGTTCTGGTATGACAAACTGGAGCTAAACTCCCCTACTAATTTCCAGTATGAGTTAAGAAATCTCAAGAATTGGTTTGACCTCAACAACATCCACACTTTGTTTGACATCTCCATGTGGACCACTAGCGGCAGATGGGCTAGGTGGAAGAATTTGGATCTTCCTGTTCAGCTGCAACCGGATTATAGAGCCTTCCTCTCTTTGTTGCATGAGCAAAGTCCCACCAATAGATTTCTCAAAGACACAAGGGGCTGGGGAAGGTGAGGCTCTTATACGATGAAGGAAGGATATTTTCATGTCTTCAATAGAAAGGTCAAAAGCAATAAAGACGTCAAATGGGCCAAGGTTTGGTGTAAAGACAGTTTGCCAAAGGTGATTGTTTTCTTTTGGGTCCTATCTCACCGAAAAACATTAACCGCAGAGAATTTGAGAAAGCGTGGGATTGAAGGAGTACCCCTTCACCACACACTTTGCAAGGAATCAAAAGAATTCTTGAAGCATATATTTCTCGAATGCAAGTTCTCCCTTGAGGTCTGGAGATACACCTTTAAAATCCTGAATATCAACATTGTGATGCCAACAAATTGGAATGACTTATTCAAGTGCTGGAAGGATTTTTTATCAAGGCTCCTTTACCAAGAAACTGGACTTCACTAGAGCTTGGGAAGCTCTTCCTAGGTTCATTTGTTGGAAAATATGGACGGCTAGAAACAAATAAATTTTTGAAGGCACTCCCTCGAGCTCTAGTAGGGTCTACTCTACAGCTAAAGCCCTTTGGATAGAATCCTTATCTTCGCAAGGAATTCCAAGCATTCAACAGGAACCTCTGATTATTGAAGAAAGAAACTGGATGGAAGAATTTCTTGTGCCACCCCCCTCCCTATTCTGTATCAAGCCCCCGAAAAAGTCGAGACCCTTTTCCTAGCAGCTGAGAATGAATAAAGATGATTTCCAAAATTGGTGGACTAAGTTGGGTTGTAGCTCTCTATTTTTCAACGGTGCCTCGAAAGCAAATCTAGGGTTGGCAGGTACGAGGGGAGTAATTTTCGACTCCAAGGGGAACAAGCAGAGAGCGTTTGCTTGGGGCATTGGGAGAAAGACCAACAATGGAGCGGAATGGCTCGGTCTCATCAAAGGGCTGGAGATCGCTATAAACCTGGGAATTGAGAACTTGAGGTTATTGGGGAGTCACTAATTGACATTAGAGAAGCCAGAAACTTCGTCACCAAAAGGAAGAACCCTTCCACTAAGATGCATCATCTCTTAATCAACATTAGCAAGGAATTCAAAGATGTAACCTATTTCCATACTCTGAGAGGTCTAACCAGACAAGCTGATGGCATGGCCAACAAAGGAATTGGGCTCTCCTATGGCTTCCTTGAGTGTGACAATGTTATCTATGAAAACATATGGATCCCTTAGCCTTTGGCTCCTCCACAGAACTTGGGCCCTCCTCTACCCATTAAGGGGTCTCCACAATTTTTTGGTCTCAAACTATAGAACTCACAAATATTTGTTTTTGGGAAATCCAACCATGCCTTTCGACAGCCACCCTGATCTACGAGGGATGCCCATTCAAATCAACATTTATGTTAGCCGGCCAGAACTCCAGTTGGCCGGCATGCGAAGCTTTGAAAATTGTTTAAGACGGGACGGGAAGGGATCTCCCTACATTCATCCCTGTGATGGTTCTAGATGTCTGAAGTGGAGGTCATTGTGTTGGAGGTCATAGTGTGATCATGGAGCACCACGTTGTTGGGAATTTGTAGGAAGGGGCTGACTTTTTCTTGAAATATATGAGATGCAGCAAGCCTATCAGGAGTTCTCATGGCGCCTGCAGCTGGGCTTTCCCGATGGTGGACGAAACTTTGGGTGACCCGGTGGTTAAAGATCATAGAAACATCCCTAGGCTTGTCCCCTGTCACAAGCATGCCGGGTCTGGAAGAATTTAGGGGCATGATGTGAGGCATGGTATTTCAAAGCATGATGTGGAAATGCTGAACCGTATGCAAGAACTGGAGACTCAAGTTCGTCTGATTTGTAATGAGAATCTAGAATTTAAATGGGTTTTGAACCGTCTCTACTCTTTGGCGCAAGCAACACACTTTGAAGTTAAGTTTCAGAACAACAAGGTGGCTGAGAAGGTGGAACATCTGGAGGTCTTTGTTACCCCCACAAAACATGCAAATCTAATGCTACGAGCAGATAATTGGCAGACCTTGACAGGAAGATGGACAAGCTGAAACAGTTCATGGTTCATGCTGGAAATTTCGTTGATCTCAGCTCTGAAAAGAATGGGGCAGCTGAATTTGAAGGTGCAGTCATGGACACCTGACTCCATTAGCAGTTTCATGGTTGGCCCTTCTTTTTTGGTTTTGTTATGCCTTTCCTACTGTTTTTACGTTTTTTGCACAGTTCTTTTGAAATTTACAGGATGGGAGCACTCCAAAGGCTTGACAAACTTTTAGAAAGCTCCATTCAGTTTTTGTATAAGGCAACATTGTAGCTATGTTTCATTTTTGTATTTTCCTTCTTGGACAGTTTGTAAGGTGTTATAGTTTTCATAGAACAGGAATATATCATGTCAGCTATAAGTTTGAAGAAGATGAACTTGGAGTGATGGATGCCACCCTGTTATGCGAGCAATTTGTCCTCTTTCTATGTAATCTCCGTTTTTTATATATAATGAAAGCCGCTCAACCATTTCTGTAAAAAAAAAAACAAAGTGAATATTCACTTTATGGAATGCATATCATATATTTCAATTAATTCTTTTATTTTTAATTAATTGGAATATATATATATATATATATATATATATATATATATATATATATATATATATATATATATATAAAGTTTAAGCTAGAGCCGACATTGTAAATTTTTTGTTTACTTAATATTTTATTGAAGTGCCACGTGTCAACTCCAAGTTGAGCATGGAATTACACTTCTTCCTCGTACTAGGCTATAGATAGTGCCTCTCGATGCAATAAAAATATTCTTACAAGCTCTCTAGCTTCTAATTAATACTAATATTCCTTAACCCCGCCTCATGTATATATACAATACCAAAAGAAAAGCATTAGAAACTCAATACAATGAGTGAGACCATGGGGATTTTAATTAGCTATTGTAGCAGCCATAAAAGCTGATTGAGCAAAGAAGGTTGGGACTTGGCTTCACATTCCCTACCATAATCAAAATCACTCTCATTTTTCCCTGTTTATCTGACACCTCTACCATATCCTCCATCCTCTCATCCTTCCCATTGTTTGAACCTTCAACATTGCCAGTAGCACACTCCTTGAAGTAGGACCATGCCAAAATAATGTGAGCAAAGTGTATGGGAGTGAGCAGGAGTAGGGCACCCACTCCACCAAAATTGTATGGTCAAACATTAGAGAAGAAAATGGAATTCATAAATTTGTATAAAATGTAAAATGAAAAACATAAAAAACACAAGATCATCATGAAATTTCTATTTGACAAATGGATAGGATGTGAAATTCCAAACTCGGAAACATGTAACACATAAACTACAATCATATCATTTATTAATATTATCACTATTACATCTGACATATAATGTTTCTTCACGTTATCCATATTATATGATTTAAACCCCACATAACTTTAGAGCTTGTTGGAAAAACACAATGACCATATTAAATGGAGATTGAGGAGCTAGTGACACACTTGGATTTTGTTCTAAATTTGTTTATTTGTTTTTCAATTAACATTAAAGATGTTTCTTTTGATAACATTTTCAGTAATGAGGGGTGGCAGGAGCAGGGGGTTCTATTGAACCTTGATATAAATGTAGAAATATCCTTCTCTTGGGGTATTGGTATTGCTACCAACAACCAGGCTTAAGTGTGGCTAAATTTCATGCCCTATACTTGGGAACATACTACATCAAAATCCAACACATTCAAAATGTAATGATCTTAGGAAATTATCTCTTAGTAATCAAGTAGGTGCAAAAAAAGATTACTAAAGAAGGGACCATTCATAGTAGGTTTTTTGAAAGGATCAACTGGAACCTCAATGACCTTACCAATGTTCATCCCTTTCATGTTCGACATCTCAATAATTACACTGTTGATTGGTTAGCAAATGAAGTCGTGTCTCTTGAAAAGGGAGTCCTCGTAAAAAATGGGGACTCCTTGAAAGGATGTGGCTTCCATAGGTTTGGAATGTTAAGCATCATTGTGGCATTAATTAACTTAAACCTCCCCACTCATGGCATTGATAGGAGTGTCAATACTTGGAAAATTCAAAATCATTTGAGGATGGTGATTCTTATCACCATTAATTTGCACAAGGGAGTCATTGCACTACCCTATACTTCTAGCTCCCCCACTTCTTTGTATCTTGCTCTTATTATGCCTATCTTTATGGCCCTTATTTGTATTTGTATTAGCCAAGGTGTGATATCTTCTATGCATCTAGTTATGGTTTCTGATAGTTTTGGAGATGTGGAATTGTGCCACATTCCTCTTTCCAGCGTTCAACTTCTGTGAAGGGCTTCTAGATGCTATCCTTTGATAGTGGTAAAGCTTTCGGTCCAAATCATCTAGCTATTTGACTCCAAAATGATTATAGATTGGTTATTTTCTATTATAATTTGTTTATGGAACAGAGGTGTCGAGTCCTTTAAGGTTTCTAATCTCTTTGTCCCATGCTTATGTTTTTGTTTCTAGGGCCTTTCTAGTTTTTTCTCTTGTGGAAATATTGTGTATTGAGTTATCCCTTCTTAGCTTTGGCATTGATATGACTAACTCCCTGAATATGGACCCAATTGGTGGAGAAGAAACCAGAGTGTTAAAGAAAATTCTTAGGGGAATGAAATGTCAACTGGAAGGCATAATACAAGTGATTGAATACCTCAACATTCATATAGAGAAGCAGGAATCCCAACAAGAAGAAATGGAGAACAATGTGAAGGAGCAGGGGGGGATTGAGAAGCTAGCTAGTGATACTGAGATGCATTACAACATAATACTTGGTTTTCTCATGGTACTAAGTCTACCATAGGACAACCTATAACTTCTATTGGTTCTAAGCTCATCGATGAGGAAACAATCCAACAAATTGCCATGGAAATTATTGAACAACCTCACACTCAGCATGACCAGGGATCTGGCCAAGGTGACCAATGGAGGAAAGTTGCAATGGCCACTATTTCAGTTAATTTACATCTTTTTTTTTACAATAACGGTTAAAAAATTATATTAAAAAGAACTATGGGGTTTCTCCACACAGTGAGAGTACATAGAGTTCCCGAAGGCCAAAATTCAAAATTGTCATAGTCTGGGCTATTCTACCCTCTACTAACTATTGAATTACATAATTCCCAAGAGAACATGATGAGAATCCGTGTGTTATGGAGAGTCTGTATCCGGATAAAGAAGAGATCCATCTTCATAAATAATACATATTGAATAATAATTGAATTGTGATGAATAATATTACATTGAGGGCCTTTTTTATATATTGTTAGGCACCCTTTGAGAGGAGTCGTGTCCTCTTATAAATATAATTATTATTAATTAATTCTTAGTTTATATATATTTATTATTTTATTTATGTTTGTGACATTGCCTTCCCCTTAAGGGAAGCTTTGTCCTCAAAGCTTAGTTTCCTGATGTCATTTTTTTTTTAAATTCTGGCTCTATGTCGAACTAATGACTTGAGACATGCAAGTTTGATTACCAACATCACTTCCTTTTATTTCTTTTGCTTCAAAATATGCATTAAATATATATATTTGGTGAAGTTTCGTTTATGCTTTTACCGCTTGCTTGGTTATAGATCTTAACTCTTCTTGTCATCAACTGGAGAGACTTGACATACTTGATGCCAATCTTATCTTGTGTCTGATTAATCTTATAGTTGTTCTCACTGATGTTCTTTTGAGGTGAGAGGATAGTCAAGGTATAGTTTAAATATGAAACATTTGATTTCTCTGATTTTATTTCTTTTGCACACTGTGGGATCGATCCCTTATCATTGCATTGATCATTGTTATTGTCAGCAACACTGGCTTGGATCTTCTCGCAAACTTGGTCAATATCATCTCCATCTTTATCTTATATATCATTGTTATTTTCGTCATCACTATGATATTCCGTATCCTTGTCTTGTTTATTATCTTGATTAATATTATTAATCTCATCTTGGTTGCCATAATGATTTTCTATATCTTCCTCATTTTCATCATTTTTATGTTCTTTATCTGGTTTTTCTTTAGGGCTTTGAACGCCAAATTTAGATTTAGGTTCTAAGTCCTTGTCTTGAGAAGCCCTTGATCTCCCTTGTTGGATTACTTTATTGAAGGCATTGTTAATATCTTTTTGAGTAGCTTTTATCATTGATTGTTCCATATGATCAAACATCTTGTCCATCTGTTTCTTTTGCTCATCAAAAAGCATATCCAATTCTTTCCACATTGAGCTCATGACTAACGTAAAAGTTTTCCCAGTGATTTATGTGGAACTTGATTAATTAATAATAATGATTATTTATTATTAATTAAATCAAGATAATGATAAGTAATAAAAGCAATATAAAAATAATTATTATTATTTGTAAATAATAATATTATTATATGTATTTATTATAAAGTTTTTTTAAAAATAATATCCAACAACCTTTCAATAAATAGATAACCTAATTAAGGTGTTAGTTGGTTTCTTGATAAAACTAAGGGTTGCTTTTATAAACCAAGGGATGCTTTTATAAAACCAAGGGCTCACAAAATCATGTGCACTTTCATAAAACCATGTGCAGTTTTGTTATTCTTACTTCTTGTTTTCTCTTCTTCTTTTTTTTTAATCTTTTTTTACTTCTTTTCTCACTATCTTTCTTTTATTTTTATTTTTATTTTCTTTAAGTCAAAGACCTAATTTGGAGAAGGGGCTCTCATACCAATGTAACACCATATCCGAGTGTTATGGGGAATCCATATCCAGATAAAGAAGAGATCCATCTTCATAAATAATACATATTGAATAATAATTGAATTGTGATGAATATTACATCGAGAAACTTTTTGTATATATTGTTAGGCACCCTTTGAGAGGAGTCATGTCCTCTTATAAATATAATTATTATTAATTAATTGTTAGTTTATATATATATTTATTTTTTTATTTATGTTTGTGACATTCTTATTCTTGTTCTTGTTCCACATCTGCATCTTCTTTGAATAATCTAGAGGAATATGCCATGTATCATAATTGATCTCCTGATAACTGTCATCTGCATCTTCATGAAATATTACATCTCTACTTGGAAAATTTTATGTGTTCTAGGATCAAACATCTTGTATGCTTTTTGATCATCACAGTAACCAAGAAAAATGCACCTGATTGATTTTGCATCAAGCTTTCTTCTATCATCTTTAGGAATGTGAGAAAAATCCTTATTTCCAAATACTCTTAGATGACTTACTTCATGCTTATAACAAAAAAAACCTTGAAAATTATTTTTATGGTCTAAACTTTTAGTTGGATTTCTATTTTTCAAATAAACAACAGTACTATCTGCTTCATCCCAAAAACAATTAGTAAGATTTTTACCTTCCATCATGCTCCGTGCACATTAAACCAAAGTTTTGTTCTTCCTTTCAGTTATTCCATTTTACTACAAAGTATGTGGCACTGTGAATTGCTACCGAATTCCATTATCTTTGCAGTATCTGATGAAGGCCCCTGATGAATACTCTCCCCCTTGATATGATTTGAGGATTTTGATGTACTTTCCTGCTTGCTTCTCAACCAAGTTTTTAAACGCTTTGAAATAATAAAAGACACCACTCTTCTTTTTCATAAAATACACCCAAGTATACTTGCTAGTATCATCAATAAAAATCAGGAAATAGGATGCTCAACCTAGTGATCTTGTTTGGAAGGGGCCACAAACATCTGTATGCACAAGTTCAAGAATATCTCTTTTCCTTGTATCTGTATGAGTAGGAAAATATTCCTTGTGTTGCTTACCTAGTGCACACCATTCACATGCAGTTTGTTCATTCTTAAGCAATGTAAGCCCTTCCACCATGCCTTATTTTTGCAGTAGAAAAAAATCATTATAATTTAAATGTATATACCTTTGGTGCCATAACATTTCAGTTGACATGGTTTTTGATGCCATTGCTTGATGAGCATTCATTGTCACATCCAACTTGTGTAATCCACCAACTCTTACTCTTGTATCAATCACCTTGTAGTGATCTTGCATATCCTTCACAAAATATCGTGACTTAACAAATTCAGCCTTCATATTCTGATATGTTATGGTGGACACAGAAATTAAGTTCTTCTTTATACCAAGTACACACATCACATTTTGTATCTGCTTAACATTATCATTTGGCAATGTCACGGATATGTCACCATATCCTTTAACCTGATGTGAGCGATTATCCCCAAGATATATATTGGCACCATTATTTGTCTCATGATAATTTTCAAACCAGTCCTTGTTACAAGACATATGTATGGATGCACCAGAATCAACAAACCAGGCATTAGAGTCATATGATTCAGTTGACAAGGCGACATTAAACAATTTGAGATTTTGGGAGTCATCATTCATTCTTTCCTCTCCTTCAACGAAATGACCAACATGCCATCTATTTTTGGACTCATCGGAATTATTTTTAAAACCATCTCTAGCAATGTGTCCAGGCTTACCACGGTAAAAGAAAATAGCATGTGCATCAGGATTACCTCCCTTATTTATTTCCCATGGCTTCTTCCTGTATGGTTGTTTTGTCTTCGCTAGCAATGCCAAATCTGAACTTGAAGTCCCGCAATTTATATTTCTCACACGTTCTTCTTCTTGTACAAGGATACCTGCCAATTCTTCAACTGTAGGAGCCTTTTCCCACGCTGCAAGACTTGTAATAAATTGTTGCTATTATGCCAACATCCCCTTTAATGTGACGATGACCAGATCATAACTGGAAACCTTCTCACCAATAGCACCAAGCATGTCTTTCAAGTCTTTAATTCTAGAAATATAACTATTAGCATCTTCATTCGCTTCCATCCTAATTGAAAGCAATTTAGTTTTTAAGAACAAGATGCGTTTTGAATTGGATGTTTCATACAAACCTTTGAGAGTGCTCCATGTAGTTGGGGATGCCTTGCATTCTTTGATGTGCGAGATGATGTTTTACTTCGTGGACATTCTGAGAAGCACCTTTGCTTTTCTCTTGCGACGCTCCCAATCTTGAACTGAGTTGGCAGGCGCTTCAGGCTTGTCTTCTTTTCCAATTGCGATGCCACAAGCCATCGTTGCTTCCAACAATGTCTAGATATTGAATTTCCAATTCATGTAATTGGAACCGTCCATCTTGTTTGATTCATTCATGTGTGAATCCGCCAAGTTATTCACCATATTTAACTAAAATAAAATTCCCTCAGCTTCAAACTGATTAGCACACAGGAATTATTGCTTGAACAATGATCTTATGGAAAACGCACACAGGAATTATTGCTTGAACAATGATCTTATGGAAAACAATCCTTGTGGCCGCACAAACTTTGAACAACTCTGCTTCACACATGCTCACCAATCCTCCAGACGCATATCTTCACTATAGTGGTGGATTTCCACCAGATGTCCTACATGACCTTTCTCTTCAACCGAAACAACAATTAAAAAAATTGGAAACGATAGTAGAGCGACTCCTCCAACAAGGACAGCCAAACAGAATGGTGACAAACAATAGAACAGTGGCTCTGTGCACAACTGACTCTTTCACACGTTGACAGTAATCCGACCTTCCATGTATTTTATCTTCCAAAGCATAGCAGGAAAATCAGAAATCAGAAATCCAATCCTCAACTTAGTGCTCTAGCAGAAAGTGAGCAAATTCTACATGATATCCAACAAGCTCTCTCCTTCTCGACACAGGGATTCAACAACAACATCAATTTCTGGGCATTCTCCTCATCCCCACACAACTCTCTCTTCGTGCGTAGTGGTAATCAAACAAAAGTGACTCCTTTTCTTTCTTTTTTCTACAGACAGCAGCTCCCTCCAATATTGCACCAAATCCTTCACATAGGCTTCAATGTCTATGATCCTTAAGGCGATGGTTCGCTTGATATAAGTATACAGTTGATGACATATTTAATTTCTTATAGATCTTGTCAGATTTATAATCACGTTGACATACAATGGTCCCTCTAGAAAGATAGCATTGATTTCTGACAATGATCTTTATTGATCACCAGTTAGTCGATTAGATACACATGTATATGCTATACTTGCAATAGATTGCATGAGGTCTTCTTGCGCAGTGGCAGATTATCATCTTAACAATCATCCAAATACACCTTTCACTGGATCCTCCTCTTCATTATGGCGGTTCTGGTACCAATGTATACCTCTGGATAGCGGTGCTTCTTGTGTCTTCACTTGATAACTATAATAGGTCGGCTCCCTCTTTTAGATGGATGGCTTCTCAAAAAATGATGGTAGCAGCAACGTCACCACAGGATTGTCTCCAAGGCTCTGATACCAAATTAAATCATTGAACAACGCAGAATAGAGCAGAGATAGAAGCCATCCAGGCTCCACACAAAGTGAGACAAAGCTCACACATACCACACTTTATTAATCTAGAAAATGCTTACATATTTATAGGATTACATTCATGCTTAACAATCTTAACAACTTCCTGGAAACAAGGATTTGGAGACCATTCGCGACATGGAAACAAACCAAAGCTGTTACAACTGATGAACTAAGAATACACAACACTAACCATCTCAAGCAACCATTCTAACAATCTACCAATTCTGCCATTTTGACATTATTTTTCCAACAACACTCCCATTCACTGTTGCAGAAACCTAGTTCCTATAGTTCCCATAAGTACCTCCGATGAGATGTCACTTGCTTGCAAGTGATGCTGAAAGGGTCGATATCTTGGGTTTTGATGGTGAATAGTTTATTGGACCTGGGTCAAAGTATAAATAAGCCAACAAATGGTTCTGTTGTCGGGACCGGGATCTGTGTTGAAGGGGGATGTGGCATCCATCTAAGCCCGAGATTCATAACTGGATCGATAGGAAGTTGAAGGAATTTGCTGAAGATCAGAATAAAAATCCACACCTGAGTTGGGAGGATTGGTTGGCTAGGTATATCATTTTAGATATTCGTGAAGCTTTCTTTGGAGAATTTCTCATTTTATTAACCAAGTGGTTGTCGAGGCTAACTCTACAAAAGAGGTGTTTTCAAGGGGGTGAGCCTACAGTTTGGACCCCTGAGTTAGTCCATAATCTTAAAGGTGTTAACAATAAGATCTCCCATGTTGTTGATTACTAGTTGGATAGTATACTGGAGGGGTGTATTAGAAAGTTTGTTATAGACACTAGGAAGTCTTATAGTGTTGCTAAGAAAGAATTTTTCCAGGGACCAGAAGGTAAGTATCTGAAGTATTTAAACTTGTGGATTAAAATGCTACTTTGTGAAAAAGGGGTTATGCAGATGGAATCCGAGGAGTAAATTATGTGTGCACGATGGATCTGGGTGTCGAAGAGAGGATGGTCTGGAGCAAGTTCAAGAGGATTGAACTGAGATGATAAGGGGGGGATAAAGTGAGATGGATGAAGAGTATGGCTTAGTATGAAGTGGGAGAAGATTTCGGTCATGTGAGAGAAGGAAAACTATGACAGAAGAAGAAGTTGGAAATGTGACTAGAGGATGGGACTATGAACCAATACCACAGCTCGAAGAAGAATATTACGATATAGGAGTGGCCGAAGGGGAGAATTTCAATGCATATTCGAGGAAGAACCTGATGATCCATATTAGACCAGAGACTTCAACATACCTACATCTTCGTGCACATCTCTAGAAGTTGATGTAAGAGACAATAGTTTATTATACCCGTTTATACAAACAAGCAATAATAGTGGTGGTATCTAGATTAGTGCCTAGACTAGCAATAAAGTTGTAAGTGTTAACCCCGTGGACCAAGTTAGATATTACCTCTAAGAAACAAAATGCCTAGGGATTATACGAATTTACCTATTTTCCATGGGAATGGATCGAAATATCCACACCAACACTGGTTTTTGTGTGAATTTGTTTGGATTGTTAAACAAGTGCAAGAGAGGATGTGAAAAGAGCGTAGTTAATCACGACCTTTCGGGGCCGTGCTTTAGACTAGTTCATGAAATTTGAAACTGTACCTGTGGGAAATGCACAGATAACATTAGCAGAGATTAAGGATGCGTAAAATATGAGTTTCAAAATCCAAAGTCCGAGTTGCAATGCATTTTTGAGCTTAAGGAAATCAAATAGTTATCGAATTAATCTGTATGGGACTTCAACCAAAGGTTTAAAACGTTGATGGATCATGTAAGTTTCCAAATGAAAGATGTTCGACATAAGGAATGGTTCATTGTCATTTTGTTATCACATATCAGAGTTCCATTGATGCAACAGAATATTGCGACGCATATTGAGGCTCTTGAACTAGCTATGAAACTGGAGGCATCACTCGTAGGAGAGACTAGGACATGCATGGTCAAAATATAGTCGCAACTAACAACTTTGTCACTACAAATTGAAGATATTAAGAAAGGGAAAGACAAAAGAGAAGAATTTTGGTGTACAAGGTGTAAATCAGAAGGTCATTCTAAGAATTAGTGCCCAACATTCTGGGAATACATAGCTGCAGGGCTCCTAATCCATTAAATCAAGGAGCTGGAGTTTGGTGTAGGATATTTCAGACTAGAGGACATTGACCAGAGGAATTCTATTTGTTATAGAAAAAAAATTGTAAGTGCTCACAAGAACTTATTCTGTAAATTATGTAGATCAATTGGTCGTGATGAAAAATATTGTTGAGCATATCAATTACTTTCAGAACGTACAATTGATGCATACCGAATGAAAGGGGAGGAGCAAGCTAAAGGGAGTGGCACCCATTTCCAACATCATAGAGGTGGCTTTCAAGGACAAAGACAAGGAGGATTTGGTTGAGGTAGATGCCATGTAATCTGTTATAATTGTGGTCATCCAGGGGATTTCGCTAAAGATTGCCCGGACATGTGTTCAACATGCACGTATTGTAGAACATTAGATCATACCATTGAATATTTCCCACAACCCATAGCAAAGTGGAAAGAAAAAGGGAACCAAACCCATAATCATAATGTTCAGAAGATATCAGTAGAACCAAGGGAGAGACCATCCATTGTCACTGTAATTACATGGGGAGGAGTTGCGACAGGAGATGATAAAGGAATACACGATAATCACCACGATCCTAGAGTTAGACCTACAGTGCAACACCCTACTCTATTTGACGTCCAAAAAGATAAATATATGTTCGTCAAATCGATGGGATAATTTACTATGACACACAAAGGGCCATCGATATCCAGTTCATTTCCAATATATGATAAAGTTCCTACATACGATATGCAGCTCTGTTATGACCGCTTACTTCCAAGAAGACCACAAGGAAAGGTATGTGCACTAAGAAACTTTTTAAAGGTTTCTTAGATTTAATTAAGGATGAATAAGCATTGAGGGAATTACATAGTTTAATTGAACACTCATAAATGGAGGTAGTAGAGTCTACTCAAGAAAGGGTTGTAATCATTTTCAAAGGAATAGAAAAATAAGAAGACAAATGCGGCTCAATGCGTAGATTGGGGATTATAACATGGATTTTATTATTCTAGATCTGGGCTCAGATGTGAACATCATCACAAAGAATACTTGGGAAAATATGGGGAAACCTAAGTTAGTATGGTCACCTGTCCAGTTAAGATTAGCTAACCAACTGAAAGTGATTTCATTCAGAAGAATGGAGGGTGTTCCTATTGAAGTGGAAGGGCTATGAAGCTTTGCATATTTCGAAGTCATAGAGATAGTCGATGAACTAACCCATATCCTGCATTACTTGGTATAGATTGGGCCATTGAAAATCAGCCCATCATAACTATGAATAAGTGGGTTATGACATTTGAAGGGGGGGAACATCAGATTTGTCACACCGTTGGATCCTTTGTAGGGCCCAATGTATTTCTAACATGTTAAAGAAGAATATGATGTCCAGCATTAGAGAATATTTACAACATAACTTCAAGAGTGGATGACTATGTCAACCCCACAGTAGATGGTGCCTTAAGCTGGCGCAACATTAGTTCATGTTCATCAGATTCTGAAGAGGCATTGGAGAATTGGTAGACTAGGTTGCATGGAGTATTGATGAGGAGGTGTGCTCGTATTACAAATTTGGTACGTCATATTGGCATAGAGGTATGTAATCTCCCTACTTATGAAGGGTTACCTTAGATGATTTTATTAGTGATTTTGAACTCAAGATACCCGAACAACAACGATTGTTAGCATTAGATGTAGCGCTGAAGGCTACCCCAACAAGGTGGTGGGATGTTCACAAGGGATATATAGAGGGTTGGTCGTAGTGTCGCGAGCTAATGGAGATCAAGTTCGGAGAAAGGGATTACATATGTTGGAATAAATTTTGATGGGATAAATAGTCATGTGGAGCATTTGGTAGCATGTACTAATGTATGGAAGGATATACCTAAGAAGGAGTGGGTCCATATATTTATCCATACACTAGATATTATACCTAGAAACTGGTATACAACACTAGAGATTCGACGCGGTACAACTGATTGGGATGATCTGGCTATAAACTTCAGAAGAACATTCATCTATGAAGATGATGATCCAACAATGTATACAACATTACAAATCATTAAGGCCAAAATATTTGAAGAAGTAATAGTACCATTCTCTGAGGTACCACAATGGACTGTGACACTTAAGCAAGCTTCGGAATGCTACAATATTACTAAGGACCCAAACGATGATCTAAGAGATGTGCATATCCTAGAAATAGAAGGAAGCCGAAATCTGGAGGGACCTGATATTGCATCTGATAAATTTTTGCAGTGTTTGAAGACAAAGAAGGTAAATATTGGCTCAAAATAATATCCTAAATTTTCTAATAATGGAGATTATTGGTATGATGAGACTATTGGCAAACTAACTGAATTATTGCATGACTATCAAGACTTATTTCCTACTAAATTTTTAGAAATGAAAGGTATAGTTGGAGATTTGGGTGAAACAAAAATCCCAATGAAACCTTATGCAAAACCCATAAAGCAGAGACCTTATAGGTTGAACCCCATGTATAAGGAAAAGGTAAAAGTTGAGATTCAAATGATGTTAGAAGTAGGAATCATTGAACTTGTCGAAGAATCTGGATGGATTAGCCCAATGGTGGTTCAAGACAAGAAAACTAGTGAAATTTGAATTTGTGTAGATTTGAGAAAACTAAATGATGCGAGTTTGCATGACCCCTTCCCTACACCTTTTACGGATGAAGTTTTAGAAAATGTTGGTGGTCAAGAGGCTTATTCATTTACTGATGGGTTTTCAGGTTACCATCAAATTAGGATTACTAAGGAGGATCGACATAAAACCACATTTGCTACTGAATGGGGTTGTTATCAATACATAGTGATGCCATTTGGCTTAAAGAATTCCCCAGCTATCTTTTCTAGAGTGGTTGTCATATCATTCAAGGAATTCATTCATAAATTCATAGAGGTATATTTCAATGACTGGATGGTCTATGGGTTGCTAAAGAATCACATTGAGAACTTGAGATTGATTTTAGATTGTTGTAGACAATATCAAATATCTTTAAACATAAAGAAATGTGTTTTTTGCACTCCATTTGGTATATTGTTGGGACATGTTGTTTGTAAGCAAGGCATGTTGATGGACCCTACAAAAATGGCTATCATAGTAAATATTTCTCCACTGAAATCAATGCGACAACTGAGAACCACTTTGGGACATACATGATACTATAGGAAATTTATTAAAGGATATGCCCAGATAACAACTCTGATGGAGAAATTGTTAAAGAAAGACATTAAGTTCCAATGGAATGAATAATGTCAGCAGAGCCTTGACACGTTTAAAGAAAATATGGTGACAACACCTATTCTGGTATTTCTGGATTGGTGAAAGGAAGTCCATGTACATGTTGATGCTTGATCTGTTTATTTGGGTGTAGTACTTGCTCAACCCAGAGAAGGGTCCATCAACCATCCTATTGCATTTTCTAGCATGAAATTATTCATGGCAGAGAGAAATTATATTACGATAGAAAGGGAGGTATTAGTTATGGTATATGCTTTACAAAAGTTCATGCATTATTTGTTAGGTGTTCATTTTAAAATTTTCATCGGTGACTCTACTTTGAGGAACCCGGTAAACAAGTTAGTGTTGGGTGAAAAATTATGTTAGTGGCTACTATTATTCCAAGTGTATGATTTCGAAATTGTAGTTAAACCAAGAATACTGAATGCGGGTCCTGACCATTTGTCAAGTCTAGAAATAGGAGAAGATCCAGTTAGTTTGGACGATAACCTCCCATATGCGTAATTATACTATGTGAAGATGATAGATGGATATTTCGAATATATTGTACACTTTTTGAATACAAGTATGGCACCAAAAGGGTTTACTATAGCACAAAAAACACAACTGGTTTTCAAAGCAGTAGATTATCGGCTCATAACGGGTCAATTATATAAACTAGGACCTGACAAAATCTTCAGAAGATGTGTTTTGGAGCATAAGCGACCCTTGATTTTGGCTGAAGCTCATGATGGTGTCATAGGAGGTCATTATGCATGAAAAGAAACTGCATAGAAAATATTGAGGGCATGACTATGGTGGCCTACCCTACATAAGGATGCCAAGGAGTATTGCAAATCTTGTGACATTTTCGAAAGAATTGGGAAACCGCTAAGGAGGGATGAGATGCCATTAGCATTGCAGGTGACGTTGCAAGCCTTCAACAAATGGGTTGTTGATTTTGTTGGACCAATTAACTCACCTAAGAATAGGTAGGGAGCACGGTACATTATCACTATGACCGTTTTTCTAACTATATGGGATGAAGTCGAACCCCTAAAAGATTGTACTGTTGTCACTACTGCGAAATTTGTATTCTGAAATGTGATTACTAGATTTGGATGCCTTTGCATTTTATTAAGTGACCAAGGAACTCACTTTCTGAACAACACAAGAATTCCATATTCACCACCAGAAAGGTACTCCCTGTCATCCTCAGACTAATGGAACTATCAAATCCTTTAATAAGATTTTGGAACAAGCATTGACAAAGGTTTGTAATGGGAATCATGATGACTAGGACTTGAAGGTCCCTGCAGTTTTATGGGCTTATTGAACAAATTGCAAGAATTTGATGGGTCAGACACCTTTTAGGTTGGTATACGGGAAAGAGGTTGTCATGCCAATGGAATATATTGTACCCAGCTTAAGAATTTTTGCATTAATAGAGATGTCATACATTGGTGTAGGAGAGTAATAGTTGTTGCAGTTTCTACAATTAGAGGAAGACAGTTTTTTCATAGGTTTTAAGCAGCAGGTTCAGAAGAGTCGAGAAAAGGCCTGCAATGATCGCCACATCAAGCAGAAGCAGTTTCAAGAGGGAGATTTAGTTCTCCCATATGACAGTAAGTTCTTCAAATATCCAGGTAAGCTAAAGATACATTGGTTAGGGCCTTATTTGATTAAGTACATAACAGGAGGGGGTGTTGTCCAACTACAGAAACTTAATGGTGAAATTATGAAGGGATTAGTCAATGGGAGTTGGCTGAAACTATATAGGGACAATCGTAACTTTTGCCGAAAATCAGCAAGAATGGTGAGGTATAGGTTCCAAATGCAGTTGAAATAGGCATTGGGCATTGAACTAAGTCTGCATATGTAATTTTTTTTTAGAACTCTTGTTTTTGTCGAAGTAGAAGTTTGTATATATGTCACAGTTGTTAACATGTCACGAGTGAATGGATTGATATTTAAAATTTGCACGTGGAATTGAAATGACCGGAAAAGTACTTAAAAGTTGCATTAATGAAACAGAAAAAGGTGATGTCCAGAAGACAATAAATGAAATAAATTTAGAAAGTTAGCAAAACAGTGGGAATGATCTATTCATGATAGTGGAAATAAATGTCATCTTAATTAAGGAAATATACAGAATATTTGGTCAGGTGCATGAAATATACAGACAATGTGGTGAAAATATCGGACTATGAGTCATTAAAAACATAGTGTGCCTGAGAACTCAGACTCAAAGTGCATTGTGCATTACTGAGAATGAGAGAAGAGAGGATCCAAACAACAGTGTACTAAGACAATGGTTATGCATGAACAGAAAATCGACAATATCATTCGAGACTTCATGGCGTCCAGGTTGTCGGGATATCAAGGAGATCCACAGGTGGTCCAAGAGCATGTACCAACATTACCTCCTAGCTCATTAAGGAGCACAACAAGAAGAACACCTCAACCATGAATTCATGAGGTGAGAAGTAAGCAAATAAATTATGTAGGGGCATCCACATCTGCAATTCCATCTGGGCTACATACCGTTGATAAATCCAAATGTAAAACTAGTTCAAGTTCCTAAGAATGCTAAATACATGCTTGTCATGCTTGAGATCCCAACAGGATTTTTACAGGTGGGAGACATGATGGGGAAGGCACCAAAGTTAAAGTATGTCGACTGTGATTTGGTAGACAAGTTGAAGTTCCTAGAGTTTGTCATAGATAAGTACTCACAGATGGTTCCCAATGCAGAAGGAGGAGCTCGTGTTCTAGAGACGTTAGAATGGGCTTTGGGTTTGGAAAAACCGGGCTTATTGGGTCTTTTGAAGATTCCACACTTTGGTCAGATTTCGGAAGCTAATGCTTGCGTAAAGCGACTGTTACTATGTGTCCATGGTGGATTCCTCTTGTTGGATAGACATGTTTCAATTGATACAAACTTGGTAGAAAGGATTACGGATTTTCCAACTCACAGGTTAGATCTGGTAGCCTATTGTGTAGGAAAAGATAAAGATCAAGTGCTTGCAAACACAATGAAGGATAAATATTAGTTAGAGAAGAGCAATTGGTGTTACAAGGTAGCCTCTATTAAAGATCAGGATATTTGATTTGCGATGCAAATTCTGGTAAGTAAGTTGCTAAAGAAATGTTGGCCCAACCAAGTTCCTGCATCCATGATTACTCTGGTCGAGCAATGTACTTAGGGTGTCCAGATGAATTGGGAAATATTCCTTCTCAACGAGTTCTTGAATGACTGCCAAGATGCACAAGAAGTAGGTACTCTTTTTCACTATTCGTGGTTGTTATTATCGATTGCTTTAGTTGCTTGGGAAGAGCCAATGTATTCTGATTTTGCGGAAGTATCGCCTAGCTATCTTGTGGTTGTGCGGTTTGCATCATTATTAGTCAATGATAATGCATATAAGAAGAGGGATTCCAATATAATACTCTACATGTATACGGAAGCTATTCAATATAGTATTAAGAAGGTTCCTCGTATAGAACCTCATGTGGTGGATCTCTTTAAGCATATCATCTGGTTTAAGGCCACACCACAACATATGTATATTCAAGCTCGTAGGGATCCAAATCAGGAGTGGTTTCCTACCCACTACAAGTTGACAGAATAAGATATTGGTGAAATCATTCATGAATGGCCAGAGGAATGGAAGGTGCCCATTCCTCAAGAAGAACTATCTCCACCCATGTCAAAGGATGGAGGTGCGAAGGCTCAACAAAATGGTGGAAGTAAGAAATGCCAAGCACAACAGGGCGAAGGTCTATTTGTTGCAACAGGAGGAACTAGGGGCACATGTGGAGTAAAATAAGACCCATCACAATCACATGCACAAGATAGGGATTGTGGTGCAACACAACCTGGGCCTTCGACCAAGGGAAAAGGAAAAGTTTCAGAACCACCAGTAGGGAGAAAGACGGAGAGTAAGGCTCATAAGGATTCTACAGTTTTGGTATTAACAGAGGATGATGTCAAATTACTGATAGATAGATTTAAGAAAACCACAGAGGATATTTTGCAAAAAGGTGCGAATGCACACTTAAAAATTTGTGGAGTAATTTTAAATCAGATCAATATGATGTAAGAAGTGTTTGAAGGAATCCGACTCACTTCAAATCCAAAGGATCCAACAACAGAAAAGCAGGGTGAGTCTCAGGGTCGAGAGAGGCCAGTATCGCGACTATCTTTAGTTGCATAGCCACAAGTTGTAATGATACCTCCAAAAGCATTAAGATGCCTAGATCTAGAGACACATGTTGGTGTCAAAGGTTTGAGCTGTATTGATCTACATTTAGCAGAGATACCTATGCATATTTTACACACTCTGCATTTAAGAATTGCTAATGAAATTAAGGGGTGAGAAGAATACAGTTACAGTCAAATGATGAAGTATATTTATGAAATGGATCAACTTATAGATAAATGCAAGGGACTTAAAAAAGAACGGGATACCGTAGTCGAGAAAAAGGATAGGCTACAAAAATATATAGAGATAGTTTGTAGCGGAGTTCCTGAGGTTGAAATGGAAGAAATAACACCACTTGAGAGCAAGCTATCAACCTTGGGTGAAGTTATTAAGGGATTTAGAGCTAGAATTAGTGACTTGGAAGCACACGTTGTGCCAAGAACACTATAGGAAGTGAGGGATCAACGACTTGAGGAATTTAAATCTTTCGTTGAAGGCATCAAGGCCTTAGAGGCAGAATGTGCGAAGTTGTTTGACGAAAGTGGACATGCCTGGGTAGATTTAATGGACGATGAAGGTCTAAAGGATATCACCGCTAAATTGGAAAGCGCTCAGTCTAGAGTTGTGAATCTCAAGGATGCTATCAATACATTGCCACCACAATAATGAATGATGAAGGTAGTTAAGAATAAGTAGTTGCAAGCTGAAATTAATTAGTTGAGAGAAGACTAGCAGAGGTGAGGCAGGTAGAGTCTATATAGAATGAAGCAGTTCGAGTACCCAACATTATTCAAGGAGAGCACAAGCAAATAAAGGCGATGGTCCAACTAGTTGAAGAACCATAGTCTAGGGAAAGTTAACTGTGCAACTAGTCCAGGATCTCGTATAGCATATCGAGAAACTGAGGAATATTGTTTTCTCAGTAAAGGACATATATGATGAGTTTTTGATGTAGTGGAAACCATAGTAGGTCCACCAGTAAAGTGGCTCGAGACGAGCCACATTTAATTGTTGGGGGCCTATTGGGATGGGAAAAGTTTTGGTATAGTTAGTAGAGCTTGGAAATTAGTTTTGGGTGTGAACAGAGACAAGAAGAGGTGATCCACAAAAGAAGGATTGACTCCGATGAAGCGGTCGAGGAATAAATAACAAGGCATTTTTTACTTCATCAACAATGGAGTTAGTTGAGAGTAGTTACAGTTTTGTGTCCACTTACATTAATAAGTCCAAGTAGTGGGAGCAGGGGAGGACTATGAATAAGTCTTATATGTATGTAATGGGTCAAAAAGTTTTGGGTTGGCTAGATTAAGAGATAATATGTAGTTTTGGTCTGAATACTGAAGAAAGTATGTTTTGGGTACAAAGAGATATTGATGTGATGTTAATGTATAAGCAAGTCGCAAGAGGTTGTAGCGATCTACAAGCTTACTGTGTAGTAATGAGGAGAGAAATTTTGATGGTTGTGTGCGCAAACATGAAATGCTAAATTTGCTTCAACTTATGAATAAGAATAAGGCTTCCGTGGTTTTTTCCTATCTTGGGTTTCCACGTAATATCTGGTGTTTATGTGTGTGAATGGTTGGTGTGTGTTATTCTCTTTTATGTTGCTATGTCTTATAATATTACTATGATTGTTAACACCCAAAAATTGTTCACTAGCTCATCTCCCTAGTCGCATAAACCATTTGTCCACTTTTCCTACATTTTTGGGCTCCAAAACCCCAAAAAACCCCTAAATTGGTAACCAAATGGAAAAAAAATCATTATTTCCCTCCTCAATTAATGAAAATCCTTCAAAAAAGGATAAAATCCCACAAAAGGGGTCAAAATCCCCATAAAGAAAAAGAAAAGGGGAAAATGTCAAAATAAAATTAAAAAGGAGAGAAAACATCAAATACCACTAGCCATAACCACTGGTTTCCCAAAACCATGAGCCAATACTCCACCACCCAAAATTACTATAAAAGGGTGATGGAGGCCCCTCATTCAATATCCATGATCAACTCTTCCTACCCTTATGTTGTCAAAATTCCTGTTGAACTTGATCCTATCACCTTGAGCTTTTGTTCCCCATTCAGTTGAGTCTTGGCCACCTCTTGAGAATTTGGAGAAGAGAAAGGAACTCTGGAGACTCGGCGCACTACTCTTCGTACAGCTGCGAGGGCCCACATCTACACACCTTTTGAGGTAACTCTTATTGTAAACCCTTGTTTGCAACATAGTACAAAATATACTTTATGGGTTCCGATCTATTTGTTATTTTAACTGCAGTAATTAGTTAGATTTATTTTCATTGTTATTTGCACTCACACATATTATTATCTATATTTTGAGAATTGCTACTAAGGGTTCCATAATCCTTAGTAGGTTCTCTTTAGCACAAGTTGGTGTGAAAAAAACTAGCTACATTTTTGGCGACTCTGCTCGGTCGATTCCCATCGATCTTTGGTTTAGTTTAGTTTTTGTATTTGTTATTTTACTTGCCTTTACAGTTCTGGCCTAGCTTTGGCCCCCACACTTGCAGATTTGACCCTTGCCTTCGCAATGCCCTTCATTAGTTCCGTTTTTACGGCCCGACCCGCAACTTTCTGCAATTAACTTGCAGCCCAAAAACCGTGCTCCCAAGCGCGACTTTCGGACCAAAACTCGCGCCTAGAGTGCGTCTTTCCGCCTGTAAGTTGTGCACTCAACGCGCCTTCCAGCTAGTAAGCCATGCGTTCCAGGCGCCTTTAGGCGTGTAAGTTGCACCCTCCGGGTGTCTCTCGGATTGCTACCCGCGCCCTTTGCGTGACTTCGGCCCTGCTACCCGCGCCCCCCACGCACCTTTGAGCCTGAAACCTACGCCCTTTTTTCATGTTTCTATTTTTCTGTTTCGACACGATTTTTCTGGAGGCTACTGCACCCAGAGTGCGACTTTTCTCCTCATAGCCACACCCTGCAACCATTTTTTTTACTCTTTCCTTACCCAGATAGCCTCATGTTTTCCTGCATCCATTTTTCTATCAGTACTTTTATGTTGTTTTCTTGCTGTAGCATTTAACATATTTCATTTTGCATTATATTTCAACAAGCTTATTTAGTTTACACACAACAATTAATATTTTTCATTTAGTTTTAGTCATTTATTTTCCATCATTTACTATCTGGCGTTATTGGGTTCACACCACTTGTGCACACACATTCTCCCCATAATTCAAGTGAGACTAAAATTGGCTTAATTAAACACACCTTAACCCCACTTGGAGAACCCAAAACCAATTTTGTAGCTAGGTAGGACATTGGGGTTAGGCATCCAAATAACACCCCCTTTGTCATACACATTTGAGACATAGTTGTTGTCCTTTAGGGATCCAAAATTCCCTATTATTTATTGGTATGGTTGACACTGATTTGTCGGAGGGCCTCTCCCATAGGAGGGAAAGTGGCAAGACTGGTTCTGGAAGTCTGAGTGGAATACCACTCTCCATTATGTACTGAAGGATACCAACTCGTTTTTCTCGTCGTGCATGTTGGCGCCCATACCGGGTGCGTGACGCCCAAAGAACTGAAGCCGCAGGACACCTTTCTGGACGTGCCATGAACGAGGTAGCTTAGTTTCCATTCTTCTAGGACTCTTTTACCTGAAGTCCCTCTCGGTAGAGGGATATCCTTTATCCACTTGGTTCTACATTTCGTATTGCCTGACTGTGGATTTCATCACCTTGCAGGGGATACGATTTGTGTGAGCTTCCATATCTTTTAGATATGTGTTTGCATGCTCCTATATCCCCATTGGTTAGTGAGTCTACCTTTTTTCTTTCTAGGAGTGTTGCTTGTTGGTATTCTAGCCATTTTATTGTCGCTTCGCTTGTTGTAGCATGTTGTTGCAGTAAGTGTTTTTGAGCTTGTTGTTGGCCTAAATGTCCTATTTTTACAAGATCTCCTTTTTCACACACGGTTGCACTAGGATTTTTTATCCTTTTATCCACTACATCTCTTTAGCACTTTTACACATGTCACCATTGATTCACCAAGACACTCTCGTCGCCTATGGGGACTATCCCTGTAGCACGGTCCACTTGACACCACTCGTCACTCTCCCTTGAGGAGCGCATCTTCATCGCCGGATCTTGATCCCTATGCCCCTTATTTCACAACTAATTCTGAACTAGATTCACCTATATACACAGCTCCGTCTAGCCCCATGGCCGACGTGAACCCCAACCCATTTTTCGGAGGGATTGTTGGCAGTACTTCCACCATTTCCCTCACTACCACTTCAGCATCCTTTCCTACTATACCCTCTATAGGACCTACACCTGGCATTTCAGTCACTACTTCCATACCCATTGGTCGCAGATCTATTCCGACCACCGTCTCTTTGGTCACCAGTAGCACCCCTGGAGGCACTAGCCCTTCCATATCGATCCCTCCACCTTTTACCAGTGGTCCCTCGATCCTTGTTATGACCCATGCCACCACCCCACCACTCGATGGAGGTGGCCCAACGATCGCCGCCATGGCTAGCACGCAGGCCACTTCAACCATGTCACATCCTCTTGCTACTTTTCCATTCATGGCTAATCTCAACCTACTTGATCTGGCCCGATTGACTAACGACACGATCCGACATGACCCTACATGGCCCCCCATTCCTACCAAACTCCCTTCGTACATCCCCAAATTCAAAGGAAAGGGTGGTGAGGACCCCCAAAACCATATCATGTCCTTCCACTTATCGTGTTCCTCTAACTCCATAGTGGACTACTCGATACGCCTACGCCTTTTAAAACAGACACTCACTGGCGCTGCAGCCAAGTGGTATATTGAACAACCACATGGGACACATTCCACTTTTACATCCCTTTCTTCGACTTTCCTGCAGTTCTTCCAGTTACTTGTCCGTTATGACAATGGTGTTGATATTTTACTATCTTGCAGACAGAACACAACTACTCACATCACTGACCATATCCATGAATGGCATAGACGTTGTAGTTTGTGCAAGATCAAGTTAGATGACTTCATCTTTTTAGATTGGTTCTTGAATTACCTCATACCAATTATCGCCAAGGATGTGGCATCTGAACGGCCCCAAACCGAAGAAGAAGCCATACTTAAATCCCAATAGTTTGACCTTATCTATGCACATTCGGGCTACCTGTACTCCATTTTACCTGATGCTCCTCACGGTGATTCCTCCCGGAAGGACGCGCCGAGCGCATCCCATGCTGTTGATGGCATTATTGGACACATTGCATCTCGCAGTCATCCATATGTCCATATGCCTCCCGCCATCACTGTGACTTATAATCCTACACCCAGCTCTAGACCACCCGCCATGAGTAGTGGTCCCGACCTTTCTCGCACCACGACCCACTCTGGAGGAACACCTTCATATGTTCCCCCAGCCCAGGCTCCTCATATACATGGACCTTCTTGTGTGACGCATTGCTATAGTCATACTCTACCAGCATATGTCCCCCTTATTGCACCACCCGCTTACTACCATCCACCCGTTGCACCTGTGCTTGTACAAAATCAATCCCCTCCCACTTATTATCCACCACAGGCTACCACAACACCCGCCCAACCTCAAACCCCCCCTCATTCTCCAAGGGAAATTTTATGCCTAGCAAAACCAACCGCAAAACCAATCTCTCAACAGAACCAACAAGGCCAACAAAATAGGGGACGCGGACGTAATCGAGCCAATAACCAGCCCCCCGGTAGAGGCATTCCACCACCGAACCCCCTTGATAACAATGGCGTCGCACCGACTAACCAAAATCTTGATCGACCACCTTAGCAATGTAAAAATCCTAACTTACGGATGAACCACCCATGTTCTATTTGTGGAATCTATGGCCATTACACGCACAATTGTCCCCACCTAGAGCGAGCTTGTGAACTCTGGAGTGACGACGCCCAACGCCAAGGACATGCTGCACCTTCGGCACCACCAAACCCACCATAATCCAATGCACAACCTATGGTGTTACAGAACCCCCTACCCACGCAAGGGGTAGTATCCACCCAACCTTTGGTTCCTCCTCAAGGGGTTGTTGCACCGCAACAGCCAGTTTCTTACGCCACTCTTTTTAGTCAACCCATTGACTCATGTACCCACCACCTTTTATTAATGTCTTCGGATGATATCAACCTTCAAACATGTCGTAACCAGTATGGTTCCTCCACCGAAACCATTCATGCGGATAAGGCCACTACCACTCTTCCCACAGATCATTCGTTACGTCTACCCCAGCACCGTTCGACGGCGCCCCCAAAGCTCCTCTATTTCCTCTGCGTCGCATCAATAACAATCCCAATGCTCGTGTTTCCGCCAACTATAATATTGTGGATGAATTAGCCCAGTCCCCTGCTGCTATGTCAGCCTTGGAAGTCTTAAAGAATTTCCCAACACAGCGCAAAACACTGTTGTCTGCCATAGGTTCAATCTATCCTTTTGAATCATGAATGATGGAATTCGATTTAGACCAATCTGAACCATGCATGCCTTCCACCTTAACATTTCAAGTCTCCGTGTCAATCCAGAATCTTGTTATCCATCGGTGCATCATCGATGAGGGTGCCTCTACATGCATCATGTCTACATTTGTGTGGCAGAAGCTAGGATCCCCTCCCCTATATCCATCCACGACTGCCTTACGAGCTTATCATGGCCGTTCATCTCAGCTGCAAGGCCTTCTCACTAATGTTCCAGTCCAATTAGCTGGAAAAACTATCCCGATTGACATCGAAGTCGTCAACGCCCAGCTCGACTACAACCTACTCCTAGGACGAAGCTACATGTAGGCCATGAAGGTTATTGCCTCATCTGTATTCCAGCTTATGATGTTCCCCCATGAGGGACGGGTTGTTAAAATCGATCAAGTCACTTACTACGACCTGAATGTGCCCGCTACACTTGAAAATTTTCTCCCCATGGTTGAACAAACTATTTTTGGTGCCCCTACCTCTTTGGTTTCCATCGTAGGGCCTAGACTTTATTCAGAGAATCCAATGGCCTCCACATTTCATTTTGTACCACCTCCCCCTCCCACCATTGAGATCTATGAATTGTGCACTATTTCGTCAAATCGCTCGGTCCCTAACCCTCAACCACCATTGCTGCTTCAATCGCCATCAATACCTAGCCACGTTGGAGCCACACCAATCCACACAATCCCATTCTTGTTTCCACCTTCAGGGGTAGTGAGTATGCCTGTCATGGCCACGATTAATCTCCCAGGGTTGACATTAGGACTTCCCGTGTGGTATTTACTTGCCCCTAATCCTACTCCAATGCCATAAGTCATTCTTCAATTGTTCCAACCGATCACCACCGCCAATCATCCACCTCCCGGTGTGATGAAAAAATCTTCCTACAACATAGCCCCTCAGTCATCCAAGAATGATGTGGGCAGAGCCACACACACTCGTACTACACCAAATCTAACTAAAACTGTACACCCTCCCCCGCTAGCCCACGCACCCCCCAAGTGTTCCTTGTGCGATGATTTGGGTCACGCAACCCATAATTATCCGCAATTGTCTGGCCTTCAAGAACACATGAAGATGTTGGACGATGAACCCACTATATCGGTTTTCGAACTCCCAACCACCCCACCACCACGTAACAAATCTTTGCGCACCAACCATTCCTGCGCCATATGTGAAGTTTACGGCCATTAATATCATCATTGTCCATACTTACCAGAGTATTGGTTGGTGCTCCATGAAATACTTCAGTATTCTTTAGAATCATCCAATATTACTACCATCGAGGAGATTCACCCACCTAAATCCTCCTACTCAGGAGAAGTTGACACTATCTATATGATTTCCACAAGTGGCAAACCAACCATTCCCCCGACATCTAGTTTTCCCTCTTCCGATTTGTCCACATAGTGTTTCCGCATTGACGAAGAAATCCTCGAAGCACTAACCTCACCCGACTTCCCTTGGGATGAAATGCATCATAGAGCCTACTTTATTCCCTAGGAGTCTCCTCCTGTTACATCCAACCAATTTTTCGTCGTGTCAAAAGACTTCATCCATAGCCAAGTGGTCTGGTTTAAGAACCCCATCCCAACTCCTGATGCCTTCGAGGAAGGTAACATGGCTAACATCTCGCCCACCATACAGGTCTATATTTCCGTTACACCTGGTATAGTTGAGAACATTACGTTAGGCGCCTCCTGTACTCTAGATGAAGTCACTTCCTATAAGAATCTCTTCCAAGAGTTTTGTGATTTTTTCGCTTGGTCATATACTGAGATGCCTGGTCTTAACCCTGCCATTGTTGAACACCGTATTGATACTTGGACGAACATCCCGCCTGTCCATCAAAAGAAACAACCCATTCACCCCTCCAAATTACTAGTCGTGAAGGCCGAGATTGAAAAATTACGACAAGCTGGGTTCATTTATCCCATTGCTTACACCACATGGGTGTCCAATCCAGTGTTGGTTAACAAGAAACAGGGCACCATTCGCGTCTGTACTGATTTTCGTGATCTGAATTTAGCTTGTCCCAAAGACAACTTTCCTACGCCTTTCATCGATCAGCTAATTGATGCATGTGTGGGTCATGAGATTCCCTCCTTCATGGACGGTTTCTCTGGCTACAATCAGATTCAAATTTGCAAGGAGGATTAGTATAAGACTTCCTTTACTACTCCATGGGGAACCTTTTCATATCATGTTATGCCATTTGGTCTTAAAAATGCTGGCACCACATTTTAGTGGGCCATGACCTTTTGTTTTCACGACTTGGTCCATATAATCCTTGTCTACTTGGATGACCTCAACGCTCGATCCAAGAAACGGTCTGACCACCTAGACGATCTCTGGCAAGTCTTTTTGCGTTGTCGTAGATACAACATTTGCTTGAACCCCCACAAGTGTGTTTTTTGCGTTCCGGCTGGACGGTTATTGGGTTACATTGTTTCCCAAAAAGGAATCACCTTCGACCCCTTGAAGCTTCAAGCCATTCTTGACCTCCAATCGCCACGTACTTTACGCCAATTACAAAGCCTTCAATGCAAAGCCAATTTTCTCCGTCACTTCGTTCCTGAATATGCTACGAAAGTTCATGGTTTCCTTCGCTTGCTTCAGACCCACGTTCCCTTTTTTTGGGAGGAACATGCAAAAGCGTCTTTTGAAGCAATAAAATAGGCCTTGACTTCCGCCCCATTGATTTCACCTCTTTATTTCTTGAAGGATTTTATCCTTTATGTTTCGGCATCCGACTATGCCGTTTTCGATGTGTTAGTCTAGGAAGATAGTGCACGTCAAGAACATGTCATATATTATGTGAGTCATACATTGTTTGGTCCACCACTACGATACCCCCATGAGGAGAAGTTGGCCCTCGTTGTCGTCTTCTCTGTTCAAAAGGTACATCACTACATTCTTATGAGCCGAACTACAGTTGTGGAAGACTCCAACCCCATGGTATATCTCTTGAGTCACTACCTCCTTCAAGGCCGCTTAGCTAAATGGATCATTATCCTTCAAGAATATAACCTGAAATTTGTTACACCCAAGAGTACCAAAGCCCTTGCATTGGCACATATTATGACTGATTTACCATCTTCGTCAGCATCACCTCCAAATATCACTAATTTTCCCGACAACCACTTGTTCACTATATTGTCGGATGACCCATGGTATGGCGACATCCTGGTATACCTCCGAACACAGAAGTTTCGATCCAACCTTGATCACAATGATTGACGTCGCATCCGCCATCACGCTTCACACTATATCCTGCTTGGCGATGTCCTTTATCGACGCGGAGTTAACACCATTTTACGTTGATGCCTCACACATGACGAGGCTAAACGGGTTTTGAATGATTGTCATAGTGGATCCTGTGGTGTCCACTTCTCTGGAATGGAAACTGCCCAAAAGGTCATCCGCATTGGGTATTTCTGGCCCACCTTTTTCACTGATTTCATTACAACAATCAAACATTGCCGGAATTGCCAACTTTTTTCCCCCAAATCTAGGACCCCTCTTGCCCCTATCCATCCAGTCATCATTGTTGTCCCTTTCTGTAAGTGGGCCATCGATTTTATGGAATGTAACCCCCCCTCGGTGAATGGCCATAAATACATCATTGTGGATGTCGACTATTTCACTAAATGGGTTGAGGCCATTCCCACATATAACTGCTAGCCCAAGACCGCGACACGTTTCTTTTTTAACCATGCCACTACTCAGTTCGAGGTCCCTAAACAACTCGTATCCGACCATGGAAAACACTTCGAGGACACTGTTTGGAAATATTTTTCCACCTTCCTGAAGTTTGACCACCAGTATGCCTCATCCTACTACCCTCAGGGGAACGACCAAGTCAAGGCTATCAATTACCTCACTCCCACTAAGATCACCACAGGTTTTACCCCTTTCCATTTGGTTCACGGCGTAGAGTTGGTTCTCCCCATTGAGTGTCAAATCCTTGCTTTACACATTGTCGTTGATATTCTGTCGGACACCTCACCTCTTGAGTAACACTTACTCCTATTGGAACAGGCCGACAGAGACTGACGAGCAGCCTTAAAAATCATTGATTCTGCCAAACATTGATCCAAATCCCATTACGACAAGCACGTCCATCCCCGAACCTTCGAAGAAGGATACCTAGTGCTCGTTTATGACCAAGCTCCTGACAAACACGGAAAAGGAAAGTTTGAATCCATGTGGAAAGGCCCTTACATTGTCCAAACCTGTCTCGGCAAGGGGGCATACATCCTTACCGATTATGAAGGCCGACCTTTTCCCAACCCTCGCAACGGGTTGTACCTCAAGTGATTTTTCCCTTAACTTTTTTTAGAATCACTAGTCCGTGTTGTATAGTTTTCTTTCCCTTTTTTGTTTTTCACTTTTTTGCATATTGAACCTCACAGTTTGCTTCCATGTATGTCCACAGATGGATATTGTTTCCCCTCTCTATGTCGGTTTTTCCGACGGCACAAGTAGATGGTATCCAAACCTCGCCTCCGCAGCTTGGGTACTGTATTCCCCTCCACACGAGTTGATCCACCTTGACGGTGTGTGTATTGGTGTTGCCACTAATAACCAGGTCGAGTACGATGCTGTGACCGGTCTCTTGACCACTGCCCTCTAGTTGGGAATTCTTCACCTTCCTTGTTGCCCAGCTCAATAAATTTTACCAGGTATGAGATCCTTTCATTTTTAGAAAATTCTTGCGCACTAAACAACTGATTAAACAATTCGAGTTAATCACATTCACTCATGTCCCACGAAGTTAGAACAATTTTGTAGACCAAATGACGAACAATATTCTAGAATGGAATATAAATCACAACATATAGGAATTAAACCATACAAATGCATCATCAATCATCCACATGCATATATACAGCATATAGGCATACAACATCATACAAACAAAAAGAGAACCGTCATCATAATAAAATACATCTACGTGCATATATATATCATAATCAAAATGTCATAGTTTACATCATCACATAAACATCAATGCCTCAAGGATCCCCAAAATCCTCCCCATCATAACAATAATCGCCGAGTACAAAAATTCCCCATGCTCATCGCATTGGGGCGAAGTTCCATCAACTACCTAATCATCTAAGTCATCTCCATCACCCTCATCCTCATCCTCATCCTCGTCTTCCTCGTCGTCATCTTCCTCCTCCTCCTCCTCCTCCTCTAACTCATTATCCTCCTCCTCATCATCATATGGGGCATCACCTCGCGCCATGTCCCTCACTACCTTAGCTTCCATCGCAATCCTCCGCATCACTAGTCTCCACTCCCGTGGAGCATCATAGAAAATGTTGATCAACTCCTGATCCAGATGCTTCCAGCCATCATCAGCCACTCCATCCAGTAAGCGGTCAATCCCCACCCGCAATGACTACAAAGTCATCGACGCACTCCGATAATGTCGATGCCCACGCACGGGAGAGTACATCCCCTCCACTCTACCCATACGATCCCGATACCCTGCCAGAGGTCGTGGTCCCACATATGCAAACACATGCACATCATCAGTCTCAGTGTCATAAAAATCCTCTAGCTACCATATATGCTATGAAGTATACAAAAAATGATACTTTAAACTGAGTAAATACATACCATCTGAACCCATGCCTGGCCAGGAGGTCGTGATAGATATGCATCCCCCCTGTAGTCTATCCCTACATAGGGGAAGTCCTCGATAACCACTGGAAGCTGCCACCACTAAGTAAACAATTCTTGAGTGAAGAACCATCCCACCAGTACCCCACCACTGCGAGTCATCATCTCGCCCCATCGCCACATTCGCGGCTTAGTGGACCCCCTGTCGCGCGTTGCTCTGTGCAGTTGCAGTGTCAGAACTCGCTCAAAGAAGAATGAGCATAGGAATGAAGGGAAACAAAAATCCTCTCCTGTGCGGCTCACCTTGTTCAGCTCCCTCCGAACAACTATAAAGTACATATGTCCCCAACCGAAGTATGTACCTGCTAAAGCCTGCTCAAACAACATCATATTCCCTCCCGAGATCCTGTGGGGTTCCTTTGACCCCAGTATCCACACTACCAATGCCACTATAGCTCGAGTCTCCGGACTCTCTATGTCACAAATCAATATCACATTGTCATGCACATAAGTTGTGGCATAACAATGACACTCCAATAGGTCCTCCATGGAAACATCACTAGGCTTCCTCGGTTGGGTTTCTCCAATCATACCCAACCACGGGAGCCCTTTCAGAAAGTAAACATCACTGAGTTATATCTCTAGTCGCTCCCCTTGTATAACGAATGCCCCCACATCAACATCCCAAAACTCCACCAATTTGTTCAGCAGTAACTTCGTTGAATGCATTGGGGGCACCCTGGATAACTTTAGTAACCCACACTGGGCCAAAGTATCATGTACATTCTCATCGTCCATGATGTCATCCAATAGCCTACCGAGCTCTCGCTTGCGCCAACTCACCCTTGATATCATGCAAACACATAAAAAAAACCCTCATCAGTAATGTGTAAATTAGAAAACTTGTCCCCCATGGGCCATAACACCCAGCCTGGGCAAAAACATGTGCTCCAAACCAATCCTTTTTTCCTCTTAGGTGCTCCCTAGAATGCGTGTTTCCCCCTAAAACACGCGCTCCTCGAGCGTGCCTATCGGGCTCACAGTTGCACTTGGAGCGGGCTTTCCCTAGAGAAAGACGCGCTCCAGAGCGCAGCTGTGCAGCCCACAGTCGTGCCCCAACCGCGCAATTGTACGTCTCATAATAATTCCTTGGGTGTGCCATTTCCCTCGAAAAGCGCGCTCCAACGTTGTGGTCCCTAGCTGTGCTTTCCAGGGCTCTCCAGAGGACCAAATCCAAACCAAAAAGCATGAATAACGTCAAAAATCACTTCAAGACTTACCTGCAAGTCACAAAACTCGATTCCACCAGACAAATTGAGAGAAATCAGAATTTCCTCTTTTGGGCCCCTCCACACTCCTCCCAATTTGCACAGTGAAAATGACATGTGGAGGTGGGTTCCCTTTCTATTTATAGCGATTTTTCCCTTTTTTGTTTTGTCCATTCCGAAGTCATCCGAACTCTGTTTTTTGTGCCGTTTGCACAGCCGGATTCAAAATTTTGTTCCCATGATGATGCTTGAGATCATTTCTCATTCTCACTCAATCCTTTTTAAATCATTTTTTCCATGCCCCTCCCCGCCTTGATTTGCATGTCACACAGGACTTAGTCTTTTTTTGCCCAAATTTGACCATTTTGTCTATCGCAGCCTATTCATGAGCACTCCACTCCATCCATACTGCAGCTTTTGTGTTATTTTTCCACCATTCATCTACCCGCAAGGAGGCCCCATCAGTGTTCCCCCCACACCTTTCTTGGTTCCCATGTTAGTCCCTTGATTGAACACTTCCTCCTTGCTTGCATTTTACATCTGTTTGATATACTTTTATCCCTTTTTCGGGTCGAGCAACTCTTTTACAAAAAAGGCACTTCGGGAGTTTCTGTTAAGATCATTTCTGACTCCTTAAAGAATGAAAAGATCGTCGAGCAATCTTGCTTCCTCTCATGCTTGTTAAAGTATATGAAAGGGCATCTATCTGGTATATGTTTAACCCTTTTTCGGAACTGGTAGACTAATTACGAAAAAGGAATACTCTAGTCACACCAGCTAGAAGAGTTCTCCATTGCATACTTTTATGCTTTTCGGGCTTTGGGGACTACCACACGAAAACAAAACCCCTTGGGAGTCTTCTTATTGCTTTTAGACTCTCTAAAATCGAAAGCGACGATGAGCATTCACCATCCTCGGCTCGTATAAATCCACATGACGATACCCTTTCCACATTTCTAAGTCTTCTTATAGCTTTCAGACTCCTTAAAATTGAAAGCACCCATAAGCATGCTCCGTCCTGGGCTCGCACAAATCCACACGACGATATCCTTTCGAGCACATTTATATCCCTTCTTTGAGCTCCTTAAACCATGAAGAAGGCCTAAGTGGTGCCTCTCGACACCACGCTAGATCACATCTAGTCCCCCTATTCTAGCAGCCTCCCCAGCATGGTCTCCTTTATTCAGAGTATTCTGTGATGTGTCACCCTTAGAGTCTCCTGATATCACTCATCAATGTTCTCCCATGAGTCTCCCCCATTGCAATCACCGTCCCTAGTCCCTTAACCTATCATCCCCTTCCCTAAAGTCAGTTTCACATGTTGTCAGGTAAGCCTTTCCATCATAATCTGAACAAAGGAAGTTTGAGTCCTCCCACACTACGACCCTCATATGCCCCCAAAGTATGTCAGTCTCACATCCAGTAATATCACCTCTTGGTTGTACACCTCGCGCTCCTATCAAGGAAACATCATTGCCTCAGTAGTTGCAGGTCTCCCTCTGTCGACGCCAGCACATCTATTCCAGAGGATAGACCCAGAGATCCTTGTACCTTAGACTCATTTCCATCAGTGGAGTCCTTAGTGCCTCTTAGAATGGTTGTTTCTCACGTGCTCGACTTCAACTCCATCATCGCACCGTTGATATTCGTACAAGGTATTGGTCCCTTTAGTTATTGGTCGAAGACCCCGGATGTCGCCTGACTCTAACATATGGTGAGTCTATTGGGAACCCCAAGTTGTATGTTCCCGCAGATATCTGGGTTGCGTTGGCGACAATGTTCGAAATCCATTCAGCTATAGGATTCCTAGAGTATCCAGTTCAGATGTAGTTCAGTGTACCTTTGAGATTCCGACTCTCAGTCGTTGAATCCATACAGTTGTTGGACACCTTCAGATCCAGCAGAGCATCAATTGTTGTGATACCGAATTCAGGATGGATTCCATTGTTTCCATGTATTAGTTATTTAGATCGTTCATGGTTGGACCATGAGTATGTCCCAGATTTGTGTCCCCTCTGGACCATTATGATGTACACAAAAATTCTCTATGTATTGTTCAAGTTCCCTTTGGGACTCATTATTATTGATATATTTTGATACGAGTATGGGTATGCCCGCCTCGTCCATATATTTGAGATTATGTTACTCATCCATTATTGAGGTGATGTATTTCTAGTTATAGCCCTTGCAGTTTGTATGGAGCACGTCATGGATAATTTTAGGGGCTAAATTTAGCCCATGGGCTACATTAAGGGGATTTTAGAAATTTAGTGGGCTATTTTCTTATATGGAAAGGGTTTTTTTAGTTGAAATATATTCGCCCAATATTTATTAGAAAATAAATAAATCCAAAACAAATAGCCTCCCATATATTAATGAGGAAAATGAAAAAATCTATTTTTGCTATAGAAAAATATCCCTCCAATCTATCTTTCGCCCCTAGTTTCTAAAGAGATTCCAGTGGAATAATTGCTTTGCACCTAGATTTCAGTAATGGAGGATCCCAAGGGTTATTTCACCCTTCATTTTCCTTGTAATTATGGCATATGGTTGCATTCGCCTGGATTTTTAGTCAATTTCATGTTGATACCTTCTTTGAGCCCTCGATTCCTAGTATTGGAGGGAAAATCAGAGGCAATTTTGTCCTATATAATGGTTGCAGTGATTCATGGTTCACTCACATTGAATTGCACTTGCAGGGTGAAGGTTCTATTTTATGTGATTCCACTTTTCATTCTTATTTTTCTCGACATTTTAATCTTTGTGCAACATCTTCATTGCCAAAAGCTTAGGTCTTGAAGGTGCATACTGCACATCCAATTTATTAGAGAATACTAACTCACATCATGATTTTTATCCAATAATTATTGCAGTATGCTTTTATCATGTTTTTTATGCTTTTTATCCACAACTACAATAGATTATTATACTATAAATTTGCCTTTTATCATGCTTTTTATCATGGATGCTTTTTAAGGCCCGTTGAATTCTAGGGTGCTCTTGATTCTTAGGGATCATTCGTTGTTGTTAGGTTTTTTATCTATCTTAGGAGTATTGGTTTCGTGAAATCATTATAGGGATCATAACATATGATTTATTTTAAGCCTTGTCATGTTTAAACCATCGAATGTCATTTATATGTTGTTAGTGGTTGCTACCGTTGATGGATAGATTCCACATGGATTTTATATATTTAAACTAAATTTGACCCAGTTGTTTAAAATATGCTTTTATTAGGATCTTGCTCTGCAATTATTATTATACCTAAGGCGTTCATAAGAGTGTGTATGCTCATATTTTTTGTTTGCTATTGTTGACGTTTAGGACATTTGTAATATAAATGAGTGCACACTAACTATAATGGTGGGGCTACAATGGAAATATGGTAATTATTATGGCACCATCTTCCTGTAGAGTTGTCCAAAGCAATTTGGTATATTCTTTTATTTGTATGGAGAAGCTCTTAACTAGTAGATTTTTTTATTCGTATTGCCAAGTTCGTCAATTTTATTTGTAACCTAAATTTGTTGGGTTTGGTATTTGTTTTATAGTATTTTATTTTTTGTAAAGGTCATTCCGAAGTAAAATGTTTTTTGGTTTTTTTCTTTTGATGTGTAACTCCTATCATTATCCAGAAATAGATCTAGATATGTATGATGAATATATGATTTAGTTGGAAAACAATACTTCATTTCCACGATGATTAAATATAATATGTACAAGGCATGTTTGATCTGAGGTGTAGACATTTTCTATTTGATATCTTGTCTTTTGCATTTAATGATGGTGCTAAACCAATTTTACAACATTTTGCATGCTTTTGAAAATTTCAAGGACATGGATACAGACACCACTTCAATTTATTTGAGAAAAAATAGTCTTTAACGGAGTAGTTCTAATGATATGTGTGGTGATGCATTAATGTGCTTTCTATTCTTGTAAGTGTATGTTCTTATTTTTAATAACCCTTGCAAGTTTCTAACTAACTCTAAATTTTTTAAATCAAATGACATAATTCATATTTTGATTGTCAACAAAAGAAAGGAAAAAGTGGTATTCATATCTATAAACATATAGGTAGGTTATTTTTTTTTCTTAGAGAGTATCTTAAAAATGTGAGGTTTGGAAAATAAGTTAATTGGGAATATTAAGGTTGTGGGTCACAATAAGACTCCACATTGTAATAATGGTTCGTGGGTGCCATAATCACTCCATAGTGTAAAGTGTTCAAATATATCAGTTTGTTGGTCTGTCAAGATTTAGGTCCCCACCAGTGAAGGATCTAATATGTCTCCACCATAGTAGAAATCACCCCCAGCAGTGAACGGAGGTAAGAGAACTTCTTCTCAGTAAAGCTCTTGGTGAAGATGTCTGTAATTTGCTCTTCTGTAGGCAAATATTGTCGTACAATGGTTCTATCACGCACAAGCTCTTGGATGTAGTGCATTTGGATCTCGATATGCTTGGTCCTCTGTCTCTGAACTGAATCCATCAATATCTTGATATCACTCTAATTGTCACAAAAAATGGTAGTAGAATTGGTGCTACCAATATCAAACTCTGCTAGAATACCCTACAACCAAACTGCATGAATGCAAGCATTGACTGCTCCTCAATACTCTGCCTCTGCTGAAGATAAGGCAATGAAAGCCTTTTTTTTCTTGAAAATAAAATAGGCCCTGTAGCAATCATGAAAACATATCCAGAAGTGGACTTCTGATCATTGCTATCACCCACCCAATCTGAATCAGTGAATCCCACTAAATCTAGCTCGAAATATGCAGCATAGTGTATGCCAAAGTGTCTAGTACCCTGTACATAGTGCAAGATTCTATTGGCTTCCCTCCAATGAATCTCATGGGGCTGCTGCATATATCTTGACATGACACTCATGGCATAATAAATATCAGGCCTAGAATGTGTCAAGTATAGAAGACTTCCAATCAACTGTCGATAAAGTGTCGAATCCACCAATGTTGTGGAATCACCATTCTCAAGTCTTATTCCCGAGAGGAATGGGAATGGTGTTGCCTTACAATATAACATATTAAACTTGTGTAGTAGTTCTGAAGCATATTTTTGTTGATATATGGTGATTCCATCAAAATTTTGAGCAATCTCTAACCCAACGAATTGCTTCAACAATCCCAAATCACTCATGTCAAAAGCTAGATTTAAAGCAGTTTTTGTGTTGTCGATCGAAGCAAGATTGTTTCCAGTTATCAAAAGGTCGTCAACATAAAGGACAATGATAAAAAAATTACCTTCATGTTTTTGTAGGTACACATTTGGATCTGATTTGCACCTTGCAAAATTCTGTGACAGAAGGAAGGAATCCATCTTTGCATACCAAGCTCTTGGGGCCTGTTTTAAACCATACAATGATTTATTGATTCTGCACACTAATGTCGGATCTGATATGTAGCCTTTAGGATGATTCATGTAGATCTCTTCTTTCATATCTCCATGTAGGAATGCAGTCTTCACATCCATATGGTTCACTTCCCAGTGCTTAGATGCAGAAATTGCCAAAACTAGGCGGATAGAATCCATCTTTGCAACCGGTGCAAAGCTCTCGGTGTAGTCCACTCCTTGGACTTGGGAGAATACTTTTGAAACAAATATAGATTTGTATTTGTAGGCTAAGCCATCTGCATAAAATTTAGTTTGGTAGACCCATTTTCATTGGACTAATTTCCTCCCAGGTGGAAGAGAAACTAGCTCCCATGTAGCATTTTTCTTAAAAGAACTGTACTCTTCATCCATGGCGGTTTGCCATCTCGGATCTCGGTGGGAATGATAGTATGATTTAGGATTTGAACCTATCATCAAAAAAAAAAATTCATACAATGAAGGATTAGAATATGAAAGAGCCATAACCATTCTTTGAAAGTCTGCTCTAGTTCTTCTTGGATCGACAGGATTTTCAATGTTTGAACCAACATATTGGAGAGTATTTTGGGACCACTTTGGAAACTGTTGGGGCTCATCTGGATCTGCATATGAACCTGATATTTCATGTTCATTGAAATCTGATAAAATATCAGAGATATCATAACAAAAACTATCATCATCCTCTTCCGAATCTTCTTCTTGTAGAGGAGGAAACTCAACAGTTTCTTCCTCGACTAGCTTTAGCTCTTGAAGCAGTTCTTCAAATATTACACTTCACTTGATGAATATATTTTTGGATCTAATATCCATGAGTTTGTAGCCTTTATATTCTTTATCATATCCAATGAGGATTCACTCAGTAATTTTTGGATCCAAATATTTTCTCTTCTCAGTCAAAATTCTATCCCATGCAGTGGAGCCAAAAACCTTGAGATTGGACACATCAGGCTTGTGACCAGTATAAGCTTCGAAAGGAGTAGTACCTTTCACATATGAGTGTGGAAATATATTTTGAATTTATGCAGAAACATTCATGGACTCATCCAAAATATTTGCAGCCAAACCCTTTGACTCAAGCATACAAGTTTCCATCTCTTTCAGTGATCGGTTCTTCCTTTCCGCTACATCATTCTGCTGAGGTGTGTAGGGAACAGTGTGCTGGATCTGAATTCCATTTTCTGCACAAAGTTGCAGCAGCTCTGATTTGATATATTCACCTCCATTATCAGATCTAAGAGCTTTGGTCTTTCTCTCAGTGGCAGTCTCAACGAAAGCCTTGAAATTATTGAATTTTTCAAGCACTTCCGACTTGTTTTTGAGAAAGTAGACCCAAGTAAATCTGGAGAAGTCATCAATAAAATTCAAAACATACCTCGAGCCATTCATGGAGGTATTTGGCAGCGGACCGCTGATATCTGAATGGATCAACCCTAAAATGCAAGTAGCTCTGCTAGCTTTTCCTCCATCAAACTTGTGCTCGGGGTGCTTCCCAATGATGCAACCCTTGCATATCCCTTTCGAGGATTTGATTTTTGGAAGTCCATCAACCATGTGTTTGTTTTGCAGTAGCTGCAAATACTTATAATTTAGGTGACCAAATCTCTCATGCCAAAGTCGACTAGCCTCATTTCCATGAGTGAAAAGGGCACTTGTCTTTTCATATGGCAAGAAGTGAGAAAACTCATATGCTTTTGCAGCATGATTGGCTTTTCCTACCGCAATGAGTTTTCCACTTGAAATATAAAAAGTTTCAACTTTGTTAGGGATGAATACAAATTTCTTTGGTGAACTAGTGTGTGTCATTTGATACACCGAAAGTATATTTGAAGCTAAGGAGGGAACATAGAGAACATTCTGGAAACTGCCATGCTCTAAAGGAATAGTACCTTTTCCCTTTGAAGAAATTTGAGATTCATCTCCCATGTGGATGGAGATGCAGCTATTAGAATCCAATGATGAGAAGGAGTCTTTTGTAGCAACCATGTGGCTCGAAGCTCCCAAATCTATGAGAAGAGCTGCAGAGTTCAAAACACTAGCCATCAGAGCATGACCTCTTTCTGTATAATCATTGTTATCCTTCTTCCTTGTGCCATCAGGAAGAGTAATGTTGTTTTTCTCTAAGAGAAGGGCCATATGATCTATGGTCTTCTTCATGCATGAGATTTCAGGATGAAATCCCCTGCTGCAATAAGAACATTTAGTCTTCTATTTTCCCTTTTGTTTTTCTTTCTTTGAACTGGATGGCTCATGTGACTGATTTGTCTTCTCCTTTTTCTTTGGATGATCAAGATTTGGCTTCTCTTTCTTCTGCTTCCCTTTTCCATTCGTAGCTTTGGATCCTCCAGCAAAAAGGGATTGATCTTTAGAGGTTTCGATGGTCCCAATTTGAACAAGCTTATCATGTTAAATTTTGAGCATTAATTCACAATACTCTAGGATCTTCACTGAGAGAATAACATATACAGTATATCAATGCATAACAATCACAATAAGCATGACAATCATCACAAGAATCAAAAGCATGAGAGACAAGAGACACAGAGTTTCTGTGGGGAAAACCCTAAGGTGAAAAACCCCACAACTTCCTCAGAGATAGAGAGAGCAATGGATCAACCAAAGTACAACCAAAATACACTGAGATAGTCTTCTAGTAGCAGATGATCCTCCTCCTCACTAGTGCACCGCTTTCTAAGTGAGAGAAGTATGACTTTCTGAATGATCCAAATAGAGATCTCCCGATCTCTATTTATACTTAACCTGTTTTCCCAGTTACACTATGGGGACGAATTGTCTATCTAGATACATCCACAATATAATATATATTTCAGGGCCGACCCCACACATGGTGGTCTAATAACCCATCGAAAAGTACACACACTTGCGACACTTGTCAATCCACATGATGACACTTCCTTATAGAGGAATAACACATCTCTAGTAAGGGTACAATAAATATATATGAAATACATAGATGAAATACATTCCGAAGTTACATATACATCAACACTCCCTCTTAAATAGGAAGTTATTTCTCAACACAAATCTGCTAGACAAGTCTTCTTCTTGGGATCATCGTCATCGATGCATCATCACTGCTACTGCTATCTCAACCAATCTCTGACTCTACTCGTCATAGGAAGTTCTACAGAGCCAGTCCTTTTTCATACTGGATGTAGGCCCACCACCTGCAGGTCTTCGTCATCACTGGCCATACTGTGGAATCCTCAAGACTTATTACGTGTGTCACAAAACCTCGAAAGAGCATCCCAGGCTGTTACGAGCACACGGTTCTACCTATAGGATCGCCCAGGGCCATATTATATGTGACCTCACCATAAAACCTCGCAAGAGAATCCCAGGCTGTTATGGGCACACAGCTTTACCTATAGGATCTCCCAGGGACAGATTATATGTGGTCACCACAAAACCTCGCAAGAGCATCCCAGGCTGTTACGAGCACACAACTCTACCTATAGGATCTCCCACGGACAGATTATATGTGGTCATGGAAAAACCTTGCAAGAGCATCCCAGGTTTTATTACGAGCACACAACTCAACCTATCGGATCTCCCAGGGACATATTATATGCCATAGGACAAAATCTCGAAAGAGCATCGGCCAGATATCCCAGGGCCAGATTATATGCCATAGGAAAAACCTCGAAAGACTATTTGCAGATCTCCCAGGGCAAAATTATATGTCCTCCCAGAGCAAAACCTCGAAAGAGCATTTGCCAGATATCCCAGGGCCAAATTATATGCCATAGGCAAAACCTCAAAAGACTATCTGCAAATCTCCCAGGGCCAAATTATATGCTCATCTGCACAACCTGATCCATGGCCATAGAGTATCAACCTGATACTCACCATACATCATCCTGATGTACACATGATCATCCTGATCATCATCATTGCAACATCCTGCTGCATGTCATATGGAGCAACATACTGAAGCTCGTCATCCATGATCACCCTGACCATACAATGCATCTACCTGATGCATACCAAGTATCTACCTGATGCATATCATCATACATGACCCACCTGATCATACAGTGTATCCACCTGATCATACAATGTATCCACCTGATACATATACAGATACATGGTCCAAGCATCCAACATGATGCATATACAAAATACATACGAATGATCCTACTGATCATATCCAACATCCAACATGATGCGTACATACATATACATATAAATGATCCAACTAATCATATCCACCATCCAACATGATGTGTACATACATATACATATAAATGATCCAACTGATCATATCCAGCATCCAACATGATGCATACATACATATATAAATGATCCAACTGATCATACAAAGCAGAAACCAGAACATCATCCTGATGCTCATCATCCAGCGCTTACATCCATAGCCATGTGAAGGATCCTCCTTCCAACATGCTTGGAATGGCTTCAGCAAATGTGTCCATCACTTCTTCCTCGAAGTGTCCTCGATCTGAAGAACACCAAGCCTCTCCCTGAAGTACTCGAACTTCAGCCTGGCTAGTGGCTTCGTCAGCACATCTGCAATCTGCTCGTTCGTCGCAACATACAGGAGCTTCACAGCTCCTCTCTGCACCATATCCCTGATATAGTGATATTTGATCTCTATGTGTTTTGACCTGTCATGAAACACTGGGTTCTCGGACAGCTTCACACAACTCTGGTTATCACAGAAGATACCAGTAGCATCCAACGGGAGATCAAATAACTCAAACAGTAGCTTCTGTAGCCATACTGCCTCACAACTAGCTGAATAGGCTGCAACATACTCTGCCTCAGCTGTACTCAGTGCTACATAGGACTGCTTCCTGCTAAACCAAGAGATCACACTTGATCCCATATTGAAGCAGCATCCAGATGTGCTCTTCCTATCTGCAGCACTGCCAGCCCAATCTAAATCAACATAACCCTGCAGGTTAAACTTTTGATTCGCTTCATACTTGAGCCCATAATCCACTGTACCCTTCAGGTACCTCAGAACATGCTTTACAGCAACCAGGTGAACACTCCTCAGATCCGTCAGGAACTGGCTCAATGTGTTCACAGCAAAGCAAATATCTGGTCTCGTGTTCGTCAGGTACATCAAGGACCAAATCATCTGACGATACATAGAGACATCAACCGGCTCAGATGAAGCATCACATAGAAGCTTCAGATTCGATGCCATAGGTGTGGCCATGGCCTTGCAATCCATCATCCCGAATCTCTTCAGGATATCTACTGTGTACTTTCCTTGACCAAGGAAGATCCCACCTGTACTCTGCCACACCTCCATACCTAGGAAATAATGCATCATTCCCAAATCTTTCATATCGAACTCAGCAGCAAGCTTCCTCTTAGTATCTTCAATTAGTCTGTCATCTCCTGTTACAAATAAGTCATCCACATACAGGCTTAGAATCACAGGATTCCCTTCCTCAACCTTGTAGTAGAGGTTGGAATCCACTTTACTCTTGGTAAAGCCCAAACTAGATAGGAAACTGTCCATCCTACCATACCAAGTTCTGGGAGCTTGCTTCAAGCCATACAAGGCTTTCTTCAATCTGCACACATATGACTCCCTGTCATGTATTCAAAACCGAGTGGCTGCTACACATATACTTCCTCTTCAACTACACCATTCAAGAAAGCAGTCTTGACATCCATTTGGTGTATTTTCCATTTCATTGCTGCATCCAGGGAAAGTATTATTCTGATGGAAGTATACCTGGCTATAGGTGCAAAAGTTTCTTCATAATCTACTCCCTCTTTCTGAGAGAAGCCACGAGCTACAAATCTTGCCTTGTATTTCTCTACACTTCCATCTGCAGCATGCTTGATTTTGTAGATCCATTTGGAAGTCACAACAAATTTCTCTTTAGGTCTTGGGACAACATCCCAAACATCATTCTTCATTATTGATTGGTATTCCTCAACCATGGCATCCTTCCAGTCTTTCTTTTCTGCTGCTTCTTCATAACTAGAAGGTTCTTTGTTCATGATGTGACAGAGTAAAGTAACATAGCTGGTATGTGATCTGGTTCTCTTCTTTGCTCTGTGTTCTTCTTTTGGAATGCCAAATATTTTTGCATCTTGAATGAGCTCTCTAGCCCATGCAGGTTTCCTCTTATGAGACTTCTCCTCACGGGGTGGATCTACAGGTTCTTGCGGATCTTCAAACTCACGAACAACTTCTGGAATTGCTTCAGTCATGGTAGTGTCTTGAAATCTAGTTTCCTTAGGTTCTTCATAAAAGTCGATAGGTGCCTTCTTTGATTTGATGAATGCTGAGTTTTCATCAAATGTTACATCCCTGTTGACATCAATCTTCTTGAACCCTGGAAAGTATATTCTATAAGCCTTCAAGCTTTCACTGTAACCCACAAAGATACCCTTCTTTCCTGAAGGATCTAGTTTGGTCCTCTTTTCCTTTGGAACATGAGTGTATATTGGACAACCAAATATTATGAGATGGCTGACTTCAGTTTTCTTACCAGAAAAGACCTCTTCTGGTGTCTTGTTGTCCAATATACTGTGGGGTGTTCTGTTCTGCACATACACAGTTGTTCTAGCTGCTTCTTCCCATAGGTGCATAGGTAGATCCTATTCATGCAGCATTTCCCTTGCTGCTTCCATGATTGTTCTGTTCTTCCTTTCTGCTACTCCATTCTGTTGAGGATTATAAGGAGCATTCAACTCCCTCTTAATCCCTGAATCACTGCAAAGCTTCTTGAAGTCACCTGAGGTGAATTCTCCACCATTGTCGGATCTGAATGTTTTGATCTTCTTGTCAGTTTGATTCTCCATCAAGGTTTTGAATTCCTTGAACTTATCAAACACCTCATCTTTGTTCTTCAAGAAGTATACCCAAGTCTTCCTGGAGAAGTCATCAATAAATGAGACATAGCAAACATACCCACTTAGAGAACTGGATGACATATGACCACATACATCTGAGTGGATGATTTCCAGGATATCTTTTGCCTTGCTTTCATTGCTTGGGAAAGCCTTCTTAATGTTCTTACCATTTGCACATCCTTTGAAAACATCTTCATGTTTGGTCTTGATTTCAGGAAGACCCTCTACAGCCTTGCTTGCAATTGGAAGTGCCCTATAGTGCATATGAGCAAGTCTTCTATGCCAAAGTTCACTTGGCTCCATGGATTCATGTATCATGGCATGTTCAAGTTGACCCTTCAATTTATACAATCCTCCCTCTTGCTCTCCAATCACTACTACATCATTGATTGTTTTACCCTTTGTCCACATTAGGACTTGGCCATCCATAAATGCAACCCTCATACCTTTTGAATCCAATGCAGAGATGGAGAGTAAGTTCTTCTTGAGCCCAGGTACATAAAGGACTTCTTTCATCTTCAAAGATTTTCCAGAATCTAGGTTGTAGGAGGCTTCACCACTTCCTTTGATTGGGTATTGATAATCATCCCCAAGTTTCACCTTATGGGGTGATTCATGTTCAGATAGATTCACAAAAGATTCCTTAAACCCAGTCATGTGTTTGGAAGCCCCACTGTCAATCAACCAATCATTACAACCATGGGAGATAGTACCTGTGAGAGCAAAGATTAGAACATACTCTTCTTCACTTGATGAGTCATCATCACTATCATCACTTTCTGCCCTAGCCTTCTTCTTTGGAGGTTCATCATCCTCGGCAGCATGAGCATGGAACTCTATTTTGTTTCCCTTCTTCTTCTTGCTGGAGTTGTTGTTATTATCCCTTTTGTTCTTGGGACAATCTGAAGCAAAGTGACCCTTCTCATTACATGTGAAGCATCTTAGATCCTTCTTATTCTTTTGATAGGATCTCTTGTAGTGAGAGTGATCCTTCTTGGGCTTGCTTCTTTTGGTGTGAGCTGCAAGAGCTTGATATTCATTCCCCATCTTTTCTTCTCGTGCCACAAGCCTTGCTTCTTCTTGTGAGCATTCTTCCCGTAGTCTCCTGAAGGAAATCAACTTCTTTCTTGCACAGATTCCTTGAATGAAGGAGTCCCATGACCTAGGTAAGCCATTCAAAGTGGTCATGACAACTTCACCATTCTCCACCATTTCATCCACTGCTTCTAGTTGTTCCTTGATCTGGGAGACCCTTGAAAAATAAGATTGAATGGTTTCTCCATTCTGAAACTTTACTCCTTTCAATTGGTTCCGCAAGGTCATCTTCCGATTTATGTTCTTCCCTTCAAATAGCTTGGTCAAAGAGTCAAACATCTCTTTGGGTGTCTTTAGAGAAGACACATGGGGTATGAGATGGTCTTTGATAGAATCAACAATGATTCTCTTTTCCTTGACCAAGTTCTTCTTATGCAATAATTTAGCCTCGTCATCTTCTGGGATAGGGATGTCTTCTTTTATATATGAGTCCAACTCATTCTCTTCCAGGATTAACCCAATCCTATACTTCCAAGCTCGGAAGTTATCATCCCCTTCAAGCTTATCCTCAAGCTTGGTGTGGAGAGACATCTTAAAGAGTACTTCAAATGGAAATAGAAAAGATTTAGGTCTTACCACTTGAAATGTTGAAAACTGGATCTGGTCCTGGATTAGGGTTTGTTGAAAAAACCCTAAAAATTCAAAATGTGAATTTCAACTTTCTGAAAGGATAGAAAGATGCGCCTTGATGAGCTAATCAACCTGGTGCATTCAGAATTTGAGATCAGCAAAGTTTTACCCTTCAGATTTGACTTTTTGTCCTCTAGGGTTCACTAGGGAGAGCCCTGAATTAGGGTCTAAGTTTCCCGGAGATCTACCCAGCCACAAATCTCGATCCAAAGCTCTAAACTTTGATTTTTGCAAGGAGCTTCCAGCTATGTCTTCAGATTCCAGAAATTCCTATTTTTGTGGAAACCCTAATTTTTAGGGCCAAATCTGAAAAAGCTCAAAATTGAATTCTGATTGGACAGATAGATTCTCCTTGATGAGTAGAGTCAATTTACTATACTGATTTTCCAAAATCTGTGGAGCGAAACCCAATAAACAAGAAACTCAAGTTTCCATCACTGCAAAATGTCTTCTTCTCAGGTTAGCTCTGATACCATGTTAAATTTTGAGCATTAATTCACAATACTCTAGGATCTTCACTGAGAGAATAACATATACAGTATATCAATGCATAACAATTATAATAAGCATGAAAAGCATCACAAGAATCAAAAGCATGAGAGACAAGAGACATAGAGTTTCCGTGGGGAAAACCCTAAGGTGAAAAACCCCACAACTTCCTCAGAGATAGAGAGAGCAATGGCTCAACCAAAGTACAAACAAAATACACTGAGATAGTCTCCTAGTAGCAGATGATCCTCCTCCTCACTAGTGCTCCACTTTCTGAGTGGTATGACTTTCTGAATGATCCAAATAGAGAACTTCCGATCTCTATTTATACTTAACCTATTTGCCCAGTTACACTATGGGGCTGACTTGTCTATCTAGATACATCCACAATATAATATATATTTCAGGGCCTACCCCACAAATGGTGGTCTAATAACCCATCGGCAAGTACACACACTTGCGACACTCGTCAATCCACATGACGACACTTCCTTATAGAGGAATAACACATCTCTAATAAGGGTACAATAAATATATATGAAATACATAGATGAAATACATTCTGAAGTTACATATACATCAACATATCATGCTCTTTTGTCAAGGATTCAATGAAGGAATTCAAGGTAGGCATCTTCCAATTAGGAATTGTGAGCTTTCCCGTATTGAAAGTGGAAAAAAAAACTTAATAATCTTTTCCTAGCTTTGTAAGGATGATAGAATCAATTGCTTATCTTCCTTTTCCACTCCACATTGCTTCAATAGCATTACCAAGTGCTTAAACTTAGTGAAGAATTCATTGATGGTCTCGAAATTATCAGGATTGAGTGCAACCAACTCATTCTCTAGCTGATAGGATCTCATTTCATCCTACTTGCCAAAGAGCTTGGAAATTTGTTCCCACACCCCTTTCGGATTACTCAATCAGCTAAGATAGAAAAGAAGATCCTTAGAAATGTTGAGACAAAGGAAACCATAGGCTTCATCAAGCTTATTGAAGTGTTTTTCCTTCTCTACTGCAGATGTAGATTCGATTTATAGGCCCATGGTGACTCTATAGAAGCCCTCGGAGCGCAATACTATCTCCATATCAGCCTTCCACTAATAATAGTTGAAGGGAGTGAGGAGATTTGATGAAGAAGTGTCCATCTCAAGAAGAGCGAATGCAATAGGAGGAGGAGAGAACCTGCAAATCATAAAAAAAAGAAAAATATTTAGGTTGACAACCTGCACTTTTCAAGTTGCATCACACCCGGCATAGGATATCAAGCAACTTTGAATATCTAATGATCAATATCAAGGAATTATGTGGAAAATATCAGCTTCTGGTGCAGAGTTGGAATTTTGGAGCAATAGCTGCAACTGTAGAAAGTGCTACAACTGCAGAAAACTACTGCAATGTGAGCAAACTTGCTCAATCTTCCTGAATAATCCCTGCAGAAAAGTATTCTTGTCCTTTCCATGGCTCTAATACCATGTGAAATTCAAGCACAACAAATCTATGGAACAAGAGAAATTGTCACAAGAGATGCATAAAGAATAATATGTGAAAGTTGTGCAAAAGACTTGTAGCAATGCTCTATTGATTTACTCAGAAGTAGAATACAATACAATAATATCTCAATGAATGAATAGCCTGCATGGTGTAGCTGGTCTGCACTAGGAGTCCTCATCATCAGATCAATGGTAGTGTCATCAATGCACAAGTAATGCTCAACCATGTGTCAAAATGAGTCTAACTGAATGTAGGTAGGTGTAATTGATGCATGGAGCACTAATGTAGTGAAGGAGAATCCAAGGAGGGTGCATGAGGAGCTGTCAGTAGTTAGAATAGTCAACATAGTCTCTCTGGATGTCCATCGGAGTGTTTCAGTTAGTTAACTAGTCAATCTGTCCTCAAATCAAGGAACATATCCACAAATCATGCAACTAACTGAGTGTGTCACTAGTTGTAGGTAAGAGAGGGAGCACTTTGTCTCAAGAGATGAAAACAAGGCGCATCATGGACAAGGAGGGTTGGAATTGAGCAGAAACAAGCTCCCGGGGCTAGTAAACTAGGGACTAGGTGCTCAGAGACTACCATACTGATGATTGGATGCATGCATGCATGCAAACATAAATATGATGGTGAGAATATCCTAACACTCAGGAAGAAATAGGTTCAATTGGATGAACAACATAAATCTCAGTTGCAGGGATTGAAAGATAATTATGAAGATCAGGTTCATAAATAACATTCTCAGAATGATGATCTTAAACAAAAACTTATAAAGGCACAAGGGAAGAATGCACAATATGCTGAGAAGTTAGCATCCCTGGAACAATAGTTGGAAGCTTCACAATCCATTTTTGTTGTTTATTCCTTTTCAAAATTCTCTAAAGAAGAATTTAAAGAATTCACTTTGAAGATTAATGATGACTTGAGGAACTCTTTGATTGGATTGTTTCAAGGCCTAAATTAAATTCGGGATATCTTTAATTCCTTTGAGCATTTCTCATATATCCTTGGTGATCACAATCAAAGGATAAATGATGCCACCAGAGCCTTTGAAGAAGTAATTGATTGGCAAAAATACATCAAATATAAACTTGAAGCTTGCCTATTCTGGATAAGATCAAACTCAAAAGGATAAAGATTTCTTTGGAATCCTGGGAGAATGCCTGTGACATGGTTGAAATTACAATTGAAGAAGGCCAGCAAGTCTACAGAAAGAGATGGTTTGCCTCTAATAATATAATAGGATTATTGGAGTTTCCTGTCATGAATCAGATTGAGACTGCTCTTCCACCTATACATATGATTACATAGGTCGAAGAAAGGTATCTGAAATCCAAGGAGCACATTAAGTAGCTTGAGCATATCTAGATAACAAAGATCAAGGAATTAATTGAATTGCTCGTGGCTTCAGGGACGAATATTAATCGCTTCTTATGAGAATGGTCAAAGGCTAAGAAGAGGGAGATCGGGGATTTCACTTGCAAGGCACAATTACAACTTGACCATGCAAAGTATCAAGATGTTGATGATCTTTTAGATGTATTTTCCAAGTGGAAATCTTCCCTTGGAAAATATCATGAATGGGGGGGGAACCCTCGAAGGAGAGAATTGGAGACACTCTGTACTTAGAGAATTGTAATGTTTTACAATCTTTAAAGAATTCCAGTTAGTTTCTCTTTTCCTTTCTTTTGTTATGTGTATCAATTTTCCTTGATTCATTTTGGTTTTTCGTAGATACATCTAATAACTCTGTTTTTTATTGATAAATCATAAAACATATAAATTTGTGTGCTAATAACTTACTCCCAAGCAATCTGAAATATTTGACAGAGGCATGTCTTCCATATCATAGTTCATAAGGATTCTTGTCATTATTTACTTCGAGTTGTCCTCTATTGAGTATATAAACAACTATGCATACTGCTTCTCTCCAGTATGCATCTGAAAGTTTTGCTTCATTAAGCATAGTTCTGGATGCTTCTTGGATTGTCCTATTCTTTCTTTCCACAACGCCATTTTGCTGAGGAGTCCTTGGAGCTAAAAAATGTCTTTTAATTCCATGGTTTTTGTTAGCACTCAGAATTTTTCCTTTGGTTGTATAAGGATAATCCTAAGGTAACTCTTTCAAACCAATCTTTAGGAAGAAATGTTAGGATATCTCATCATTCAGTATGTACTTTGCATGCATGCATGCATTTTGCTTAGTCACAACAGATCTATTGAACAAGAATATCAATCACAAAGATGATGTAAAACAATTTGGAGTAAAAACTGTGCAAGAGATATGCATCAGTGCTCTATACTCCAGAATGGTAGAATTACAATACAATAATGTCACCATGAGTGAGCAATTCAAATTAACCAAGGAGGTCATTCGAATTAACTGTATGGCATAGCTTGGATCCAACTAGGAGTCCTCATCATCAATCAGTGGTGGTCATCAATGCACAAGTAACTGTCAGACAGGTGTCAAACTAAGTCTAAATGAGTCTAAATGAGTGTAATAAGTGTAACTGATGGTAAGTGGCACTAATCTAGGGATGGAGGCTCAGCGGAGGGAGCATGAGGGGTTAACTGCACTCAGTATAGGTAGTCAAGGCTCATCGGAGGTTAATTAGAGTGGTAACAACAATTAGGTGTCAGTCTAGCTTCAAATCAAGGAAATACAACTAACTAACTGGAGTGAAACTGACTAGTAGGTGAGAAAAGGCGCCCTTCTGCAGTGGAAGGTGAGAAGTGGGCGCCTCCTTGGCTAGGAGGGCTAAATCCGGGTGGAAAGTAGCTCCCGAGTGCTAGAATACTAGGGACTGCATGCTTCCCAGTCACCAGTTTGATGCCTCCAGCACCTAGTCCCTAGTCTTCCAGCACTCGGGAGCTACTTTCCAGCCATATTTAGCCCTCCTAGCCAGGGAGGCTCCCACTTCTCACCTTCCACTGCAGAAGGGCGCCTTTTCTCACCTACCAGTCAGTTTCACTTCAGTTAGTTAGTTGTCTTTCCTTAATTTGAGGCTAGACCGACTCCTAACTGTTGTTACCACTCCGATTGACCTCTGATGAGCCTTGAATACTTATTCTGAGCGCAGTTAACCCCTCATGCACCCTCCACTGAGCCTCCATCCCTAGATTGGTGCCACTTACCATCAGTTACACTTATTACACTCAGTTAGACTTAGTTTGACACCTATCTGACAGTTACTTGTGCATTGATGACCACCACTGATTAATGATGAGGACTTCTAGTTGGATCCAAGCTATGCCATGCAGTTAATTTGAATGACCTCCTTGGTTAATTCGAATTGCTCAATCATTGTGACAGTATTGTATTGTAATTCTACCATTCTAGATTATAAAGCACTGATGCATCTCTCTTGCACAGTTTTTACTCCAAATTGTTTTACATATTTGTGATTGATATTCTTGTTCAATAGATCTGCTATGACTAATTTTACATGGTATCAGAGCCATTGCAGGGACAAGATCTCTCTCCTACAGGTGTTCTACATGAATAATTTGTAATACCCCAATTTTGACCCTTAGGAAATATTGGCTTCTAATGTAAATATTGTATACACACGTTGTATGTTTCCCTAGCGTGGAGCTCAAGGCCAAGGCCCCGCTAGTTTATTCTCGGATTTTATTTGAACTAGACACGCTTGATATTTTGTTACCCACGTGCTATTAAGCCATGGGATATTGTAATTTGATGTAAATGTTTTATATTGAAATAAAATACCAAAACTGGCTATGGAGGCAACGAATGAGAAGGGGCCACGTGTATCCACTAGGGAGTGGTGAGGGGGCTATGGGACTAAACCCTAGGCTGCCATATGTCATTATGAGAACCCATTGACTTTCCTAGATGACATTTATGCTCGTTGTAAGGAAGTGGTTGAGATTTTCAGCCCATGTCTTCAATGGAGCATGGGCAGCCCAGAAATTCGTATGGGTAGTTATGAGCTCTATTTTCTTGTACAATAAGTCACTCAACCTCATGGGAGATGGCTTCATTCTCATCCCCATTCCATGGTGAAAGAAACCAGCATCATCATCCATCCAAAAAAAGAAAAAGTTCCAGCAAGGGGAAAACCGGAAATCGGAACTGTGAGAGAACCCATGTTTTGGGAAGCCAAAAACGTCAAGATTTGGTATTGGACAGTGAAATCCAATGGGGGATCCATTGGCATGATCCTTGGGGCGAATGTGGGAGCATGAACTACCCCGAAATCAATAGGAAAATCCAGTTTTTGCAGCTCAGAAAACCAGTGACGGATTTGAGTTATTTGGTGAGCAGAATGGTGAGAAATCAAGTTGGAAATGACTATGCAGAGGTTGGGTATGCTTGATAAACCCAGTGAAGGCTAGGATCTCAAGGATTAGCAGCTGGACCTTTCTATGCCCATCCTGAAGAGCACTGGAGGGAAGAGTTGCCTGAGGGACTGTGTAACAGATAAGGGGATCTTCCTTGTGTTGGATGTGGTAGGTAATGTGGGTGCCTGACTGTTGAGTTCACTTGAGATGCCTGTAGCTCTGTGGTTGAGCTCACTGGCTTAGTGTTACCCTCCTCTATCTTTTGGTATGCTTGATAAACCCAACAGTGTGTTGGCTTAGCTTAGTTGATGACCGAAACCATGGCTGTGAGTGAGCCCAGCTAGTTCTTCCTTAGTGGATACTCAGCCCAGCTCAGGGGTGATCTCTCAGCTGAAAGAATATAGGCTGGATAGAGATCTATGGTTGGGTGGAACGTTTCCCTCACGTAGTCGGTCGTTGGACATTTACATTTCAAGATAAGTATTCTTGTGAACTAATTCATATACATTCTGTGTTCTGCAATGTTTTCAATCTGAATGTTAAATATTCATGGTAATCAAATTGATATGGAATCACCTTTTTGCTTGAGATAAACATGTTGATGCATTCCATCCTGTCTGTGTATTATGTTTAATTCCGCTGTGTTTATATTGAATTGAATCTGCACACAGAAGTTTTTAATTGTTATGAAATTATGAGTAAAAATATTGAGGCTAAGTCTTTACAAAAGCCCGGTGTGTTGTTAATGTTTCCTTCCCTGCATTTAATGGGAGAAGGGGACATTACAGAATTGAGTGAATTTGCTCAAAATTACTGAAGTTTTGACATGCAAAATCTCATGTGCATGCAAAGCAGAAAATACACTCCAATCCACTCCAGAAGTTTGAGTTTTCCACATAATTCCTGGATTTGATACATTGGATCCATTCAAGCTTGCTTGATCTCCAATCCCAGGTGTGATGCAACTGTAAAAGGGTGGATTAATCGACCTTATTGTTCTTGTTTTGATTGTGATTTGCAAGATAATCTTCTCCATCAAGTACATTCGCTACCTTGTGATTTGGAGGTTCTCCTTCATCAATTGCACTCGTTTTCAGTGATGGATTCCACTTCTTCAAAGCCTATTCTAACTCCTTTCAATTATTTTGATTGGAAAGATGACATGGAGATAATATTGCGCTCAAACGGGTTCTATAGAGTCACCACGGGCCTCAAATTGGAGCCAAACACTCTCATTGAAAAATCAAAATACTTCAATAAGCTTGATGAAGATTATGGTCTTCTTTGCCTCTCCATCTCCAAGGATCTTCATTTCCATCTTAGCAGATTGAAATCTCCAAAAGCAATATGGGAGCAACTTGACAAAAATTTTGGCAAGTAGGACGAGCTTAGAGCCTTTCAATTGGAAAATGAATTGATTGCTCTTAGTCCTGAGTATTTCGAGACCATCAATGAGTTTTTCAAAAGATTCAAGCACTTGGCATTGCAGTTGAAGAACAGTGGTGTTGTGAAAGAGGATAAGCAATTGATCCTCTCCATTCTTTCAAATCTTGGTAAATATTTCTTGGTATTTGTATCTACTTTCAATTCCGGACGGCTAACTACCCCGAATTGGAAGATGCCTACCTTGAATGCCTTCATTGAATCCGTTACCAAAGAGCATGACAAGTTGATTCAAATGGGGGGTTCATAAGCTCCAAATATTCATCCCTATTTGTTCAAGTATCCAAGAATTCGAATGGAAAAGGGAAGCAAAAGAAAGAGAAGCTCAAATTCGAACCAAACAAGCAAAGAGAGAAAGGCAAGCAATCAGATGCACCATCTAGTTCAAGGAACAAACAAAAGGGTAAAGAGGGTAAAGAAAAATCTAAGTGTTCGTATTGCAACCGTGTCTTTCATCCTAAAATTTCATGCATGAAGAAAAAAATAGATCAAATGGCCCTCCTTTTGGAAAAGAACAACATATGTCTTCCCGACGGTGCACGGAAGAAGGATATAAATGATGATCATGAAAGAGGTCAAGCACTCATGGCAACTATTTCAAAACCCACCACTCTACTAATAGATTTCGTTGCCTCGAATCATATGGCTGAAAATATTGACTCCTTCTCTTCATTCGATCCAAACAACTCCATCCCCATCCATTTGGGAGATGACTCAAAAATTTCATCAAAGGGTAAAGGTACCATCCATTTAGAGCGTGGAAGTTTTCAGAATGTTCTCTATGTGCCTTCCTTGGCTTCAACTCTAATTTCTGCGTATCAAATGATACACATTGGTGAACCAAAGCAAGTTACATTCATCCCTAATAAAGTTGAAATTTCTTTTATCAAAAGTGGAAGACTTATTGCAGTCGGAAAGGCAAACCACACTGCAAAATACTATGAGTTTTCTCACTTTGTGCTGCTTGAAAACCTCTGTTCCTCGAAGGGAATTTGCCCCAGTTGCATTGTTGGGAAGCACCATGAGCACAAGTTCGACCACGACAAAGTTAGCAAAGCTTCTACCACTTTGGGCCTCATACATTTTGATATTAGTGGTCCACTTCCAAATATGTCCATGAATGGTTCAAGGTATGTTTTGACATTCATCAATGACTTCTCCCACTTTACTTGGGTATTTTTTCTCAAAAACAAGCCAGAAGTACTTGGAAAATTCAAGGATTTTAAGGCTTCTGTTGAGACCGCCACTGAGAGAAAGATAAAAGCTCTTCGATATGATAATGGCGGAGAATATATCAAGACTGAGTTTTTGCAACTTTGTGCTGAAAGCGGAATTCAGATCCAACATACAGTTCCCTACACACCCTAGCAGAACGGTGTAGCGGAAAGAAAGAATCGGTCATTGAAAGAGATGGCTACCTGCATGCTTGAGTCAAAAGGTTTGGCTGAAAATATTTGGGCTGAAGCCATTAATGTTGCTGCATATATTTAGAACTGAGTTCCACATTCATCCGTGAAATTTAAAACTCCTTTCAAAGCATTCACTGGTCGCAAACCGGATGTGTCCAATTTGAGGGTTTTTGGCTCCACTGCATGGGCTAGAATTCCTTCTGATAAGAGAAAAGCTTTGGATCCAAAAAGTATTGAATGTATCCTGATAGGATATGGGGAAGAATCAAAAGCACAAAAACTCATGAATATCAGATCCAAAAATATATTCATAGAGTGAAGTGTGAAGTTTGAAGAACCGCTGCCAGATCTGAAACTAGTTGAGGGAAACACTGCCAATCCGCAGCCTCCACAAGAAGAAGATTCGAGAGAATATGAAGAAAGCATTGGATCTGATATTTATAATATTTTATTGGACTTTGATGGCCATGACATATTAGGTTCGGAATCATACCATAATGATCCTCCTCAATTACCAAAGTGGGCCCAAAACACTCTACATTCTGCTGCTCCAAACATTGGAAATCCTAATGATCCAAGGAGAACAAGAGCAGACTATCAAAGAGAAGGTATGGCTCTTTCATTTTCTGATCCATTATTATCTGAGAAATGTTATTTGATGATTTGTTCAGATCCCAAATCATACTATCATGCCCACCGAGATCCACGATGGAAAACCGCCATGGATGAAGAGTACAGTTCTCTTCAAATGAACAATACATGGGAGCCAGTTTCTCTTCCACCTGGAAGAAAATTAGTTCAATGCAAGTGGATATACCACACGAAAGTTGCTGTTGTTGGATCTATCAGAAAATACAAAGCTATTTTGGTGGCAAAAGGTTTCTCCCAAGTCCAAGGAGTGGACTACACTGAGACTTTTGCACCGGTTGCAAAGATGGATTCCATCCGCCTAGGTTTGGCCATTTTCGCATCCAAGCACTGGGAAGTGCACCATATGGATGTGAAGAGTGCTTTTTTACATGGAGACCTTGATGAAGAAGTATATATGAAGAAACCATAAGGATACATATCAGATCCATCATTAGTTTGTAGGTTGAAGAAATATTTGTATGGATTGAAACAGGCCCTAAGAGCTTGGTACGCAAAGACGGACTCCTTCCTTCTTTCTCAGAATTTCAAAAGATGAAAATATGATCCGAATGTGTACCTACAAAAATTTAAAGGTAATTTTCTGATTTTTGTTTTATATGTTGATGATCTTCTCATTACTGGTAGCACTCTCCTTACAATTAATAAGCTGAAAACCGCTTTAAATCTAGCTTTTGAATGAGCGATTTGGGCTTGCTTAAGCAATTTTTGGGCTTGGAGATAGCTCAAAATTTTGATGGGATCACATTATCTCAGCAAAAGTATTCTAAATACCTACTATTAAATTTTAATATGGAAGAATGTAAAGCTGCTCCGTTTCCATTCCTCTCAGGAATCAGTCTTGAAGATGGAAATTCCACACCACTTGCAGATTGCACTATGTATCGACAGTTGATTGGTTCACTACTTTACTTGACACACTCAATGGTTGATATTTCATATGCCGTGAGTGCTATATCAAGGTATATGCATCATCCCCATGAGCTTCATTGGCGGGCATCCAAGTGGATCTTGCAGTATGTGCAAGGTACGAGACATTTTGGCATACATTATGTTGTAGATTCTGAGCTAGATTTCATTGGTTTTACTGATTCAGATTGGGCGGGTGATAGCATAGATCGGAAGTACACTTATGGATATGTTTTCATGATTGGCCATGTCCCTATTTTCTGGTCAAGCAAAAAGCAGGCAGCGATTGCACTTTCTTCAGCAGAGGCATAGTATCGAGGGGCAGTCAATGCCTGCATTCAGGCAGTCTGGTTGCAGGGTATTCTTTCCGAGTTTGATTTTGGTAGCACTACTTCGACTGTCCTATTTTGTTACAATCAAAGTGATATTAAGATCTCCACCGATCCAATTCAGCGACAGAGGACCAAGCACATTGAGATTCGGCACTACATCCGAGAGTTGGTGCATGATCGCACCATCATTTTGCAATATTGCCCTACTAATGAACAAATTGCAGACATCTTCACCAAGAGCTTCCCTGAGAAGAAGTTCTCTTACCTCCGTTCAATGTTGGGAGTGAGTTCCATCATGGTGGAGACAGATTAGATCCATTTTATGTTTATCTTTGAGGGGGCACTTTTTTCCCATTGGGTTTTCCCTCTTTCCTCACTTAGCTTATTTTCAACATTTTTGGATTATTGTATTGGGGTGACCTTTGGTCTCAGTAACCAGGGCCCTAAATTTTATTTTTTACATCATAGTATAGCTTGAGGGGGGGTGTTAGGATATCTCATCATTCAGTATGTACTTTGCATGCATTTTGCATGCATGCATGCACCCGCATGCTGCCCAGTCACCAGTTTGATGCCTCCAGCACCTAGTCCCTAGTATTCCAACACTCGGGAGCTACTTTCCACCCAGATTTAGCCCTCCTAGCTAGGGAGGCACCCACTTCTCACCTTCCATTGTAGAAGGGTTCCTTTTCTCACCTACCAGTCAGTTTCACTTCAGTTAGTTAGTTGTATTTCCTTGATTTGAGGCTAGATTGACTCCTAACTTTTGTTACCACTCTGATTGACCTCCGATGAGCCTTGACTACCTATTCTAAGTGCAGTTAACCCCTCATACGACCTCCACTGAGCCTCCATCCCTAGCTTAGTGCCACTTACCATCAGTTACACTTATTACACTCAGTTAGACTCAGTTTGACACCTGTCTGACAGTTACTTGTGCATTGATGACCACCACTGATTGATGATGAGGACTCCTAGTTGGATCCAAGCTATGCCATGCAGTTAATTCGAATGGCCTCCTTGGTTAATTTGAATCGCTCACTCATTGTGACAGTATTGTATTGTAATTATACCATTCTAGATTATAGAGCACTGATGCATCTCTCTTGCATAGTTTTTACTCCAAATTGTTTTACATCTTTGTGATTGATATTCTTGTTCAATAGATCTGCTATGACTAATTTTACATAAAACTAGCCTTTTTCTTAACAGAGAGGGCTCTCTCAAAAATGGATATAATGGATAGAGAAATTTAAAATTGATTTTATTTTAAATTGTGAGAGGCTGGAACATATAGATACCATTGGGAGTGGAGTAAAAAACTATAAAATTTAAAAACCAACAGAGTTTTAACAATGATTTTTTTTGCAAAGGCAAGGTAGTTAACTTTTTACAGTCAAATTATTGTTTGGCAGGTGGTATTTGAAGAAAGAATGACAGTCCATTAACATCAGGCATAAATCGATGATGAATCTAACATTGAATTTAGAGGAAAATATGTGAATACTTTTATCTGATTAAACCGGAGCATAGTTACATGACTTCTGATTTTAAAAAAAATCTAATCAAAGCATGAAATAAAACATAATGGAAATATAATTATTGGAAATAACAGATCACATGAGGAAAGGGAAAATGCAGATTGTAAATTAATAACACTGGAATCTTTACTCCTGAAAATAGCATCAACTCTGCTCTGCCATCTTTTATCAAAATTGAAGGGCTCAATACAAAACAAGTATCTCTTCACGAGTTCCAACCCTTACTACATTGCCAAACATTGTCTTTTATACATTGTAAAACCTCTCGAGGTAAAACCCTAACTTCTTTAGAACTAAAAGTAGCAAAATATAAACTAACTATTACATTCCATTTTGGTCAAAATTTATACAATTTCCAAAATTTCTCAGAATATAATTTTTGATGTATTTCTCTTGGTTGTGGATACTAACAAAGCTTTTCCCTCGATCAAAAATCTTCAAGCGTGCAATCTGTACTTCATATTCCCATATATTTCTACTGTCTTCCATTGTTCTGTAGTAATTATTTCATAACTTGTCATCTCTTTGACCAAAACTTTCATCTCTATGTGCTCTGCAATAGAAATTGGAGGTATCTTTTCACCTATCATGGTCAACTAGTTTAGAATTTCAAAATCATCTGAGAGTTTCTCTAGTACAATTTTCTTTGTTAGAACATGAGTCAAATCTTCAAATTTATCATGGTTCATCCTGATGATAAAGATTAATTCCTTATAATTGTTCTGGGAAATTAACTCATTATTTTTATCCCAAAAGAAGGCAGTCCCTTTTGTATTAGCTTTTCAAATCCATTTTTGAAGGATTCAACCTGTTTCTTCATTTGTTCTGTTCTTGCCTGAACATTCTCAATGTGATAATGTTTTCCAAGGACTCTCCTAGTGCAAGTTATGATTCTTACCCTGTTTTTTATATCCATTGCTTTCAAATCATCTTCTATCAGAGTATTTAAGAAACTTATTGTATTCTTGGATGTATCTTTTGGTTTCTTATCTAACACTTCTCTCATTGTTGTACATATTTGTAAGCTATCATCTGCTATGGTTTCCTTTGTCTTCATAAAATTTAAATAAGGCCTGAATTTTGCAGCCTCATTGATGATTGAATCCCAAATCAAATGATTTTCACCTTGCAATGGTAGTTGTCTTGTCACTTGCCTTATGAACCTTTGATTTCTGTCTACCAATTCTTTATTCTGATTTGTCAACTCTTTTATTTCATTTTTTTTTTCCTCTTCTAGTCTTTATTTTTCTTCTTTTAGTTCTTTGATGTCCACCTCTTTCCAGCTAACTTGGGACATACCTTGAATTATATCATCTGTGCTTGCTTCTTTGTTTCCTTGATATATTCCTTGCTTCTCTTGTGCTATATTTTCCAATTTTCCCTTTAGATCTTCAATTTGAGTCTTAATACTCAATCTATCTTTCTCCCAACTTACCTATTTTTCCTCAAACTTGAGCAATTTAGCTCTACAGTCATCCAATTCTTGAGATAAAGTTTCTTTTTCTTGTTCTAACACAATTAATTCAGAGGCTTGAATTAACTGAGTTGGTGGAATTTTAAGCTTTTTCTTAAGTAACAGGATAGTGTTTTCTTTCTCAGCTTAAAGATTTTTACTTGCCTCCCCTCCATTTGGTTCATAATTTCTCTCCACCAGGTCATCTTTCAATCTTTTTATTTGTTGGTGATGAGCTTCGTTCTCTTTTTTCTCTTGCTTCAACTGGATTTCCATCCTGTTCACTGTATTTTGTAGTTTTGCCACTTTTAAAGTAGATTTCATCAAATCAGTATAAATCACCTCTCCAGTCTATCTATGTAGGTGAATTTGATCAGGAACTGGTATCTTCTACAAATTCAATTTCATTTTTGTGACTTTATCATCAGACGATATAGCCAAATTCAAAGAAATTTTGGTTGAATCTCTGCTAGTCATCAGAGTAATGTCTGAATAAAAAACATTCCTGAATTTTGGAAAGAACTTATGCATTGCTTCCGCTTCGGTTTCTTTGTCTTTCCCATATTTTACATATATTTCAGCTATTGATTGAAATTTTCAAGAATTACCTGCAGTTCTTGCCTCATCAAATTTGTATTCCTGTACTTGAATTTCCAGCCCTTGGTATTTTTCTTTCTTCTTTCCATTTTCTTTGTCAAATAAAACTACTTCATCTTGCTGGCTTGATTTTAATCTTTTGGCTTCTCTTTCTTCCTCCATCTGCATATCAGTACTTTCATAAAAATTCCTTTTACTTGTTGCTTCAATCTTTCCTGGGGTAGGTACCAACTCAGCTGAAAATTTATCCAAGGTAGAAGGATTAGCATGTGAACTTCCTTAAACTTCTGTGTCTGATTCATATTGTATTAAATTTTCCATCTTCACTAATCCTTCAACCTCTTGGTGATCAAAGGCTTCACTTTTGTTTTGTTTCCTTCTTTGAGAAGTAACATGACAAGGATCATAATTTATCGCAATGGCTTTCCTAAAACTCAATGCTTCTAAATGTTTTTTCTACAAAAGGGAGAGCATTCTTGTTCTTGATGATAAAAGGACCAATTTTTAAAGGGAACTTTATATCTAAAGCTTTTTTGAAATCTAGAAAATGGTCATTTTCTACTGTCAATTTCTGTCTGATAAATTCCAAAGCAAAAACTCTCACAGTCAAAAAGGCTGGTAGAATATAGGGCTCCTTAACAAATCCATAAATTCTGATTACTGTATGTTGCTTCAGTAAAAACCAGTCTCCAATTGCTTTTTATGGGCTTAATTACTTCAGGGTCTTCATCTCTAATAATACTCCAGGAAAATTTTCTCCAAACATCAATCTGTATACTTCTGATAAAATAAAATTCATAAAATTAAACATATTATCTTCCATTGTTTCTGAAAACACTGCCTATGGGAAATGAAAATCTTTTTCACTAAAAAACAGGAGCATTTTCATCAGGCGTGTCTGGAATCTGAAATATCTGGAAGTGTGGAAGTTCACTAACTAAGAGTGGATGTTCCTAGCCAATAATTCATCAAATTTAAGGCAAGGAACTTGACTATAATCCATTTCTGGTTTACCAACACGTAATCTAAAAAGAAAACTTAACTGGACCTCTATGACCATGAAATCATCATCAAACCCTAAAAACTGTGAAATGACTAACAAAGCTAACTTTGAATTTTCATCAAAGAAATTAAGGTCAAGGGGATAGGGGATGTTATCAATGGCAAGGTTAGGTTTCAGACAACTGGTCATGAAGGTTTGTTTGGTCTCAAAGGATGACTATCTATACTAGCTAACTAGGGCTTCTTCGGAAAAATATTCTTGGTCGTGGGAGGAAAACGGGGGGTACTTCTAGAGCTTTCCTAATGGTAGACGCATTTACAGGGAAAAGAATTTTCATTCTTGAGGAATTCATAATGACGCTTTCACTCTGAGAATAATTTACTGCACACCAGGAAATGAATTCCGGAAACCCTGAAGATTGTTCTAGACAGAAATGGATAAAACCAAACTTATAAACATTGTGCACATCATAATTCTGTTATATAAACCCTCCAACTTGATTTTGATTTCTGAAACTGTGAATTTAACCATTATGGGGTCATGAATGTCACTATCTTTGTCTTGTAGGGTTTCTTCTATCCTCGTAGTTTCAACGTTCTGAGGGACTATTTCACTACTTCCTTCCATTATGTAAACAGTTCTAGTTACTTTCACGAGTTTCAGAGGACCTACCAAGAACTACTTCCTTCCATTATGTAAACAGTTGCACATGTTCGTGCTCTGTCACTTTCCTACAGCACATACGTGACCTTGTCTTTTATACACCCCCGAAGGTGTTTTCGCAATGCGGAAGGGTTGTTTTCCTTACCGCTTTCTCTAACTCCGAAATGATGTGGAGATGACACGCGTACAACGGTATGATATTTCACAACCTCTCCAACCTCCATTTCATCATGCATGTTGGCGGCGCAAAAATATTATGGGTCGTCGATCTAACCACCCCTTTATCGAATAACCGTTGATCTTGGTGTGCCTTTAACACCGCCTGACTTGACTTTTCAGCGCACTTTGTCTTCGTTATCATCCTCACTTATTCCCCAGCGAAACCTTTCCCCTGTCATCGATCTATCCATTTCCCCTCCAACAACTGTCGATCTATCTATCCTGAATTCCAAGTTCCGACAAGAAGGATCGGTCGCCCCTTCGTTTAGTAGATAATTGTGAAAACCAATATCCAACAATTCACCTGTATCCAGAATGGTGAATACAAGAAGGCTCGACCCACCCTTCTTGCAGTCTAGAACTATTATGAAAATAATACTGGGAAGAAGAAGGGTCATCCACCCCTTCATTCATTTATCTCCGGCCTCATTCAAAAATGGGGCATTGGTTAAAGACATTCAACTTCAAATGACCTTCATATTATACAGACAACAATTCATTTAGTGATTTGTATATTTTTGAAAACTTCTACATTTACTTGATGTAAATTTTATTGGACAATTCTCATATTATTTATGGACATAGTATCATGTATCTGGTGATGTGTTCCAAACATTGTTTCAAAAATTGCAGAACATGAAACTAATATACATAGAAACATTGAAACATAATATTTTCTTGATTGTGTGTGTGTGTGTTTTTTTTGTTTGCAGATACTAGAAGATTTGTTACTAGTAAACCATTGACTATTTTCGATTTCAATGGAGTTTTGTTACACGCAGTTCATAAAAAATAGAAATTCGGATTGCCATGAACACCGGATATCGAATCAACCACAAAGTATTATTTTATACGTCAAGGATTAAGGGAATTTTTTTAAAAATGCTTTAGTATATTTGAAGTTGGGGTATGGACATCTGCACAACAAAAAAATGTTGATGAGTTTTTTCCAACATTATTACAAAGAATGAGATTGCAAAGGGAAAAATTTAGAGTAATTTTAAAACAAGAATATTGTTCTTGCATAGCTAGAGAGAGTTATCAGGGTGATGGAAATACTTATGTATTTCTTAATCCTTTAAACAAATTTTGGGACATTTTGATACATGGTTGGGATGCTGCAAATACAATGATTGTAGATGACTCAAAAGAAAAACATGTTTGTAACGAGGAAGGGAACTGCATTATAACAAAAACTTATACTTGCCAAGATCTCAATGACACATTCTTGTTACATCGATTATGGCCTTGCTTGCTGCACCTGAATGGTGTGAGTGATGTGAGGCCAATTGTGAATAAAACGAAAATGAACATATTTTGTTACATAGTATGCTTGAATGTTTGTTTGTACTAGTATGTTCAATTTCATTGTGATTATAATTATTGTAAAGTGTCGAGTTTGGTTTTCGAAAATGCAAAATCAGAGTTTGAAAGTGCTAAAATCTGTTTTAAAATTTCAAAATTAAGTATTGGAAGTGTCAAAAGTAGCCTTCCAAAAAGGAAAAATCAGGTTCTAAAAGTTCCATTATCATATTTATCATATCGGAAAAACACAAAAACCAATTTCAAAAGTGGCGATATCAAAAGCAAAAGTATGCTTTTGGAACCTGGATTTGGCACTTTCGAAAACAGATTTGGCACTTTTGAAACTGGCTTGGGCACTTTCGGAACTAGATTTGTCACATTGGGAACCAATTTTGTCACTTTTGGAACCGGTTTTAGCACTTTAGGAACTGGATTTGGCACTTTTGGAACCAGTTTTGGCACTTTTGGAACCTAGATTTGGCACTTTTGGAACCGTATTTTGCTTGATTTTGGGGTTTAGAAAGGTTGTTTCTGACCCGTCTTCAAAGTGACTTGGACTAGAATATGTCCAAGTTTAATGAAATTGGCGTTTTCATAACAAATACTACAAGGTACCAAGTCCTTTGTACTTAACCAATATGAGTAATGATGCCTTAACCAATTGGCACTTTTAATATGGGCTAATGTAAAAAAACCCAATTATGCAAAATAGTCCAATAAGAATGGAGAGATAAATTAATCCTCCTCATTCCCTATAACAAGGTAAATCCCAACAAGTAACTGAGATCCATTTCCAACCTTCCATGAAAGGCCTCTACAAATTTAGGAGAAGGCCTTACAAAACCACTCTAGAAATTGGAGACATTCTTAACACTTTTAATAGGGATCCTTATCCCATTGAGTGTATTTCCTTTCATATACTTAGCATGAAGTACCTCACACCAGATCCCATTTCCAAAATTCCTCACAACATATGTTTCATACTCAAATATATACTAAACTAATGTATATTTTTTATAACACCTTCTCCCATAGTTTTTGGTTTAGAAAGTCTTTCCTAGCCGATAGGGTGCATCTTGCATTCCTTTGCAGAACCTAAACATATGAAATTAAACATCAATTTCGTGATCAACTTAACGATATTATGAGGTACCTAAGATAATTCTAACCAATACATTGGGATAAATATTAGAACAGATTTAGCCAATGGAAACCTTCCTCCCATAGAAAGCAACCTGCAGGTCCAATTCCCTATCTTCCTTTCAAATTTTTTAACAAGCCACATCCAATATTTAATTATGTTGAATTAATGTAACTTCAAAGAATATTCTACTTGTACTTTATTATTGTAATTCCATCGGGGATGTTTTACCTTCGTTCGGATATGTTATTATTACATTTGGTCATGTAAAGGTCACGAGGTTAAACCTCCATTGTAAGTTGGGTCGTTAGCACCCACAAGAATATAATATAAATATTATATTAAGTCTTCCTAGAGAGGTCATCCCAGTTAGGTTATTGGGGCCGACCTAGTTGGATTAAAAGTAAAGTATAAATAGATAGTGAGTTCCTCTCATTTGTAAATTCACTCACTTGCGCAATTCACATTAGAGGACAGAGAGACAGATATATGCGAAGGAGGATGATTGGCTTGGTTCTAGAGTTTGGTATTTTTGTCTCTCTGATTTGTGAGACATATTTTGGGCATTTTATTTTGATCATCTATATTGAGGATGTTCTTGCTGGGTTTTCTTCCCATTGAGGTTTTCCCAGGTTATATTGTTTTGTGCTTTGTGATTGTGTATCTTTCAAAGATCCTTATTATTCTTCTATTGTGAATAATGTATTGAATTATAATGAATTTGAAATATATTATATTGTAGCATATAATCTTAACATCGTATCAGAGCTAGACTAAAAAGAGCAGCTTTCACTAGGGTAAATCTCTCTCTCTTTCCCCGGAAACTAGTCATCTTGGAATTTTCGCTATAAATCACTTTTGGAAAACGTTCAGGATCTAAAATTTTGACAGACTGAAGATGAAAGGTTCATGTACCTTGTGTGCGCATTTCAGCCTCAGATTCATTATAATTTAGGAGATATGATCCATGCAAATCAGGGTTTCAGCCTCCTCTAGAATTCAGTTTTAAAAAGATGACCTAAGGAAAAATGCTATATCTCGGGCTAGGAAGATCCAAATCTAATTTCGTAAGATGTTCGAGAAATTGAACGGACTTTATTTTTGCGGGTGCGAGTTTCAGAACCCGAATATGAAACAGTAACACGTGGAAGTCAGTACAAGTTCGCTATACTGAAACAGTCCATAAACAGGTCATCTTGGGAAACTTAGCATAAGTTCCAATTGGTGAATCCAATCCTGATATAACCCATGGGGTTGGATATATGATAGATGAGAATATCACAGGACAACGTTTTTGACCTTGAGGACCATAAATTTTGGAGATACATCATAATTAAGACTCAAAAAATATGTAGTAGGAAATTGAAGAAACTAGGCATCATGTTTTTGGAAGGTCTGCTCACAGATTTGGGAGAAAGAGTAATTTTCTCAACTCACCTTTAGAAGGTGCATATTTTCATCCAGTTAGTTCTTTAATATCCCGAAGTTTGAAAATTAGGGTTTCTTTGTCAAACCCTAGGTCAAGGTAGAAGCAGTTTTTCAGAAGGACAACTTTACTGGTAAGTCCTACATCTATTCTATTTCCATTTGAGGTTCTCATTTTATCAAAATGACAAACAATATCAAGCTTGATGAGAAGCTTCAAGGAGTTGAGAACTTTAGGGAATGGAAATATAGAGTCATTCTCATTCTTGAAGAACATGACCTAGAAGGTTTTATACAAGAGGGACTTATAGAACCAGAACGAGATGAAGCCAAAGCAAGGTATAAGAAGAATATGGTCAAGGAAAAAAGGATCATAGTTGATTCTATAAAATATTACTTGATCCCTCAAGTATCATCTAAGAAGACTCCAAAAGAGATGTTCGATGCTTTGACCAGTATATTTGAAAGCCAAAGAAGATTCCTCCATTGATGAGGAATATGTACTTTAATATGAACCAGGAAGATAGAGAATCTCTTATCTATCTTAGCATTGGATAAGAAGGGATGCATTTGCGATTGAAGAAGGATGGACACACAAAGTCTATTCCAGTACAAAGAAAAAGTGATCTACGGTGTAAAATACTTCCTCAACATTTCCGATCATGAGAAATAAAGGCACAGGTCCTCAGAATCAGATGATGGAGTGGGAGCACACTGTTGGAGATTCTCGCAAGGAGACTAGGATGAAGAGACATCCTACCAAACAAACAAAGATAAGTGTTTGAATTGTTATTCTCTGTATTGTCTAGTTGTGTACATATTTATGTTCCTAGATTTAGGATGTGTATTATGCATGTTAGAGAGTTTTGCATTAATGAACATAATACTAATAATATTCATGTGATGGGTAAGTGGCATATGGTGATGTACAACATTACATTGCTACTTATCTAGAACGAAACCTATTTGTTGACATATTGGGAGTAGTGCATGCTCTTAATAATGTTATGGTATATATGGAAGGCATCTATAAATTTACCGTATGAATACAGGATATGGATGAATGTTGTGTTGAAGCATTGACTAAGATAGAATTATGATAGTGTGACTTATGTTTTTATGCATATGTTTTGGAAACTATGAAATGTTTCTAACCATGCTACTGAATTTGACTTGTAGGAAGTATCGTACAATGATCACCTACAAATGAAGAATGATGAGACTTTTTCCCTAGAACAAGTGGCAATAGTTCAACTATAAACAAGACTTGTGAAATCAAGAAGAGGAAGTCGATTATATGTTTCTCTAGTAGCCAGACTCATGGTATAATTGAAGTAGAAGAAGATATCAAGAAACCTCCAAGACTCAAAGAACCACATATGTACAGATTGAAGAAGACTTTATACAGGCTCAGAATTCACCCGTGGATAGATCAAGGATCACCTAGAGTGATGAGACATCAACCTTTTCTACGAGGTTGAAGATAGAAAACTCATAGATGGGTGCAAGAGAGAACTTGCAATAGAATTCAAGATATTTGGTTGTCTAGTTTTTATTCACATTCCAAAAGAGAAAAGAACCAAGTTGGGATCCTTCCGGAAAGAAATGGAATCTTTGTTGGATACTGTGAGATCTCCAAGGCCTCCAGGATATATATACCATGCCATCATCACATGTATATTAGTAGGGATGTAACATTTGATGAAGATCCAACACTCAAGAAGTCCAGAAAAGTGCTAGCATGAAGAAGTATATGAAGAAGATATAGCTCCTAGACTTGCAGAGGTTGCACCCTCTCCCAATGATGAGACTCCAGAAGATCATGATATGTTGGAGCACCAAGAACCTCCATCCATGACTATCTCTCACACGAGAAAAAAAGCTTGGGATGGATAAATTATTCAAGATGCAGAGAGGTATGGAGCTCCAGAAGGCTCCACAAGAGAAATTAAGAGGCCAGAGTCATTTTCTAGTTATGCGGCTTTGATGTGTGATATTGTAGACAAAGGACCTACTTTGTTTGAAGATTCCATTCAAAAGAAATAATGGGTAGAAGTTATGACAGAAGAATACCAGTCTATAATGAAGAATGATGTACGAGACATATTTCCCAAACCAGAAGGTAAAAGTGTGGTATCTTCCAAATGGATATACAAGATAAAAACATGTTGCAGATGGAAGTATTGAAAAATACAAATATATATTTGTGGTTCAAGGATTCTCTCAAAAGGAATGAATCGATTATGAGGAAAACATTTGCTCCTGTAGTAAGGTACACTTCAATTAGAACCATCATGGCTCTTGTAGCCACGATGAAGTGGAGGTTACACCAGACATTAGAGGAAATTTGAGGTCTAAAATGGGGCTCCTAAGGAAAATAATAAAATAATAGTTAAAATAATCAAATAATAGTTAAAATATTAAAATAATATTTATTAATTTTGGAGGAAGAAAGAAAAAAAACTACTTTTTTGTTCGTATTTTCAACATATCTCCCTCTGCTTTTACTCAAATTTCGAGTGGGAGCACTCATTGTATGTGGAATTAAATTCCACATCCAACGAGTACCCCACACTGCACTACTTTTGATGGACCCTCGCTGCCCCAAAAACAAGAAACACCTGAAAAAATGTGATGATGACATCATTATCACGTTTATGAGGTATTTCTTGTTTTTTGGGGCAGTGGGGTCCATCAAAAGTATGCAGTTGTGGGTACTCTTTGGATTTGGAATTTAATTATGCACCCAACAAGTTCCCCCACTCGAAATTTGAGTAAAAACAAAGGGATATATGTTGACAATGCGAACAAAAAAAAGCAGTCTTTTAATGAATAAATATACCTAGGGGATTAGACCTAAATATTTACTTAGTCAAACCCTCAACATTCTTTAATTATTGACTTGTTTTTTATTATTATCCTTTTCCCATATAACAACCTTCTTTTTAAGACATTTGAGTTTGAAGACCAAGATTTCGATGGCACTAGCTTCCCTAGGAATAGAGAAGGAGTTGCAATTATTTATGACCAATGAGCATAACTCTTCATCTTGAAGCCACATAATATTGAATTTAAAATATATTTATTAACAATTTTTACACCATCAATTTGTAAGCCAATAGGATAATGATCAAAGATGGTGGAATTAACAACCCAATATCTAAATCTATGTAAATATAAAGTAAGGTCACGAGACATTAAAAATATGTCCAACCTTTTTCTAATGCCCTATGGACCACTACTACCATTACTCCATGTAGGACGAATTTTATCAGGAGGGACATCAATCAAGTTAAACCTTTGAAATAGTTGAAGGAAATAGTCTGAGAGAGGGACCATTCTAGAGGAATGACCTAAAATTTATAATGAGGAAAGAGTAAAATTAGGATAGCCATCTAGAGTTAGATTGGAGTCTCTCAACAACCAAGTAACCTCCACATTAGACTAAACATTCCCCCTATTCTTATAGGTCCCATAGAAATTTAAGGAAGAAAACAAATGATCATACACTTTGAACCTTTCTTGCAGCAACATACATGCACAATTCAGTAACAATTGGATTCCAACAAGCCAACAAACACCTCAACAAGCCATTGGAATCCAAGGCACACATCCTCCAACATGAAAGAGTTTTATAGAAAATCTCCATCGCCTGAGGCCAACTACATATTGTCTCTTCAATCAAGATAATATCGGGCTTAGTAGTTGTAAAAGTATCCCGAGGTCCCTAACCTTTTCATTCCCCCCGACCCCTCTAATATTAAAATACATTACTAACATTAATCACACACTTGATTGGGCTAGTTTGCAATAAGGGATGGAGATTTGGTATTCTCACCAACATATGAGTTAGCATCAGCTGCATAAGATAATATCTTAGAAATAGGAATATAAATACCAGGGAAATCAAACATTTAATTAGAGAGATCCTTCTTTGAATGTTTAGGCCTTTATTCCTTTGTACCTAATGGTGACACTTTGGTGCTTAATAGAGTCAACGAGAAACACCACAAGCTTGGAGGACTGTTTGTTGTAGTACACATGGAGAGGTTTTTTTGATGAAAAAATATTTGAATGAAGGAGAAGTATTCTGAGCGTTCCTTGACACCACAACCTGTTGATTTGATTTCCCCAAATAAAAGGAAGAACCATGAGCAATATTTCCTCCCATCTCCGACTGAAAAGTAGTGTTTTTTTTATAAATAGGGCTTCAGAATCGCCATTATGCAAATTCAAATTAGGGTCTACATCTTCAAAACAAGGAACTAAATCTTTAAATAATGATGTATTAGCAATAGATTTAGTAAAATTATCCCCGAGACAATTCAAAGGCTCTTCCACAACAGATATAGGGCTACTAACATCCATAGAAAATGAAGAATTTAGAATGACGTCAATTGAAGTTAAAATATCTTGATTATTCAAGCAGTTACGCTCATACTCTTTTTATGTAGACTTGAGAAAATTTAATTCACCTCATGATAATTCTTCATAATTAGTGTCTGAGTCTAATATAAACATACCTTCATCAATCTATGGTGCAATCACAGTAATTGGAGTTAGTGATGTAGACCAATGAGAAATGGCACCAAAGTCACAAGCCATTGTCAGATAATCTCCAGTATTCGACTCTCTTCCAGACCCCTAATCAAAACTCCCAATCCTCTTACTCAACACAAGAGGTGGGAATTTTTACTTGGGATGACCAGTTCCTCTATAGTAGTGGAAACGAAAAGGCACATTGAGATAATCCAAACGCAATGTAATCACTATCGAACCCCAAAAAATCTCAACTTGCTCTGGGATCCCTATTGAAATGTCCAACTCCACCATTATAGAGGCCATGCATTTATCAACAAAATAGATCATTTTATTGTCTTGATTGATGAATTACCTTAAAAAAAATCCAAGCCCACCAAAATATTATGCATCCACAATTATATCTAGGAAAACCAAGCAATAAAATCCATCAAATCTTAGTAATTTTCTACTTGGGAAGTGTCAAAGGATAGGAGCCAATAATTCAAAACAAGTGACTCATTTTTAATAATCCAAGTATTGTGCAGAAATTTGAAAATGTCTTCCTCTTTGAGAAATAGAAAGAATAACCAGCCACTAGAAAAGTTACTCACTCTAGGCATGCAATCTAGATCATCTTTCCAATTTGTCGACACCCATTCCTAAAGATCATTTCTCTTCAGTCTTACATATTCTAATCTATCGACTAGTGCTCACATGGAAAAATAATTAACAACCCAATCCACATTAGCATCCTCTCCCTAACACACGTCTTTCAACCCCCCTCTTAGCTTTGAGTTCGTTCAATTTTCTACGGTCCCTTGCTTGAAACCCAGACAATGGATACCTTATGTTATTCTCTACACCCACACAACCACCAAAATGACCTTTGCATGTCCCCACCTTCTCCCCTACCTTCTCCCTTAATGTAGATTTCCTACCTATAGATGAAAACACTTTACCAAAATTTTTTGCCCTATAATCGATGAATAAAATGATGTTTTACTCCGTAGAGAGGCAATGCTATTCTCAATACTGACAAAAATTATCTTCAAAGTATTAATTGGCACCACCTAACCATACCTATCAACCAAAATATTGGAATCCAATCTCGCATCAATTGTCATTTTAAAAAGGTAAGTGACAACCTTTAAAAAAATACTAAATAGTTAGGGTAAAATAACCCTACCACCCATCGACAAATCTAGTGAAATGTCACCATAGATCTACTATAGAAACAAAATAAAAGGAGATGCTTGTTAAAAACTTCTAAGGAGACCTTGAAGGCACCATAAAAAATTAGAACCTTCGCAAACAAAAAAACAAATTAAACTAGTTTGAACAAATTAATTGATAACCACAAGATGACCAAAAATCCCATCATTCCCACTTTTTTTTTTATTATTATTTTGGTTGGTACTAGGCCTTCCAAGAAAAAGACTAGACTCTAAGTGACTCTCACACAACTTCAAACCCTAGCTAGGGTCTTTATGGCAAAATTTTCCCCTTCAAGAAAAGTATCATCTTTGATAACAACCATCATCAACAAAAATAAGACTAAGCCTCTAGAAATTTCTAACAATTAAGACTAGACAAAATAATATATAAATAAACTAATACACAAATTTAGATTTTATATATACATATGAATGAACCAAGGAAAATAAGTATGAAATCATTACCAACGATAATCAACTTAGGGGTAAATATGACGGTAGCATATCATTTAAAATTTTTATGACAAAAACTATTTATGATTGTAATTATTTTTATATATTAATTTAGAAAAAAAATGAATTTAAATTATATTGCATTATTATTTTCAAAATATTATTGTAAGTTATAATCTAAGTAAGTCATTTAAATCATAATCTATTAGTGAGTAAATCAATATTATTAGTGAGTCAATATTATTAGTGAGTCAGTCATAATTAATATATTAACTATATAAATTACATTACAAAAATAACCTATCATAATTGTGAATTTGAATTTTCAGAACTCTGTTTGTGTTTCCTTGGGGAAAGGCTCTCTACAGGCTGAAGAATAGTTATTTTTCTGTGTTCTGTATTTCTCTTTGTTCCATTTGTATGTGAAGTAGGGAGAGAGAGTTTCTGCCAGAAGTGGTTCCTGGATATGCAGAAAGATCTGTGATTTTTATCATCCAGAGATATTTGTAACCAGAGATTGCTAAGGTTCTAAGACTCCTTCTACTGTCTCAGTAAGACTGTATTTAATATTCCATTTTTGACGTTAAAAATTGTTTTTGGCACACTGAATGCGTCTTGAGCGCTTTTTATACAAAGGTAAATATAGTATGGTTCAACTTATTGAGAAAGGGTAAATATGGCAGTAACATATCATTTAAAATATATTTAATATTCCATTTTGCAAATATATTGCCGTCTTGAGCGCTTTTTATACAAAGGTGAGCCATTGAATACATGGCACACCTGAATAATGAATAATGAATAATGAATAATGGACTTGAACTTGTAGTCTGGACGATTATGATACAACGATTTCGATCTCTTGATCAGAGCCGGACTTTGTTTTGTTCGTGTAGTCTCTAGTTATGTCCTCTTTCATGTTTTCTGTATCCACCTCTGCATTTGCAACACGCGTGCTCCTTTTGTCTCTGTAGATACAATGTATAACCATCTGACTGAACGCCAATGGCACTCCAACAAAGTTTGGTGTCTGCAAAATATAATAAATTATTATTGTTGATCTTATATACATGATTTTTTACATAAATACTACGAACCATATATTACCATGATGATTATGTCTCCGCTGATAGCGCCATACGCTAACCACAACAGACTTCCCAGGAACGCGAACAATGAGAAGTAGAAACTCGGCATGAATTCCACGCTCTTTGTTTGAATTACCTGTTTCTGTATATAATTATTAACATTAGACATCATCGTTACAACTAACAATAATTGAAGAAGATTCTGAAATAAACTCTGTTAATTAGCCTTTCGAGATTTTTCATTCCGCAAGTATATAACGTACACAATTATGAAAATGAATGCAATGTAGAGTATGCTTACAATTACGGATAGTGGAGAAGCGTAGAGAATAACAGTGGACATCATTCCTGCAGTTCCAACAAGGAGCTTCTTATGCTTGTGATCATGAACAACGCAGAAGGAAATTATTGTAATAGTGCCAAACACCGCCAGCACGCCTACAACCATCCACCACATATTCCTCTGCACACACAGATATATATTTCCAATGTAGAAATTTTATCTATTAGAAGGTTTCAAATTATATTCAAAGTAAGACGTTAATTGGACAATTAAGGATTCAAAATAATACTAGCTGTCATTGAGGTAATACCTTGCTTTTGCTTCTGGGTGGAGCGAAAGTGAGATAGATGCAAACGAAGCAGCACTCTAGAAGAAGGCCAATGCTGCAGACAACCATAACGACAACATTATCCCACCCATTGCTGATTAGAGGCGATCCATACAACGTGTAGATCAGGCAGTTGAAGAGAGCTACTGCATACGGCAACCCTGAGAAACTCTCCGTGCTTCTCTTTTCTATTATCCTCTTGAACGTAGCACTGTTGACCAATAGTTACAACAATATATTCAATACTCAATTCTTTGTTAAGTTTGAGTGTATGAATACACGAGAATACGCTTTTGGAAACCTGTTATACTTACATTGGTGCAACCATACATAAGCAACGACAGCAAACTTCCTGGAATGTCATGTCAGATAAATCAATTGCAATTGCCATAATTAATATTAAGCTCTTTATATCTATAAAAAACTGGAATGAAGGTTATAAATGAGTGGAATCAAGCTTATCTTCGGGATAGGAATATGGTAGCTCTTACATACCTAAAATGCCAACGCCCAAAACGTACGAAGTAGTTCGTCATTTCTTTGTGAGCCCGAATGCTAAATTTGATAGTGCAACGAGGAAGAAAGCAATGCCTCAGAGGGAAGAGGTTGATGAAATTTTGCAATGCCTCACAGGGAGGAGGTGGTTGAATTTTTTTTTTACTTGCAAGTAGTGTGCAAGTAGTGTGAACAGAGGGTATTTATACTTCATTTATGTATAACACTAGAAAAACATCTTTTAACACTATAAGTTAGCACCATTTGCATTTTGTGATGTTAAGGTGGTGGTATTAACACCATTTATAATTTTTTGGTGTTAAGATGATGGGATTAGCATGCCTGAGCTTATCTTAATTGTTGATTCCCTCCATCCAACTGGCATGACTTTGCTTTATGCCCGTTGGATGGAGGGAACCAACAATCCAGATAAGGATCACCCATTAGCACTACTTCCATTTTGTGATGTCACTTTGTGGTGTTATCATCACTCACATTTTGTGGTGCTAAGGTGGTGTGAATGTTTTATAAATATTTTTGGAAATAGAGTTTCTCCTCATTTATATTAAGATAAATGCCATGTTACCAAGTACCATAATGTAAGGGTAACTTCTTATTTATCATATGAATATGTATAAATAATATTGAACTATGAGGACTTACACAATAAACACAACAAATTCACATATAATTATTTTGTAAATAACTTAAATCAATTATTTATTCTTTTCTTTTTATTTATTCAAATAAATACTCAATGTTAATTTTATCAATTTGTTCAGCACAATCACAACAAATTCAACTTTTTATTTTTATTAATTTCAAAATAAGTATTTCATTTCTAATTAAAGACAATCATTTTTAATTTATTACTATTATAAAGTATTGATAAAAGTGATTTCAATTGAAAATTGATTGATATTATTAAATTTCTTGACTGATATTCATATAATTATTAGGTATGATTTAGGGGTAAAAGCTCTACCATCGGCACTAAAAAAATCTTTTATGGATCTAGGACCATGAAAAACACCTAAGTGATCATGACACATCTTTTTCTAAGAGTATTAGTATCCTCTATGTATAGACTTTAACACCATTATAAGTTTTTTATCACTAGGGATAGGGTCTAGTGGCCCTCACCATGGTTTCCAGAATAAACCTATGCCTTAGGCTAAAGGAAGCTTCTACTCATCTAGGGCCAAGAATGACACTGTTGAACCAAAACAAATGACATTTTGAGAGGATCCTTAACATTAAAAAAATGATAGAAATCGAAATGGGAGGGAAGAAAAGTTGGTACGAGTCTTCGAGTCATAGAAATGATAAGGGAGTAAACCCAATCCTTGTTCCTTAAAGGAAACATCTCGGCATATAGGATTAAAAAATATACCTCAAACAAATACATAGGTCCTTTTAAGGGTATTCTTGGCATGATATTAGGCATATTAGTCTCATTACTAGGTGTTAAGCACAATATATGGGTTTCTAGGCTCTTGAGATGAGATATCAGAATTACAATAAGGTTTGACTTATTGATTGTATCCTCAGATAGATCAATCTATCATTTGGTGAGCTGCAAGTTCATGACTTTTACTTTATAATGAATGAAGTGAAAAGACACATCCATTTGTTTGTTGGCCAAAATGTCAATTCATAATAAATATTATTATTAAATATTAATAGTAATATTATTAATGTCTTTAAATATTATTTCTTTGTGCTGGGCCACATACCTCCTGATGCTACCAACACCAACACTCCCTCTTAGCTAGATAGGTATCATTATGGTAGAACATATCTAGATCATGGCTTGTCTTGAACATCTCATCATCATAAGAAAGGTCTCTTCTGATCAAGTCCTTCTGACCAGAACAACTATTCCCATTGGAACCTTGTTCCCTACTGAAACCTTATCATCTTTCCTATGATAATATCTGATCTGCCTCATCAATTTGGTGATCCTAGACCATAGAGGATTTACTTCCTCATGCACTTTATAAGTATAAAATGAAAAGGAGGCTCCACGCCTCATGAATATTCTTCTTCCAATTTACCAGTCATTACAACTAGATGGCAGTGATAACTGAAAGTAGTTCACCCCTTTGGGACCATGCTCCACACAGGAGCATATACCACACAGAGATCCACTTCACAAAGGAGTACTCTCCACAGAGAAGAACGATTCACAAAGAAACCATCCGACAAAGGGATACACTCCACAAAGGAGTCCTCTCTACACAGGAACCATCCCACACAGGGATACATTCCACATACGACTAGGATTCCACACGGAACGCATCTCGGTCCACATAAAACTACAATCCATAGAGGACTAGGAGTTCACACATAACTCTCATCAGTCCACATAGAGCAATAGTCCTCATCGGACTAGAAGTCCACACATAACTCATTGGTCCACATAGAACTACAATCCACAATGGGTGTCTATTCCCTATCAAATAAATAATTAAAACTTGCTCTATAATGAAATATATTACTCCATCATGGAGCACTCCCTCATAGAGTATGCAATGTGCTGTCAATCCTTATCACATGGTTAAAAAAGGCTATGCCAGGGGCATTCACCACTATAAAAATCACATGGGCATTTCCCATGAGTGAATGTATCATTATCCTTGGTCAAATCACACGACCAAACCTAGTAGAATGTTGGCCAATGTTGCACCCCTGGAGTAGCGTCACATTTTTCTTCAAGCATCACATCCATTGTAGCTTCTCCCTATGTCACAGAAGCCATCCTGCTCCCTATGTATCTGGATCCCTTTGCAACTGAGAATCCTACACTGAAGTAACTTACTTCTCTCCACTTTGATCACTCCCGCATTTGAGTATCCTACACTCTCTGCATTTGAGTATTTTGCAGTCTCTTTTAGTTCCATGGCTATAACGTGATTATCAACACCATATGGTTTGAATGGATACCATAAGCCACTGGACATTCAACTCGGCCCCTGATCCAATTATTTGGCTCTTGGATCGATGTGACCATCCCCTTTGCAATTATCAAGAATATCTTATATGATGATATGTCTTGTATATAGTACCTAGGAGATCCCCAAGGATCACACTTGTTCAAGTCAGCCTCTCCAATTGCACACTCTGAGAAGGTGTTGTCGAATATCTTTTCATGAAATTAGTATGTAACGAGTTCCCCATCCGTGAGATGAAATCTCAACCCTAGAGGAAGCTCGGCGTGCACTTCGGCCTCATGTGCATTATTCATCTGTATTCAAGGCTAACTCCATTCTCAATACAATTCCAGAAATTATTGTATTCTATCTGGTTTGATCCATAAAAGGGTAGTACTGAAGTCTAGATCCCGGATTTTTTCTTATCGGCCCTCCGTGAGTCCCTCCTCAACAGCCTTGATTGTCCTTATCATAGATAAATATATCAATTTGATTATAGTAGTCCAATAAACCTCGATGACAAGTGTTTACGATCATCTAGCATAGAGAAAATTAGAAAAATAAACCACAACATCCCTCTCTCTCGTCAAGTGCTATCCATTATGGAGGTCAGGGTTTTTTCTCTTTTGTAGCATGTGGTGGAATGTGTGGGTGTTGCACAAGACATATTTTTACTCCTCTCGAAACCAAAACTATGATACCATGATGATTTTATCCTCAGATAGATCAATCTATCACTTGGTGAATTGCAAGTTCATGAATTTTACTTTATAGTGAATGAAGTGAAAAGACATGTCCCTTTGTTTCCGGCTCAAATGTCATTTGATAATAAATATTATTATTAAATATTAATAATATTATTATTAGTGTCTTTAAATATTATTTCTTTTTGTTGGGACATTTTGGGAGGATAACTCTTGATGCTACCAACACCAACATGACCAAGATATATGTTTAGGGTGAAAAGCTAAGCCTTAGGGAATACATGAATATTAAAGGAATCCAAGCCCAAGAATAAATCCTTGAACAAAATCACATGAGTTCTAAACATGATGTTTGACTTTCAAGTGGGGAGAGTAAGTTTTAAATCATGAGGTATGGTTCACAAGGTCCTCAACATGATTTAGGAAGTAGCATAGGCCTTAGTGAGGCCTTAGGCCTTAAATTAAGATTTCATGTATCCATGAACAAAAATAAAACCTCAAACCAATATACACGACTTCATAGTGGTATCATTTAACTCTAATTTTCCGTATTGGCACCATTTGATTTTTTGGAACTAGGCATTGGATTTGACGCTATCATGTCCCCATATTTTTCCATGGTCCATGGGGTAATTTTGGCCTAAGTCACCTAGGCAATCATTATTTAATTAATGAGCAAGTATGGAAACTACCTTATGGAAGATGCCTAAGGTTGTATTTGGGAATTAAATGGACAAGGAGCCCCCCCCATGCAATTATTAACTCCATGACTAAGTCCAAGTGATTGACTAATTGAGAAATTAATTAATTGGGGAAATTTTGAGGCATTACACCATAACAATTAATTAATTACTGGATAGTTAATTAATTGCTAAGTTAAATTATTTCTGAGTTGTGTTATTTCCATTTAAATGTTTATTGCTAATAAATGTGCCAAGTGGTTGATGACTTGACTAGGAAATTCGAATTGGTAAGTGAGCCAAACTTTCCTAAGTGGCAAAGTCTCAGAAAAGGTAAGGAATCTAGTGGAGACAAGTTGGCAAGATGAACCTAGAAAGGAAACTGACAAAAGCTAGCAAAATCAGACAAAAGCAGGAAAGAGGAAAGTAAAGAAAGTGGAAAGATTCAGAAAAGATTTCTGAAATAGAATAGAAACAACCAGAAAAGCTACCTAAAGCGCACTTGCCCAAATTCAGTGAAGGAGGTGAAGGAAAGAAAGTTTTGAAAGCTCAGAAGTTACTATTCTCCTCAAGAAAGGCGCCCTCATGGATTTGGAGTAGAATGGGCAAGTGGGTAACCTACTCTCATAGGTCACCAAGCCAAGAACTTGCTCAGCAGGTCATCATGAAGTTTATAAAAGAATCCAACCAACTCCATTTGACAACTTTTGATCATTTATGTTCTCTCATGAGAGCTCTGATGCTCCTCTAGTTGAGTGGTGTGCCTCAGCTGTGCTTCTTGGGTGATGTGCCCCAAGGCCCATAGTTTCCAGTGAGTGTTTTGCAGGTCCTTATCAAGATATTGCATCCAGTAACATATGCTTCCAGCCTCCATTGAATATCTACAGTCATACAGGAGAACAGGTTCCTCCAACAGTGATTCTGCAGCTAGTTTTAGTGAAGATTCTCCTGTTGAAGAAGTTTGATCCAGTGAATGCACCAAAGCCTTGGTGGAGAGATAGTTCAGCCATTTTTGCAGACATTAGAAGAGCCACATATCATATTTCAGCTTCAAAACTGAACTATCCTTCTCCTCTATCTCATTCTCTCAACCACAGCTACATTTGGAGAGGGTTTCCACTGAAGAAGAGAGCTAGTTGATGGTGATGGCGCCCATTTGAAGATCAGCCATATAATCTGTAGATGGAATGATATTTACTTCCAGAACAGAGCCACGGTAACTTCTTACTTCTCTTATCTATTCTATCACTATTTGTAACCGAAGATTAGCCTGTGAGGCATTGTTATTTAAGAAGCAAACTATTAATGAAAGAAGAAGTGTTCTGAAAGTCATATCTTGAGTTTTATGTGTGTAACAAGTTATATCAGAGTCTAAAGTAATATCAGAATAGATTTTGTGGTTTATTAAAGCAGTTTGTGAAGTTAGAATGCAAGACTAGCTAGATTGATGGCAATTCTAGACTAGTTTCACCACTTTTCTTGCTGAATCTATTTTGATCACTATTTTTGCATTCTGTCAGTTGGAGCTAGTCCATAACTCAGTATAGTATCCATATCAGTCCCCTGTAATCAGAATTTGGGTGCCTTTAGCCTCATTTTGGAAAGCCTGTATTGTGACTAGTTTAGCAGTCCACCATCTGCAGATAATCCCCAAATTGCTCCAAACCTTTCCAAGTCAATCCAGTATTTATTCCAGCATTCCTTATGAGTTACATGATTGATATATCTCTTTCCTAAACACATTTAACCCTTACCTAGTCTTGTTGGCATATGCTAGAAGCCCAGGTAGCCTCGAAGTAGGCAATAGATTCGTTCTATTGCTGAAAACTGAATGGCTCTAGTAAATTGTGCCAAGGACTCCTGCTAAAAACATATTTTTCTGGTGCTGCACCTAATCCCATATAAATTCCAGAATCAAACTTTCATCCCACCATCCTCAATCTGTACACCAGTACCCCTCACTTACCTCCTGTCCGGTTCGAAGGATTTGCCACAAAATTTCACTAGTAAAAGTTGTAAAAGTTTTTAAAGTGGATTTAATATCTAGGTCAGATATTGCCCAGGATATTACAGATGCCTTGAAAAAAGTGAAGAAATCAAACTTAAAAATATTATCAATTAATTGACACCAATGGTTATTCCACCATTAGTGCTTCCATCATATTAATATTTCTCCTTTGTTACTATTAATAGCAACAATAATATTAATACATCTGAATGGTGAAAAACTATTAAGTGTAGAGGAGTGATCATATAGTTTCTTCAATGAATGCTAAATGCATATACATTTAATAAATGGTGGTTGTTGAATTGTGAAGAAAAAATGGTTTCATTAAACTCATAGTGGGGATTGGAGTTTAAATATGTTTGTTTGTTGTTCAATTTTAAAGCTTCAATGAAGTGTTGTAATATGATACATGGAACATTACAATTTCTATGGCCTATTATTAGTCATGGAGGGAATATTTTGATCTAGAGGATCGAATATAGATCCACTACCCTTTGTGGTTAGAGTTTGATTTTCTTTTAGTGGGACTACAGCCTTTTGTAGACTCATTTTCTATTAGGTTTTCCAAAGAATTGATCCCAGATGGCCGATGGAATTCATTTCAAGTTAGTCCTAGGGTGTGTGTAGAAATCATATGAAGAATAAATTTCCTCCTCCTATTTCATTTATGACAATCGATGAAGTCCTTAAGCAGATAATGTGCTATATGAATCTATGTAATTCTTGTTTTTTCTTTTTAAGGTTAGGACCACCCTATTTGTATTTGACAACATAGAAAATCATCTTTGGTATAGTCTCAAGTTAAAAATGATATAAAATTGACCACCCCAAATTGGAAAGGGTGGGGTATCAGTAGAAAGGGTAATTTTAGGGGCGAAATCTAGCCCATGGGCTATTTTTCCATGTTTTTTTCCAGAAAAAAAGAGCCACCAAATTGCATTTTTTGAAGCCCCGTTTCGCCCAAATTTTGATGGGGTAAACTTTTTTCACTGTAAAAATATCCAAATTATTATATAAACTATATAAAATCCTTAGAAATTGAAATAATTTTAGAAAAGTATCGCCAAATATTTTATAGTTGACATTTTAAGAATTGGTAAGATTCGCCAAGGTTTATACACTTTTAAATAAGTATGGGTCCTTAAAATTATCCCTGCTTGCATCCCTACAACAACACATATGCTTCAGCTTGGTTTTTTGTCTTTCTTCAGAGACCCAAGCGAATTGAAGCACTATTTGTCCTTCAAGGTTATATATCACCCTCCCTCCCCTTTAACACTTGCTACCCTAATTAATTTGTATTTTTTTTCTTATATATTTCACTTGCATTTTTTTTGCTTGGCCAATATATAAGGTAGTTTAGTTATAGGTTTTCTAGGGGAACAATGTATCTGGCATACTATAAACATGCCGTCGAACAATTTTGTTTTCGTGTTCATCTCATAGAAAACATTTTTGGGAAAATCTAAAATGTTGTATTTTTTTGGCTATATGGTCTTCCACAACCCTTTGAATATAAAAATACCTAGTTGTTTCTATAAAAAACGTTGACTACTATTTTTTCTTTATTTCAAATAGGTGAATTCAATAAGGATGCATGTTGTTTTAGCATTATTTTATTTTGGCATTGAAGGCCATGGATGATATTTTTAGTGCTTTTGATTCACCTTCTTATAAGGTTACTTGGTCTATTTAATAATGATAAATTTCCTTACTCCCATTCAATGGAATTTGGTTTAATGGTGAGGAATGATAAGTTTTACACCATAGATCAAGTTTCCAATCTTATGGGTTTTATTTGATAGGTTTAGATAGACATGGCCGATACACCCTGGAAAATGGGTCAAAACTATGGAATACATAACACTACCTATGTGTACACATGAGGGCCCAATCGTAGGGGTTGAACCTATGACACAAAAATGCATCGGCAAGTGGCAATTATTAGTCCAATTTGTAACTCATATTAAACTTTGATGGGGCCTCCAGAGGTAATTTCAATAGAGTAATGTTAACATGTCTTAATTTTTCTCACCTACCTTATCATGAGTTCCATCACCATTATACATCATCATTGGGGTTCTCTTGAACCTTGATGGAAATGTAGAAATATCCTTCTCTTGGGGTATTGTTTATTGCTATCCACAACCAAGTTAAAGTTCACTGCCCTATACTTGGGACATAATGCATCAAAATCCAATGCATTCAAAATGTAACGATCTTCGAAAATTCTCTTTTAGTAATCAAGTCGGTGCATAAAAGGATTATTAAAGAATGGACCATTCAAAGTATGCCTTTTGAAAGGATCAATTGGAACCTTGATGGCATTACCAATGTTCATCTCTTTCATTTTCAACATCTTAGTAATTCCATTGTTGATTGATTAGCAAATGAAGTAGTCTCTCTTATCAAGAGGGTCCTTGTCGAAAATGGGGACCCCCTTGAAAGGATATGGCTTCCCTAGGTTTGGAATGTTAAGCATCATTGTGGCATTAATTAACTTAAACCTCCCCACTCATGACATTAATAGGAGTGTCAATACTTGGAAAATTCGAAATCATTTGAGGATGGTGAGTCTTATCACCATTAAGTTGTGTGAGGGGAGTCATTGCACTCCCTTGTGCTTCTAGCTCCCTCACTTATTTGTATCTTGGTCTTGGCATGCCTATCTTTTATGGCCCTTGTTTGTGTTCATATTATTCAAGGTGGTATATCTTATATGTGTCCTAGTTTTGGTTTATAATAGTTTCTAGAGATGTGGAATTGTGCCACATTCATGTTGCCAACCTGCAACTTCTGGGAAGGGATTCTAGATGGAAGATAGCCTTTAACAACGATAATATATTTGAGCTCCAAATCATCTATCTATTTCAATCCACAATGATTCCAAATTATCAATTTTCTATTAGAGTTTGTTTATGGAACAAAGGTGTTGGGTCCTTTAAGGTTTTGAACCTTTATGCCCCATGTTTCTAATTTTGTTTCTAGGGGCCTTTAGGTGTTTTTTCCTTGTGTAAAGTTTGTGTGTTGGGTTCTCCCTTCTTAGTTTTGGAATTGATATGGTCGATTCCTTGAATATGGGACTTGGTTAGTGGAGTATAAACCATAGTGTTAAAGAGAATTCTTAGGAGAATGTGACAGTTAACTGGAAGGCATAAGACAAGTGGTTGAATGTACCTCAACATTCATATAGAGAAGAAGGAATCCAAACAAGAAGAAATGGAGAACAATGTGAAGAAGCAAGGGGTCCAAATTAATAAGTTAGCTAGTGATACCAAGATGCATTGCAACATAATCCTTGGTTTTGCTCATGGTACTCAATCAACCATAAGACAACATATAAATTATATTGGTTATAAGCTCATTGATGAGGAAACAATCTAGCAAATTGACATTGTAGTTATTGAACAACCTTACACTTAGCATGATTGAGGACCTAACCAAGGTGACCATTATATGGAGGAAGGGCACAACGTCTACTATTTCAATAAATTTGCATCTTTTTTCTTATGTATTTTCACTTGTATTCTTTTGCTTGACCAATATATAAGGTAGTTTAGTTATAGGTTTTCTAAGGGAACCATGTATCTAATATCATATAAACATGTTGTGGAAGAATTTTGCTTTCTTTTTCAGCTCACAGAGCCATTTTTGGGCAAATCTAAATTGTTGTAACGTTTTGGCTATACGGTCCTCCACAACCCTTTTAATATAAAAATATTTATCCATTTCTATTAAAAAAAACGTTTTAACCAATACCTTTTCTTTATTTCAAGGAGGTGTTTTCAACAAGGATGGATATTGTTTTAGCATTTTTTTTTGTTTCAAATTGAGGGCTATGGATTATGTTTTTAGTGCTTTTGATTTACCTTTTTATAATGGTACTTACTCTATTTGATAATGATAAAGGCCTTCCTCCCATTCAATGGAATTTGGCTTAATGGTGAGGAATAATAAGTTTATACACCATACATCAAGTTGGCAATCTTATGGGTTTTATTTGATAGGTTTAGATAGCCATGGATACACCTTGAAACAATTTGGTCAAAACTATAAAATGCATAACACTACTTATGTGCACATATGAGGTCCAAGTGTAGAGGTTGAACATATAACACACAAATGCATCCTACTATGGTTAATGCTTTATTCTTTTTTTATATCATGTCAACCCATCATAACTTTGCATTAATTTCATGCTTCGCATTATTTTCTTAGCTTCACATTAATTTCAACATGAGATTCCTATTTATGGTCCATTGAATCCAACATGCAATCCTTATGTTTGTGTTTAACATGCACTGATTTCAACACGGTTTCTTTATATATAATAATTATATAATGCATTGATTTCAATGTGAATATTTATATATATTTTCACATTACATTAATTTTAACATAAGTTAGAACAATATGCTCATATCCTCATACAACAACCATCTAAAGTTGTTGTATATGTATTATGTTTATGGCATCTTTGTAATATATATGCATATGTGCATTTCAAATTTTAATAGTTCGATCATTAGAGGGCTGGGTCCATCTCTCACGGACAAATTCCTTCCTTCAGCAAGTGGAAAATCACGCCGAGTATTGACCTTTCTCAAAGCTCTCCTGGAAAAGACAGCACAGGGATTCTGCATTTAAGGCCGAGACGTATTGCAGCTGCCATTTTATTTACAGAACCCATTTCTGCAGAACAAACAATCAAGAAATTTGTTCTCAGATTGACGACATGAGACATTGGCATTGCAGAATGCCAAAACCCTTGGCGTGCATGGAATGTGTTATGGTCAGGCAGTTGGATACCTGGATTTGCTTGGGTTTTAGGGCATGACCAAACTATCATTTGCTTCACAGAATTATATGCTGCATTCAAGGGCATTTGGTCTAGTGGTATGATTCTCGCTTAGGGTGCGAGAGGTCCCGAGTTCAATTCTCGGAATGCCCCTTTTATTCTGTAGTTTAGCGTTTTCACAGAAGCGAAAGGATCTGTAGTTCTCCTAAATTATTCTTACGAAATTTTGAACTCAATTTAAGGATTAGAGTTTTGATCAATAATTTTACTAAATTGTTTGCTTCTAGTGTTTTGTTTCAGAGACGCAGCTGAGAATTGAACTCAATATACTAGCATTTTGTTTCAGATATGCAGCAGACGCAGCTGAAAATTGACAGTTTAATGGTGGAGTGTTTTTCGCAATAAGGAGTTTGGTTCATTCGATTGTTATTGCATCACATAAGACGTTCTTTAGAAAAGAATTATGGTGCTGCCCAGGCTCGAACAGGGGAACTATTAAAGAAAAGAATTATGGTGCTGCCCAGGCTCGAACAGGGGAACTATTAAAAATAAAAAGTTATGGTGCTGCCCAGGCTCGAACTGGGGACCTTCAGTGTGTAAGACTGACGTGATAACCGACTACACCACAGTACCATGAGATTTATTAGTGATTATGGATTAAGTTTTTTGTTCCAAAAATATCATCTATGTTGTAGAAGATTCATAATTTTGGACATTCCTTTTGTACCATAAGATGGAACTTTATGCCCATTCACTTGAACAGGAAGGAAGAGATCAGTTCTCAGATGCAGATATATCCCCTTTCAATTTTGGGAGAAATACTTGTCAGTGCCATCAAAGTACTGTTGATTTCATTCTTCATGTTACATGAGTTAGATGAGTTGAAGGATAACAAAGCTTTCCCTCAACAGGCGTCTAATTGGTTCAGAAAGGATTATTGTATTGTTTGAAATTCTGCAATTCCAACCCCGAGTTTGAGGATTTGATAGATATTGAACCCATCAGTTGGAAAATAATAATTAAAAATAGAAAAAAAATCCAAATGTATATACGGAGCTTCACTAAATTAAACAGTGATAACCTTGGATTTTTTAAGCCGTGAACGTTCGCTTTTTTCTTTTAACATCTTCAAATACATAATAAATTTGGGATCAAAATGGATTTACGCTGCATTTTTCTTTTAATATCTTCAAACACATAATAAATTTGGGATCAAAATGGATTTACGCTGCATTTTTCTTTTAACATATGCGTTTTATTGTTTAGCTTTTTAAAATTCACACAAAACTTTATTTTTGAAGAATAATTTGTGCAGAGGAAGGTAAGCAATTTTACAGCATTGTATATGCATCCACTGATCTTCTATGCATTTCAAGCACTATCATTCAATGGTTAGGGTGTTACCTTATGCATTTCCACACCATCACTCACAGGTTAGGGTGTTTCCATAATTCCGTGTTGTGTTTTGTGAAGAAAAAAATATATATAACAAGTGATAAAATATAGAATAATTTATTTAAAAGAAAAATAATATATATATATATATTCTCTTTTCATTGAAGGTGGTATATGTATATATAGCACCTTGTTATTTGAAAGTTATGTAGACTATAATTTTTTTTTTTGTTGGCTATAATATTTTAATAATTTTGTGGACAGATGGAAACATCCACCCGTACGTGGGCGATAGAAATGTGGCCATAGAAAGGTGCCTCTCGAAGCAATGAAAAATAATTAAATGTTGTATCTAGTTTATTTTTTCGAATGGAGGAGAATTTGTAGTGCATGTAGTTGGATGACCAACAATTTAATAACCAAAACATAATTAAAACAACTACAAAGAATTCATATGCACAGTAAACAAACATATTTTTACCTTCAAAACCTAATTGGGAAAACCAACATTCATAGGGATTTTTGCTAGTGAGTTTTATCTTGTACGGCTGTGAAGTTTGAGGTTGTAGCATATCTCGAGAGTCCTGGAGAAAGATCAAACAAATTCAAAAACATTTTATCACGTATAACCTCAAAATTAAAAAAAATACACCCTATCCTATTCTTCAAATAGAAGTGGGTCTCCCCCCATCGAAAGCATCGATATGTATAGATACTTTGAAGAACAACAGAAAAATACAATATAACAACACCAGGATAAAACTCCACGTTGATTATTAAGATGAAGAACATGATACATATATATAGATTAGGCAAAACAGTTGCCCACCGGGACGGTTGCTAGAGCCGGTTTTATTAACGACTTCTAAACTAAACAGATAACTAATATGGAGAACATCCCAAAGGATTTAGTTAACATCTCCCCCTTAATCCAAAGGGTCATTTGACATGCCTAGTAACATTTTGAATTTTTCAAACTTTTCACATCCCAATGCTTTAGTAATTATATCGGCAATTTGTTCTAAAGTAAGACAATGAGTCAAATGAATAGTTTTAGTCTCAACATGATGTCGAATCAAATGATATTTGGTATTGATATGTTTGGTTCGATTATGGAATTTAGGATTCTTGGCCAATTGTATTGCAAAAGTATTATCAACAAAGAGGGGCATTGAAGTCTTCTGTTTGTCCTGCAAATCTTCAAGAATTTTCCAAAGCCAAATGATTTCTTTTGTGGCTTGAGCTGCTGCAACGTATTCGGCTTCAGTTGTAGAATCAGCAGGAACTGATTGCTTTCGTGATCTCCATGTGACGGCTGCTAATCCAAGATTCATCAAATAACCTGAAGTAGACACCCCATGCTCTTTATCTCCATCAAAATCTGAATCTGAATAACCAGTAAGATCAAAGTTTGAAACTTTAGAGTATTTGATGCCAAACGACTGAGTACCTTTTAAATATTTTAGCACTCATTTTGCTGCGATCCAATGACCTTCACAAGGTTGATGAATAAACCTGGAAAGTATTCCTACAGCAAAAGTTATGTCAGGACGAGTAGTAGTAAGATAAATCAAGCTTCCAACAAGTTGCCTATACTTTGTTGGATCTTCACATGCACTGCCTTCATGTGAACTAAGCTTTTGATTATGCTCCATTGGAGTAGAAACAGGATTACAATCCAACATCCCGAATTTACTCAACATATCGCCAATATACTTCTTCTGAGAAATAAAGATATATTTTGGTTTTTGATCTACTTCAATTCCTAAATAATAATGAAGTAATCCCAAATCCGTCATGTCAAAAACCTTTTGCAGCTCCTTTTTAATAAAGACTATATAGTCATCACTATTCTCCATGATAAGCAAATCATCAACATAGACAACTAGATATACAATTGATCGCCCAACTTTCTTAACAAATAAAGTTGCATCATCTAGATTGAAATGCTTATAATTCAATTTGAGAAGATGTTCAGTTAACTTCTCATGCCATGTTCGGGGTGCTTGTTTCAAACCATATAAAGATTTCACCAATTTACATACCTTATGTTCTTTTTCTTTAACAAAAAAACCTTCCGGCTGAAACATATATACATCTTCTTTTAGATCTCTATTTAAAAAGGCAGTTTTTACATCCATATGATGTATTTTCCATTCATTTTGAGCTGCAAGAGAAAACAAAGTTCTAATAGTGCCCCATTTTGCAGTAGGAGCAAATGTTTCTGTGTAATCAATACCTTCTTTTTGAGCATACCCCTTTGCTACAAGTCTTGCCTTGTATTTGTCAAGTGAGCAATCAGCCTTATATTTAGTTTTATAAACCCACTTAGAGCCAATTGGTTTGATGCCAATAGGAGGGTCCACCAACCTCCAAGTACCATTTTTAATAAGAGCATCATATTCTTTTTGCATTGCATCTTTCCATTCATTACAACTAGTAGCTTATTCAAAAGTAGCAGGCTCATTAACAGCAATAGAAAATTTAACTCAAATTCATCAAACCTTTTTGGAATTGTCTTTGTTCGTGTTGATCTACGAACTGATTGTTGCGGTGATGGCTGAATAGTTTCTTCAATTTCTGATTCTGCACTATTGTCATTCAATTCTGCATTATTGTCATCTATTTTTTCTTCTACAGAATCATTATTATCAACAAGTTTTTCTTCATTCTCACGTGTTGATACAGAAGGAAAATTAATTGAAGGAAAATCCACAGACTGATCTAGAATCTGAATCCCCCCTTCAGGATGTGGAAGATCATTATCCCATTCTTAATAAAACTTCTTGGAAGGGAATTTATCCAAATGATTGAGTTGTCTATCAATAGTAGAAGCATCTTTAGCAAATTTAAGAAAAACTACATCTCTTGAAACAATAAATTTCATGTTCTCCTCATAATACAACCTGTAAGCTCTGGAAGTATTAGAATATCCCAAAAAAATACATTTGCAGCTCCTGGTGCCCAATTTGTTACGTTGTTGTGTAGGAATCAAGGCAAAGCAAGGAGAACCAAAAACTCTAAAATGTTGAATAACAAGAAGTCGACTATACCACATTTCATAAGGAGACTTATTATTGATGGTAGTAGAAGGACACCGATTACGAATATAGACTGCACAAAGTACTGCTTCTCCCCAAAACATCAACTTGACATTTTGAAAAAACATCATAGACCTTACCATATTAAGCAAAGTTATGTTCATGTGTTCTTCCACACCATTTTGTTGTGGGGAATAAAGAACGGTGGTTTGATTTTTAATACCATTATCTTGTAAGTATTGTTCAAATTCATTAGAAGTGTATCCGCCGCCATTATCTAATCGAAGAGTGTCAATATTAAGTTGAGTTTCATTTGTAATCCATAAATGAAAAATCCGAAAAGTTGCAAAAAATTGAGATTTCTCTTTCAACAGGTAAACCCCAACACATCCTGGTGTAGTCATCAATAAATGTTAGCAGATATTTGTTACCATTGGCAAAAAGAACAGGCATGGGCCCACATAAATCTGAATGTATAAGACCTAACTCCCTGGAAGCTCTGGAAGTAGACCTATGAAAAGGTTGTTTACAATGCTTGCCCAAAATACAAGCATTACATGGAGACAATTTTCTTGGAACAGTAGGAAGCCCCTGTATGCCTCGTTGTTTCATAATTCTGATACTATCATAACTGATATGACCAAAACGAGCATGCCACAATAAGCTGGAGGACAGAGTATCACTATGCTGAGACAAAAGAGCTGAGTTGGATAAAAAAGATGATGTCCCTTTTAGTTTTAAGAGTTTGTCTTCTTCAACACCAGTCATAACAATCACATCATCAGATGTTCTCCGTATCTCAATTATACCATCAAACATATGTATAGAATGTCCTTGTTGCCTAACTTGTATGAGAGACATCAAATTTCTTTTTAATTGAGGAATATAAAGAACATCATGCAAAATATAATCAGCAAGTCCGGGTAACTTAAGCCAAATAGAACCAATACCAGAGGGCTTCAACTGTGACTTATCAACAAAATAAATTATACCATCAATATTATCACTAAATGTCTCAAAACAATCTCTTCTGAAGGTCATATGACATGTCACGTCCCCATTTTGACCCCCTTCGCATTAAATCGTAAATGATGTAAATATTGTAATTCAATCATGGTGAAGAGCTCAAGACCAAGGCCCCACCATTGATTTAGCGTTTTATGTATCGGCAAGTGAAGAAATAGATGCCTATGGTTCTTGTGCTAGATGGGCACGATGTAAATAAGACATCATGTAAATACGAATTTTAATGAAAAATACCCACAACTAGCTATGCAATGCAACAAAGAGATGGGGGCATGATTCTACAAGGAATAGGGAGGGAAATTATTCAAACCCTTGAGCCAATGGTGTTAATCCATGTGTCAATGAGAAAACCCATAAACCACCAACTACCCATTTTGGGTTATGGACCCAATCATTTAATTCTTCCAAGAGTTGGTTGAGGTAGTTAATGCCTTGGGAATGAAGAAGTATGGCAGCCATTTTCGTGTATGGGCAAGCCATCAACCTGGAAATTCATGTTTTGTCTTCTTGGGCAAGAAAACACCCACGAAATGGTGCCCAAAGCCATTCTGAATAGTCAGTCTTCACTCATTCACGCAGTGGGAGCTAGCTGGGTCTTTCCCTACACGTTTTTCATCCAAATCCTGCATTTTTCCTTGCCTGGGAGTTCGTTTTTGCATATACAGTAGCTTGGGAGAGAAGGGCCACGATTTGGGGACTGTATGGAGATCGTTTTTGCCCCCGAATGTCCAAGGACGTTTTTTTAAAAACAGATTTGGCTTCCCTGGGTTGTTCCCCAACTTCCCATTTCGTTTTTGTGGGTTCCCATGTTTTTCTAAGTTAGTTGAAACGCCATCTCATGCATTCCACTGTGGAAAACGTTTTCTTCATGCTCAGCAAGTGTAGTTTTGTTGTTAAGTGCATCCAGTTTTGGATTTGAACCTGTGAGTAAGAAACTTGGACTAGTAGTGGACAGAATTGGCTTGATAAACCTAGTGGGGGGAGTGACCTCTCAAGAAGATCAAGAGGGCTTTGGCTACTTTTCTATGCACACCCTGAGAGCACTAGAAAGGAAGGTATGGCTTGAGGGACTGTGTGGCAGTGAAGAGAATACTTCCTTGTGCTGGGTGTGTAGGCATTGTGATTGCCAAGCTGAATAGATCTGGGAGGGGTATCCTTAGCTCTGTGGTTGAGCACACTAGCTTAGCAATTCTTCCTTTCCATTTCATAGCAGCCTAATAAACCCAATTGTAGATTGGCTTGGCTCATCTTGGTGTATGCTTGGCTATGTGTGAGTCTGTTGTTCCCTGGTTCCTTGAAGAGATCATGCCCAGCTCGGGGGTGGCAGTTGTATCAAGAGGTTGATAAGCACAACTGGCCTATGGTTGGGTGGAACGTTGCAGTTGCATAGCCAGTTGCTTGGGACTACTTTCTTATAAGATAAGTATTCTCCTGTATATTCTTGAAATTATTTAATTGATGGATATCTGAATGTATGGTGAAGGTGTAAATGATATTACTTCCGCTGTGTAATAAAAATAGTTATGCATCTACATATCTCTATTATATTATGTTATGTGAATGCTTATGTAATAAGTTCATGGGGCTAGATGCCCAGTTTAGTATCACGTCCGTTCTGCACTTTCACATATATATGTATATTTTCATTTTAATTTGAATGTTTGTTTATAATGTATGGGACTGGATGCCCGGTTTAACCTCACGATCCTCTCCATCTAGCTGGTAGGATGGGAGGGGACGTGACATGACATGTGGCACCAGTATCTAAAATCCAAGTATCTTCCCACGAAGTAAAAGAAGTGCTAAAAACTTCATTAATACTAAGATTACAATGTGCAACTATATAGTGAGCGGATTCAGGTGGTTTTCCTTTGTCTAGAGGTTGTTGCTCTTTCTTCTCATTAATCTTTTCCCAAGGAGCGCGACAATAACTTGCAGTATGACCATGTTTTCCACATCTATAACATTTAACAGACTGCCTATCATTCTGAACATATTTTTGATGTCTGTCATCTTGATGATGATTACCCCCCATGCCTCTAAGTGTTCTCCTACCACAACTTCTGCTACTAGTAGACTCCCCTCTAGGTTTCTTCTCTTTCTGGGTGAGACACAAAGTCTCAACAGTGGAACTAGAAAGAGATTCCTTCTTCCCAAAGGCTTTCTCTCTTTCAACAATTTTCTCAACAAGTGTTTCAAAAGTCATGGCTTTCATTTTTCCACCAGCTTGAAGTGATTCTAAATAATGAGTATAGGTAGGATATAGAGCTTTAATAAATGAAATAAGTTGAATGTCAACTTTTACACCAGTTGCATCGATATCATGGAAAATAGCTCTAATCTCAGAAGCAAGTTTCATTGGATCATTATCTTTTAATTGTAAGTTAAATAACTTCATCAACAATTTTATGATCTCAAGCTCAGAATGTGAATCATACAAATCTTTTAGTTTCTTTAATGCTTCCCAAGCACTTTTGCTAGAAACTAAATGTCTACTTACTTCTTCACTTACAGAGGCAGTGATCAAGGCATAAGCCTTCTTGTCCTTGCTTTTCCATAACGCTAACTCTTTGGTATCAGTAGGTGGTACTGGTGGTAATGGTGGTACTACTTCTTCTCCATCTTTCTGATCTTCTAAATTCTCATTTTCACAAATTCCATCCCACATATCATTAAAAATAAGGGTATTTTTAACTTTTCGAAACCATTCTTGATATTTTCTTTTCTAGACAAAATAACTCCAACAATTGTAATTAGAGAATATATTTTAATTTTCCGTAGCTATACAAGCTTACCAAAATTTTCTGATTCAAATCTCAGAGAATGTTCAGAAAACACCCAGAAAATGCCCAAAATTTTTGTCTCTTTTGCTCCATGGACACAGAACGCGGGCTCTCTGCCTTAAATGGAGGCTCTCCTCTGCTCCACGGACCCAGAACATGGGCTCTCTTCACGCCTCTCTCACACGCACGCGGGCTCTCTTCACGCGGACTCTCCGCTTGCTGGCTGGCTACACACTCTTCAACACAACAGTGTCGTTGGCTCTGCTGGCTGCACTCCTCCATGAGCAAACACAAGGATCAAGAAATGGATTCCTGGTAGCACTCCTCCGTGAGAAAACGCCAATGCCAGGACATGGAGTTTTCTGCACAGATTTCTTCAATGCTCTGATACCACTGAAGAATAGTAGAAAAATACAATATAACAACACCAGAATAAAACTCCACATTGATTATTAAGATGAAGAACATGATACATATATATAGATCAGGAAAAACAGTTGCCCACCGGGATGGTTGCTAGAGCCGGTTTTATTAACGACTTCTAAACTAAACAGATAACTAATCTGGAGAACATCCCGAAGGATTTAGTTAACATACTTGATGTACAAGAATAAGCTTTAAATAACATGGCAGATGAGAGACTCCCTAAAATTGTTTTAAATTCTAGTCAAGGTCATCTTCGACTCAAGAGAGGTTGGTACAAAGATGCCATGGCTTGGCTAAATCATTGGGGGATCGATGAAAACACCACTTTGCAAGATATCAACAACCTCAAAAAAACTATCACATATAATTTCAAAGCGAGAATTTGGGACGAGAAGGATTTAGAGGGTAAAAGAAAGTTAAGGTATTACAAGGAAGTCATTAATCCTAATCTGGAAGATCAAACGTACATTTCGGTCTTAACTCTAGTTCAAAGAAGAAGCTTAGTATAGCCAAGATAAGAACAAACTCCCATGAGATTTATAGCGAAACAGGATGCTGGACAATTCCTAAAACTCCATGGGAGGAAAGGATTTGCCACCTCTGTGATTCCATGAGCGTTGAGAATGAATCTCACTTTCTTCTAGAGTGCCCTGCATACACCCACATTCGATCGTAGTTTCATAATCTTTGCTACAACTCCAATCTCCATGATCTTTTAACTTCTCAAAATTATGGGATCCTCAAAACGCTTCTTTCTCAACTTTTACATCATAGGAATCAAATTTTATGGAAATCCAAGTAATTCATTTCACCTTTCTTAAGGTCCAATAGACCAATGGGTCTGGGAACATTAATCGTCATCATCTTCATCATATATATATAATTAATTAATTAATTTGCTTCCACAAAATAATAAAAAAAACATAAAACTATATTAATTATTAAAATTTCTAAAAAAATTCTTATCATGAATTTTTATATATGTGACCAAATTTATACATAAAGATAATTGATTTTCCTCCACATAATTATCCAAATTAAGACAAAACTATATTAATCATTCAAATTTTCAATAAAATTCTTATCTTATTATTAATAGAAATTATGAATACAAAAAATATTTTTTTATAATATATGCATGTTTCTTGATATTAATTTTTAGATTTTTTTTAATAAAATCATTAAATTGCAAAACATTTAAATTATGTAATTTTAACCATGTATATATCAACAATTTTTACAATTCCAACTGCCAAAATTTTCATATATATATATATATATATATATAAACCATTTTTACAATTCCAAACTAAAAACAGCCGGAAATTTCACATTCAATAGTACAATCATTGAAGGCTGGGCTGGGTCCATATATTAACGGACAAATTCCTTGCTTCGGCCAGTGGAAAATCACGCCGAGCATTGACCTTTCTGAAAAATACAGCTCAGCGATTCTGCAATATGGCCGAGATGGATTGCAGCTGCAAACAAGAAATTTGTTCTCAGATGGACGACATGAGAGATGGATTGCAGCTGCAGAGTAATCAAAATCTTGGCGCGCGTGGAATGTGTTATGGTCAGGTAGGTTGGATACCTAATTTACCTGGGTGTTAAAGGCTAGCTGTGTCATTTACCTCACAGAATTTTACAATTTGTCTAAGGGCATTTGGTCTAGTGGTATGATTCTCGCTTTGGGTGCGAGAGGTCCCGAGTTCGATTCTCGGAATGCCCCTTTAGGAAACGTTGTGGTGCTGCTCAGGTTCGAACTTGGGAACATTTAGTGTGGAAGAATGACTTGTAGTTGTGGATGTTCGACAAATGAAATTTCCATGTTGCCTCTCCATATATATATATATATTTTTTTTTACAAAAACCATATTTTCATCTATTAATACCTCTCTCTTTTGAAATGTCTGATATAAGATAGGAAATTTATGGCCATGCAATTGAACACTAAGGAAGAGATCAGTTTTCATATGCAGATCTATCCCCTCGTCTTAGCACTGCTTTCAGTGCCATCAGAGTATTGTTGAATCCATTCTTCACATTATATGAATTAGTAGATTTGATGGAAAAAAATCTTATGTTAATTGGTTCGTTCAGAATGGATTACAAACAAACTCTTACCTAATCAGAAACAATTTTAGGACTTATTCCAAGACTACAAAGGCAGTTTCAGCCCCGTATCCCCAAGATACTCAGAGTTCTCTATTTTTCATCATTGTGTAATATCAAATATTACACAAAGATTTAATTTCATACATAAAACCATGATTACTATACCCTATTACAGTTTTACCTCTTTTACAAGAAGAACATACATGTACATATATATTCTTATTATTGTGTTCTTTATTATTTTTATATAATATTATATTTATTCCATGAAGAAACATCCTTTGAGGTTCTCCAGGTAATGTCAAGTCTCATACAGTTTTTGGCATAAGAATTACATGAATAACATCATCAAATACATGCATTTCATGCCAATTTAATGTTGGAAGCACAAATCTTCCTTGCCAAGGTAATGCATGCCATGAACGTTGATAATCACCACAGAAGCAACAATTGCATGAATAACATCATCACGTACATGCCTTTCAGGGCAACTTAATGTTGGAAGCATAAGACTTATTTGCCAAGATAATACATGCCACGAACATTCATAATCACCATAGATGCAAGAGTCTCAAGCAACAATGTCTTCAACTTCATCTCTAATTACAACATGTTTTGTGAAATAAACCAAAAAAAGATTATATTAACATAATGAAAAATATAAACTATTGGCATGTCCATTAAACGTAGTGTGAGTGGTTGGGAGGAATGATTGTTACTCTTCCCACCCAAGTTCAATTTCTTGTAAATGACATGTTGAGTTTTTAAATGGACATACTTAATGCTCTCGTTGAAGCTCCTTCACAGCGGCAATATCTGGCATGTGGAATCTGACATAAATCTGGCATTTCCAAATTCCTCACGGAATATTGGAAGGGCATTGCAACATATTCCTTGCCAAAAAGATATTGGCAAGAAGCATTAACTAATATTTCGAAGCAAAAACGGATAAGAGGCGGAGCACTAACTACTAGAGCTCCAATAAACTGGCAAAGTATTAATATTTATGGTGCCGTAACTAATATGTCGGAGCAAAAAAGGATAACCTTTGCTCTCATTCTAAAGGTGGTTAAAAACTTAAGGTCCAACATGGCATAGGTTTAAGCAAAAAAAGATAACCTTTGCTCTCATTCCATCGGTGGTTAAAAACTTAAGGTCAGAGATGGTGAAGGCTTAAAAGCAAAAAAGGATAACCTTTGCTCTCATTCCATCGGTGGTTAAAAACTTAAGGTCTGACACAGATGAGGTTTAAAAATTAAGTGTGCACTCATTTTGTTACCATTGGCAGTGAGTTAGAATTTAAGGTAGTGTACACTGTATACATGGTTTACACACATCGTTGGCGTAAAAGATAGCATAGCACGTACCTTCCTTTAAACCTAATGCACGATTAAAGTGGAAGGAACATCTTGTCACATTGGCAGTGAGTTAGAATTTAAGGTAGTGTACACTGTATACATAGGTTACACACATCGTTGGCGTAAAAGATAGCATAGCGCATACCTTCCTTTAAACCTAATGCATGATTAAAGTAGAAGGAACATCTTGTCACATGGTTAAAATTTTAAAATTACGTCTTACCTTGATGTAGCTTCATTGAAAGGATAAAAAGTTTAGCAGCAATCTCCCTTGCACTGGATACAAAATTAAGGAGCACTATTTACATATTGGAGGCAATGACTCCAAACACAAGTTATGCAGCATGTTGGAGGTTAAAAACTTAAGGTCCAAAATTGTGGTAGGTTTAAAATATAAGAATGTGCAGAGCTTCAAAACTTAAGAGCCAAGCATTGTTAGAGTTTTAAAATATAAGAGTGCGCAGAGGTTAAAAACTTAAGATCCAAGCATACAATTGATGGTAAAATATATGAATATGACTTCTTTATTAATATTATTACGTCGTAGGCGTTCACCAACGGAAAGCGTAACCTTCCACGTCGGCGAGATTCCTCGCTCATAGAGCGAATGGAATCTTGCCACTTGTTTTTGCGCTTTGGCCCCATAGATTTCTGACTGTTACGGCTTTCTCTGCAGGAGAACTCGTATTTTACCTTCAGCCGTCCTTGTCGACATTCTGGCACAACCAAAGCACCTTGCCTTCCTGGTTATTGCGTGCGCTGGTTATTGTAGGAGAACTCTCCCAACGCGTTCCAAGTGCTGGGAGAGCGACATTGCCTTCCTGGTTATTGCACGACTTTACACAGCTTATGGCAGTCTGCGTCAAGGGTTGAAATTGGCCACGCCGACCGTGTCGTCAAAATTATTTGAATTACTTTGCCCCTCTCATGCAGACCCCTGACCGTCTCGCAGCGATTTGGAGACTTCACACCGACCAAAATGAAGTGTCCATCAATTCGACAACATAGTTAAGAGCCGACCAATTTTTAAAGGCTCAACCAACTCGACTATCGACCATATTGTTTTTAAAACTAAAGTGACCCAACCATTTTGACTTCCGACCATATCTTACAAATATTATCAAACCCCGACCGTCTCGCAGCGATTTGGAGACTTCACGCCGACCAAAACGAAGTGTCCATCAATTCGACCACATAGTTAAGAGCCGACCAATTTTTAAAGGCTCGACCAACTCGACTATCGACCATATTTTTTTAAAACTAAAGGGACCTAACCATTTTCACTTCCAACCATATCTTACAAATATTATCAAAAAAAAAATTAAAAATTCATATCAACTATTTGATATGTTGATCATCTTTACACAATGACCGTGACTTTGTCTCTGGGAGTCGGCCAATTTTTTTTTGTTTATTTGAGTTTCTTTGGCCCTTTCACTCGGACCGGCGACCGTCGACCGTGTCGCAGGTTTTGGCGAGTTCACGCCGACCGCTGTGGCTGGCGTCGACACAAATGGGCAAAGTTCGCTGACCCTTTCGGCGAAATTTTTTGAGTTGGCCCGCCCTTTTCTCGCCACCGCGTTAATTCTGCCGACCCGTTTCGGTAGATATATCACCCTCGGTATAAATTGGCACATGTCGCCAACCGTTTCACTGCAAGTGTTAGAGTCACAGCGAAACGGTCACTACCAATACCTGTCGGTGCATAAATACCACCAAACTCGCCAGCATTTGGGTTGATGCAGTGTAAGCAGGCGGTGCAGCTCTGCATGGAAAAAGCTTATGAGATCTACATTTTTTATTAGAAACTTGAGCTTTCAATGATGGATTGGACATTGAACAACCTTCCATAAGGTTACCCATGTGAACATTGATTTCTTTGGGTTTATTCCATCACGAATGTAAAACCGATTTCGATTTCCATGTTCGATAGAAGGTGAAAGAGCCCCTAGCAACTTCCATTTATGGAAACCATGGGTGAATGGGAGATACATAGAGATTCTTGTGGGATAATAGAGGTTTAAATCCATTTTTAGAAGGGCTAACTTTGTTTTATCTTGGCTCCCCCTTTTTAAATTCGATGGGGCTAACCTTTTATTCATTAAAAATAAGTAAATAGAATGTGGGCTACGATGAATAGGATTGTCATTGATGACACCATTAATGAAAAAGGATTGATTGGACAAAGTGTTGGGCATTGGATGGCAAGACAAAGGATTGGCTGGACAAAGTGTTGGGCATTGGACCACCTAATGAGCCAAATGACCCATTCTGTGGTCATTTGGAGATTTCCCTAATACCCTAAATGGTGAGGTGGACAAAGGTCATGGTTGGATGATGACTTGGACAAGACAAACAAGACAAGAATGAGTGATGGGACAGATGACCATTTGGACAAACAAGAATGACTTAGTGACGTAGCAAACAAAAAAAGACAAATGCCAAGCAAGCGTAAGCTTGCGGGCATGTAAATGGAAAATAAATATGCATGATGGAAACCCTTACGGGCATTTGAATACACCAACTACGAGCATCACCAAAACCCTATATTGCGGGCATCTCACTCCAAGCCTCTGCGGGCATCCAGAAAATGGGATTGCGGCCATGAAATTTAACGAGGGTGAGAGCATGTGTATGAACCCTTGCGAGCAGGGGTTAATGCCCTCCTGCGGACATCCCAAAGACACCAGCGCGGGAATGGAAAACCACCATAATGCCGGTTTAAAAGACCATCTGCCAAATGCCAACGTGGAAGAAAACATTTAATTAAATGAAGCACCGTCGGCCTCCACAAATCCAGAAATACACTATGTGCTTCATTTTTGACATGTCGGCCTCCTCGAAACGTGAACAAATTCCTGTATTAATAGAAAAACAAAATCGTGTTTTTAGTTGTGTGGGTGGTAAGTGAATCTCGGTGGAGCATGAAGGCGGATCTGAACTCCGAAGGCATAAGAGAGGAGAACAGAAGTTGAGGATTGCCGAATTTCGTGACAGTTAGCTATTCCGTGGATGTATGAGGATTTCAGTGTAGTTTAATGGAGCAACTCAGAAAGCAATAAAGAATTTGGAAAGAGGATTTTGGCGTGAAGGAGAGAGATCTAAGCTCGGGGGGCAGAGGAGCAGGAAGGTAGTGGAAAAGCTCTGAAAAAACTCGGTAAAGGGAACTCTAAAGTTCAGAAGGAAAGTAGCTCTAATATTTTTTCGGAGAAAGAAAGAGAGGACAACTCAGGGGTTAGTAGAATACCAATAGAGAGGACAGCTCTATTTTGGATCATTGGAAGATATAATTTTGGAGGTTACAAAACAAATTGGTGAGATCAAAATGTTAAGAAAGTATGCTGGAGATGATTAATCTTTGAATCAGTCAGGACAAAACAATTAAGTTTATCTTGTATCTTTGCAAATCTTTGTAAATTGGGTTGATTTAAGATCAATCCCTGTTTGGGAGGAACGGTGGTGCAAGGGGACAATCCTGTGTCCATATTCATGTTGTAGCTTCTTTGAACCATCTCAGTTGAAGCTGGGGATGAGGTATTGATTGAGGTTGAAGCTTCTGATTGACCAGTTGTGGCTGGTGTATGTTCTCTGTGTTGCAGCACAGACCTTTTGCATATAAATTATATATTTATACAAGTGGAGCAAATTCATTGTTATGGTTATATCTTTCTGAGTAAAGTTTACTAGGTTATTATATTGCTTTGAATTTGAATTTTAATTAAGAGCTTACAACACCAATTCACCCCCCCTCTTAGTGTTGTGTGTTTTTCAATTGGTATCAGAGCATAGGGTTCTTCATAAAAACTTGACAGCTTGAAGCAGATCCTAAGTAACACACAATGGGTGGATCTAAGCTCAGGGACATTCCCAGATTTGATGGGAGAAATTATATTTATTGAAGTAAGAGAATGAATGCTTATCTAATCTCTCTGGGGTTTGAGGTTTGGAAAATAGTAAAGAATGGATATAAGGAACCAACAAATGGTCCCACTTCTGAAGATGAAATAGATGAATGTGAAAACAATTCTAAGGCTATGAATGCTATTCTAGCAGGGCTGAGTGAGACATAATTCTTCAAAGTCATGAACTATACCACAGCCAAGGAAATGTGGGACAAGTTAGCCACCATTTATCAAGGAGACTCTAAAGTTCAACAAGCTAAGCTCCATACTTACAGAAGTAAATTTGAAAGTCTAAAGATGACAAAAGAAGAAGATGTAGCAACCTATTTTCAGAAGGTAGAAGAAGTTGTGAACACCATGAGAGGTCTCGGTAAAATAATGGAACCAACATTAGTGGTTCAAAATGTCCTCATAACCTTGATATCCAAATACAACCCCAAAGTATATGCTATTGAAGATAGGGAAAAATTGGATGAATTAAAAGTAAAATAACTTCAGGGAATTCTAACAGCTTATGAGATGAGAATTCAAGAACCCAGGCAGAATGAAGCAGCATTCAAGGATGCTAAAAACAAGGATCAACATCGTGAACCTTGTCTACCAGATTCTGAAATATCTGATGAAGAAATGGAAAATTTTGTCAATAGGCTTCAAAGAGGGACTGGAAGATACAAAGGAAAACTACCACTAAAGTGTTTTAACTGTGGTAAAATTGGGAATTTTGCAGCCAAATGTCCCTTAAAGGATGGACATAAGCAGTTAAATCCTAGAAGATCTTTTGGAGATAGAAGATTCGCAAACAAACAAACATTATTTTCCAAGGTAGAAGATGAAGGAGTTTCAGATGGTGAAGAAGAAGAAGAAGAAATTTTTGAAAGAAATGAGATCTTGTTTCTAGCACAAGAAAACAATGAAGATTTCTCAAAACATGATGATGGTATTGTTGATCTCGAGGCCGAACTCATTGCCGCTTTGGAAGAAATTGAGAACCTAAAGAATGTAAATGAAAAGCAAGAATGAGATTATCAAATTGCAAAGAGTCAGCGGGCCAAAAGAATAGGTCTGGCATTACAAAGAAAAGAAGAAGAATTCAACTCTCTCAAGAGAAAACTTGAGAATTTAAACCTACTATCTCAGAAGAAAGATAGGATCGAATGCACAGTAGAATGCTCACCGAATCAAGAAATTTTGGAAATCAGTCAAGCAATTTCTAAACTCAAGGACAATATTCAGAAAACTCAAGAGCCTCTGATTGAGACACAAAGACAGTTAGCTCTAACAGAAAAGGAATGTGAAAAGTTGCAAAAGGAAGTGATCTATCTAAGCAGACCAAATGACCATCAAGTCAACATGAGCCAGGAAGACAAGTCAAAATCTTCTACAACAAATCTATCATTTCAGACTTCAAGAAGACCAATCTTTTCCAGGTATCAAAATTCTTTCTTTGGGCATTGCTATAACTGTTATAAGTTTGGACACAAAGCCTTTAATTATTGGGCTCCCAAGAGAAGTTTTACAAGTCCCACAAGGATACACCATACTAAGAAAACTCATTCTAACAACTCCTTCTCTGTACTGTCCAAAGAATTTGAATACACCAAGTGCAAGAATTTTGGTCACACATATGAAAATTGCAGGCTGGAAACTGTTAGTAAAGAAAGGACCACAAGTGACATTTGTGGAATAGCTCTCTATGCTCAGAAAAATGAAAATAAATGGTATATTCATAGTGGGTGCACTAAGCACATGACTGGAGACAAAGGCAAGTTTCTTACTTTAAAAAGGGAAAGAAGTGGTGATGTAGCTTTTGGGGATAATGGAACTGCAAAAATCTTGGGAAAAGGAACTATGGCCTTCACAGAAAATGCCAAGGCACAAAATGTTCTTTATGTCGAGGGACTAAAACATGATTTGATAAGTGTTGGACAATTATGTGATGTTGATCACAATGACACCTTTTTTTCCCACCATTGTGAAATAAGAAGAAATGGGTATAAACAAGTTATAGGAAGATGAATAAGATCAACATGAAGTGTTTATGTATTAGAAGAAATAGAAGGAGAAAGATTCCTTGTCAGTCAACATGACAATAGCTGGCTATGGCACAAGAGACTAGCACATCTCAATTTTGATAATATTGTAAAAATTAGTCAACTAGATGAAGTCAGAGGGTTTCCAAAAATTACCAAACCTACAAACAAGCTGTGTGGGTCATGCCAACATGGAAAGCAAACAAGAACCAACTTCAAGACAAAAGCTTATCAATCAACATCACATACCTTGGAGTTAGTCCACACAGACTTATGTGGACTGACAAGAGTTCAAACTCTTCAAGGTGAGTTATACTTCATGCTTTTCATTGATGATTTCTTGTGCATGACATGGGTCACCTTCTTAAGAAATAAGTTAGAAGCCTTTGAAAAATTCAAGCTTTTCAAAGCTAAAACAGAAAATGAATGTGGACAAAAAATCAAGTGCTTACGCTTGGATAATGGAGGTGAATTCACCTCAGGTGACTTCAAAAAAATTTGTGACATAAATGGAATCAAAAGGCAATACTGTGCAGCTCGAACTCCTCAACAAAACGGTGTGGTAGAAAGAAAGAACTGAACTGTTCAAGAAGCTGCAAGAACAATGTTGTTGGAAGCTAATCTGCCAGAGACCTTTTGGTGAGAAGCAGTGAGCACAACAGTATATATTATCAACATAGCACAACTGAGAGTCAACAATGACAAAACACCTTATGAGTTATGGACAGGAAGAAAATCTATGGTGAATTACTTTAAAATTGTTGGGAGCACATGTTACATAAAAATTATTGATGACAGTCTTGGAAAATTCAATTCAAGGACTGATGAAGGTATATTCTTGGGCTACTCAATCGAAAAGAAAGGATGCAAATTCTACAACAAGAGATTGAAACGAATGGTTGAAAGTATAGACGTAGTTGTTGATGAATATCTAGCACAAAAATTGCCAGAATCCGAACCCAAGGGCAGTGATGGTGACTCATCTGTTGATGAAGAAATGTCAAATAAAATGACAAAGGAACAGACTGATCAACCAGAACAACCTAAGGATGAACAACTCTCCTCGAAAGGCATGAAACCTTCACTCAGATTTGTAAAACGAGATCATCCTGAAAACCTTATCATTGGAAATCTAGATGAAGGAATTCAGCTAAGACAAACAACAAGAAGGGACATGGTACTGCTGTCCACAATTGAACCAAAAAACTTTAGTGAGGCAAATGAAGATTTATAGTGGAATAAAGCCATGCAGGAAGAGCTTGAACAAATTGAAAAGAATGGTACTTGGGAATTAGTCTCACTCCCAAAGGACAATAATGTCATAGGAACTAAATGGATTTTCAGAAATAAAATGAATGAAGAAGGAGAAATAGTGAGGAATGGGCTTCTAATTACTGTAGTCTGTGTTGACGATATCATTTTTGGTTGTAATGACGATAAATTAAGCCATGAGTTTGCTAATTTAATGGCACTAGAATTCGATATGTCTATGATTTGGGAATTGTCTTTTTTCCTTGGTTTAGAGATCTCTCAAACATCTAAAGGTATTTTTATATCTCAGTCTAATTATCTAAAGGAGATGCTTAAAAGGTTTGGGATGGATGATTGTGCTCCTATAGGTACACCCATGACAAAAAATTGCAAACTCAGCAAAGATGATCAATTTCCACTAGTTGATGCCACTTTTTATAGATTGATGATTGGAAGCCTGTTGTATTTAACTGCCTCTAGGCTAGACATCATGCAAGATATTGGAATGGTGGCCAGGTTCAATCATGTCCAAAAGAATATCATGTAACAATTGTCAAAATAATTTTTAGGTATCTCAAGGGTACCTCTGAATTTGGGCTTTGGTATCCCAAGAACCAAAAATTTGATCTTTCATCCTACATGGATGCAGACTGGGCAGGCAGTTTAGATGATCGAAAAAGCACCAGTGGCAACGCATTCTTTTTAGGAAATTGCTTGGTGGCATGGTCAAGCATAAAACAATAATCTATATCACTATCTACTACTGAGGCTGAATATATTGCTGCAGCTGAGTGTTGCACTCAGATCCTATGGATAAGACAATATTTGGAAGATATTCAAGTTAATAGCAGTCAGCCTACACCAATCTACTATGACAATACTAGTGCTATAAGTATCTCTAAAAATCTAGTTATGCACTCAAAGACTAAGCATATCCCAATCAAGTACCATTTTCTTCGAGAACAAGTTAGTGAACACAAATTAAAATTGGAATATGTAAGCACAAAGGAACAGGTTGCTGATATTTTTACCAAACCCTTGACCAAGGATACATTTGTGTATCTTCGACAGAGGTTGGGGGTTATCTCCCTTCAAGATTAATTTCACATAATACATAATGGTGTCCTATAAGAATGACACCCATTATGGGATCTGTTTGTGATGAGGAAGGCAGACTGTAAGGGGGAGTATGAACTATGTTTTGCTACACGTTGAGCTACCATGATGAAGGATGTAAACATTAACTCAGATTGTTAGGAGGAGTGTGTTTATGAGAAACTAGAGTATTAAGCAAGTCATAGTTTTGGACAACATTCTAACTGTGGCATATCAGTTAGGGGGAGCTTGTTGGCAGCAAAACCATGATGGAGTAGTACAAAGCTTCATCTATGTTTTTTCTAGAAGATTAAGGGTCAGATTTGATTTGGTGACATGATGCATCAGGAGCATCTAGTAGTACATTCTTGATAGAGGATACATCTCAGTCATAAGGGGAGTCTTGTCTAAAACTTTGAAGATAATAAGTGTTGGAAGATTCAGTACACAATTTCATGAAGCATTCAAGATAAAATTTTGGGCATTGTGAAGCCTTTAATGGCTCATTGACCCTTTGTCATTAATGTGAAAGGGGGAGAGAAATATCGGTTGCCATCAATGACAAAGGGGGAGATTGATGAATAGGATTGTCGTTGATGACACCATTAATGACAAAGGATTGACTGGACAAAGTGTTGGGCATTGGATGGCAAGACAAAGGATTGACTGGACAAAGTGTTGGGCATTGGACCACCTAATGAGCCAAATGACCCATTCTGTGGTCATTTGGAGATTTCCCTAATACCTTAAATGGTGAGGTGGATAGAGGTCATGGTTGGATGATGACTTGGACAAGACAAACAAGACAAGAATGAGTGATGGGACAGATGACCATTTGGAAGAATGACTTAGTGACATAGCAAACAAAAAAAGACAAATGCCAAGCAAGCGTAAGCTTGTGGGCATGTAAATGGAAAATAAATATGCATGATGGAAACCCTTACGGGCATCTGAATACACCAGCTACGAGCATCACCAAAACCCTAGATTGCGGGCATCTCACTCCAAGCCTCTGCGGGCATCCAGAAAATGAGACTGTGGGCATGAAATTTAACGAGGGTGAGAGCATGTGTATGAACCCTTGCGAGCAGGGGTTAATGCCCTCTTGCGGGCATCCCAAAGACACCAACACGAGCATGAAAAACCACCATGATGTGGGTTTAAAAGACCGTCTACCAAATTCCAACGTGGAAGCAAATATTTAATTAAATGAAGCACCATCGGCCTCCACAAATCCAGAAATACACTATGTGCTTCATTTTTGACATGTCGGCCTCCTCGAAACGTGAACAAATTCCCATAGTAATAGAAAAACAAAATCATGGGTGGTAAGTGAATCTTAGTGGAGTGTGAATGCGGATTTGAACTCGGGAGGAATAAGAGAGGAGAAGAGAAGTTTAGGATTGTCAAATTTCATGACAGTTAGCTATTCCGTGGATGTATGAGGATTTCAGTGTAGTTTAATGGAGTAGCTCAGAAAGCAATAAAGAATTTAGAAAGAGGATTTTCGCGTGAAGGAGAGAGCTCTGAGCTCAGGGGGTAGAGGAGCAGGAAGGTAGTTTAAAAGCTCTGAAAAAACTCGGTGAAGGGAACTCTGAAATTCGGAAGGAAAGTAGCTCTGATATTTTTTCGGAGAAAGAAAGAGAGGACAGCTCGGGGGTTAGCAGAATACCAGCAGAGAGGACAACTCTATTTTGGATCATTAGAAGATATAATTTTGGAGGTTATAGAACAAATCGGTGAGATTAGAATGTTAAGAAAGTATGTTGGAGATGATTAATCTTTGAAGCAGACTGTCAGGAAAAAACAATTAAGTTTATCTTTTATCTTTGCAAATCTTTGTAAATTGGATTGATTTAAGATCAATCCCTGTTTGGGAGGAAGGGTGGTGCAAGGGGACAATCTTGTGTCCATAATCAGGTTGTAGCTTGTTTGGACCATATCAGTTGAATTTGGGGTTCAGGTATCGATTGAGGTTGAAGCCTCTGATTGACTAGTTGTGGCTGGTGTATGTTCTCTGTGTTGTAGCACAGACCTTTTGCATATAAATTATATATTTATACAAGTGGAGCAAATTCATTGTTATGGTTATATATTTCTGAGTAAAGTTGACTGGGTTATTATATTTCTTTGAATTTGAATTTTAATTAAGAGCTTACAACACCAATTCACCCCCCTCTTAGTGTTGTTTGTTTTTCAGGCTAATCATACCTAATGGGTGCTTAGTAAAAAATTAGCCCATTAAAAATTTAAAACCCCTAAATTTAGCCCATGGGCTAATATTTTCCCCAAAATTTTTCCATGATATTGTGTCATGCATATATGCTTCATAGATCTAGTCAACAAATATCTCGCACACCTGTTATACCTCAAAGTTCCACTTTGAACCTTCGTGTCATATCCTCATGTCGTAACATCATGCAACACTTTACGACACTACCTCCTAACGAGTGTTGAACCTTGTTGGTACCCTCCTTAGCCTCATCCAGAGTCTTTGGAGACAAATCCAACTTGCTCTTGTCGAATGATAGCTCATTGAGCCACTTGCCACCTCATTTGACCACCTTTTGCCATGATTTTCGTAGTCTGCTAGTATTGCAGGACGTGCAAATTCCCTATTTTCGCATTCTATATATCTATAGGGGCGCGAAAATCCCAATATTTTCGCGTTATGCTCAATTTACAAGGCGCAAAAATTAACCTAACTACCTTTGGCTTGGAGTGTGGATCTCACCCTCCGGGAGATTTTCTTGGGATTGAATCTCCTTTCAATCCTAACTTACCTTCCTCGTTTAGCCTGGGTCAACCTCTTGATCCACTAATCACTCATATAGATCCACCTTCCTCTCCAAGTGGTTGGCCTCCCAGATCCTATAAGAAAGAGGCCATCCATGAGCCAAAGGGAGGACCATGGAGGCATCAAACTTATGATCCTAGAGAATTTGCAGAGATAACTTGAGGAGGATCTTGGAAGGTGGAGTTATTGCTTGGACATCAATGGTAACTGTATGTTGATCTTCTTGAGTTCTTATCAATATAACTTAGCCTATTGTCCTATGTGTGTCTTTCATCTATTTGAATGCATGTTGTTCTTCATGTAAATTAGATCTTAACTTTGACATCTAGTATTTGGAAGTATTGTTGCTTGTCATAACTCAAACAGGTTCTAGTCTTGGAGATCAAGCTGAAGATGGAGCAAGGACAACCGACTGTTAACACCCAAAAAGTGCTCACTAGCTCATTTCCCTATTCACGTGACCCATTTGTCCACTTTTTCACCATCTGAGCCTATGAAACCAACAAAAGGTCACCAAAAGACCTGAGTACACCCCTTTTCCCACTAAAAAAGATTATTTTTCCTAAAAAAGCATAAAAAACCCTCAAAAAGGGTCCAAAATTCCCAAAAAATTAAAAAAGGGAATAAAAATATTAATTTTATTCAAAAAAGGAAAAAGGAGGGAAAAGTACCTAAACCATGTTGGTCAATACCATTTGGTTTCCACAAAACCACAAATGGTATTCCCCACCACCAAAACCTATAAAAAGGTGGTAGGGGCTCCTCATTTCACATCCATCCATATTCCTATCCTCACGCTGCCAAAATCTCCCTTGAGTTTTGGCCATTGTAGCAACCTTGGAGAAAGGACCCATTGGAGATTGGAGCTGCTCACCATTGGAGCCATTCAAACAACCTTCATCACTTGGAGGTATTGTTCTTGCAAGCATTTGCTTGCCCCATTGTCAATACAAAAAATTATTTTTTATCTTTCTTGTTCTTGTTCTTTGATTCAAAATGCACATGCTAGTTTAGTTTAGTTTAGATTTAGTTTATTGTTATTTATTTCTATTGAAACTGCTGCTACTAGTTAGCAGGTGCCCATAGCACTAAGCTTGGTTGCAAAACCAAGCCAACACCGACAGGTTCGAGGTGAGTCTTGTCATCCTCTCTATTTCCAATGTTCAAAAGTTGATGGTAATGTGTTAGATCTAAGAGAATAAATAACTATTTGTTTTGATTCTGTCTTAGATTGAACTTATAGGTGTTTGGTTTGGTCTTTGAGTGATTCTAACTATCTGTAGGACAGATTTACTTCTACAAAACCTATCCAAAAGCTCAAGATAAATTACTTATATCACATTATTCCATGTTAGTCTGACAATGTCCATTTAATTCCTCCTCTTGTATTCTAAGGAATTATGGAAACTATAGTATTCTCTCCTTTGCAAGGAGATTGCAATTAGAAGTGTTATGTCAAAAGAATATAAAATGTTGATATTCTATGATCCCTAGCAAGATTCTATGATAACAAAGGTTAGGATGTGATTAAGTTCTTGGCCACTACATCTTTGAATAGACTTCAACATTTTTATTATAAGAAGTAAAATAGGATTAAATGCAATTGTTCTAATAATTAACAAATAAAATGATAAGTAAGACATAAATATGCTCCTATAACTGCATCCTTATCTGCTCATTTATAAGTATCATACTGAGCATTGGTCTATTGATACTCCACTGGTTGGCACAATCTTCAAATATAACAATTTCAAAAAGTGTCTTCAAAATCTATTGGAATCACCAATTTTCAAGTCAGATATACATGGATTTACTTGAATCATATTAGTTTGGTTAAAACAAAAAGTACAAGGCCAAACCTTAGCAATATGATATCCCTTTTTCAATGAAAATGAAAAAGTGGAAAAATAAGCTACATGTGTTAATTTTTTAGCATTAATTCAACATACTCTAGGATCTTTACTGAGAGAATAACATGTACAACATATCAAGCATATCAATCACAACAAGCAATCACATGAGACAATAGACACACATAGTTTCCTTGGGGAAAACCAAGAAGGTGAAAAACCCCAATAACTTCCTCATAGATAGATAGAGTAATGATACAACCAAAGTACAAGAGATAGTCTTCTCCTAGCAGCTACTCCTCCTTCCTCACTAGTGTGCCACTTTCCGAGTGATGTAGAAGTGAATAATGAGATGAACAAATAGAGATCTCCCGCTCTCTATTTATACTTGTCCCGACTTGCCTAATACACTAGCAGGTCCGACTTCTTTAGAAGAGTCTAATAACCCATGGTTACATTAATCCGAGCCGACCCCTCACTAGGTGGTCTAATAACCCATCACAGCAAGTTACGACACTTGTGACACTTGTCAATACAAATGACGACACTTCCATATAGAGGAATAATACCATCTCTATAGGAGTACAATATACATAGATGAAATACATTCTGAAGTTACATATACATCAACACTCCCTCTTAACTAGAAAGGTATTTCTCGACACAGATCTACTAGCACAAGTCTTCTTCTTTGGATCATCATCACTGGATCATCATCATCGAATCATTATCATCGTCACCGCTGTTTCTATCTCAATCAATCTCCGATCTAATCGTCACAGGAATTTCTACAGAGCCATTCCTTTTTCATACTGGATGTAGGCCCACCACTTGCAGGTCTTCATCACTGGCCATACTGTGGAATCCTCGGGAATTATTGCGTGCATCACAAAACCTGGCAAGAGCATCCCAGGCTGTTATGAGCACACAAATCTACCTGTCGGATCTCCCAGGGACATATTACATGTGACCCCACCACAAAACCTTGCAAGAGCATCCCAGGCTGTTACAAGCACACAGCTCTACCTGCCGGATCTCCCAAGGACATATTACATGTGGTCACACCACAAAACCTTGCAAGAGCATCCCAGGCTGTTACGAGCACACAGCTCTACCTGTCAGACCTCCCAAGGACATATTACATGTGGCCATGGAAAAACCTTGCAAGAGAATCCTAGGTTGTTATGAGCACACATCTCTACCTGTCGGACCTCCCAAGGACACATTACATGCCATAGGACAAAACCTCGAAAGAGCATCCCATGCTGTTACGAGCACACAGCTCTACCTCTCAGATCTCCCAGGGCTCTATTATATGTCCTCCCAGAGAAATGCCTCGAAAGAGCATCCCACGATGTTGCGAGCACACAGCTCTACCTGTCGGATCTCCCAGGTCTACTTATATGCTCATCTGCATAACCTGTCCACGGCCACAAAGTATCAACATTATACTCACCATACATTGTCCTGATGTACATGATCATCCTGATCATCATCATAGCATTGTCCTAATGCATATCATCCAGAGTATCATCCTGATACACATGATCATCCTGATCACCGTCACTACATCGTCCCGATGCATGTCATCCAGAGCATCGTCCTGATACTCATCACATATGATCATCCTGATCATCATCACTGCATCGTCCTAATGCATGTCATCCAGAGCATCGTCCTGATACTCATCACATGTGATCATCCTGATCATTGTCACTGCATCGTCCTGATGCATGTCATCCAGAGCATCGTCCTGATACTCATCACATATGATCACTTGATCATACAATGCATCCACCTGATGCATACCAAGTATCTACCTAATACATATACAAATACATGATCCACCTGATCATAACAAGCATCCAACATGATGCATATACATATACATGATCCAACTGATCATAACAAGCATCCAACATGATGCATATACATATACATGATCCAACTAATCATAACAAGCATCCAACATGATGCATATACATATACATGATCCAACTGATCATAACAAGCATCCAACATGATGCATATATAGAACAGTAGCTCGAGCATCATCTTGATGCTCATCATCCAACACTTACATCCATAGCCATGGGAAGGATCCTCCTCTCACCATGCTTGGAATGGCTCCTACAAATGTGTCCATCACTTCTTCCTCGAAGTGTCGTCAATCTGAAGAACACCAAGCCTCTCTCTGAAGTATTCAAACTTCACTCTAGCTAGTGGTTTCGTCAACACATCTGCAACCTGATCATCCGTCACAGCATACAGGAGCTTCACTGCTCCTCTCTGCACCATATCCATGATATAGTGATATTTGATCTCAATGTGCTTCGACTTGTCATGGAACACCGGGTTCTCAGACAGCTTCACACAACTCTGGTTGTCACAAAAGATACCAATAGCCTCCAACGGGAGATCAAATAGCTCAGACAGTAGCTTCCTAAGCCATACTGCCTCACAACTAGACGAACAAGCTACAACATACTCTGCATTGGCTGTACTCAGTGCTATACAGGACTGCTTCCTACTAAACCAAGAGATCACACCTGATCCCATACTGAAGCAACACCCATAAGTGCTCTTCCTATCTGCAGCACTGCCTGCCTAGTTCGAATCAACATAACCCTGCAGGTTAAACTTTTGATTCGCATCATACTTGAGCCCATAGTCAATTGTACCCTTCAGGTACCTCAGAATATGCTTTACAACAACTAGGTGAACACCTCTGGGATCCGTCAGGAACTGGGTCAATGTGTTCACCGCAAAGAAAATGTCTGGTCTTGTGTTCGTTAGATACATCAAGGACCCAATCATCTGACGATACATCGTGACATCAACCGGATCAGATGAAGCATCACACAGAAGCTTCAGGTTCGATGCCATAGGTGTGGCCATGGCCTTGCAGTCCATCACCCCGAACCTCTTCAGGATATCTACTACATACTTCCCTTGTCCAAGGAAGATCCCATCTGCACTCTGCCACACCTCCATGCCTAGGAAATAGTGCATCATCCCCAAGTTCTTCATCTCAAACTCGGCAGCAAGCTTCCTCTTGGTATTAGCAATCAACCCATCCTCACCTGTTACAAACAGGTCATCCACATACAAGAGTAGTATCACTGGATTGCCTTCCTCAACCTTGTAGTAAAGGTTGGAGCCTGCTTTACTTTTGGTAAAGCCCAAGCTGGATAGAAAACTGTCCATCCTACCATTCCAATTCCTAGGAGCTTGCTTCAAGCCATACAAGGATTTCTTCAACCTGCACACATATGAATCCCTGTCACGTGTCTCAAAACCAAGTGGTTTCTCCACATACACTTCCTCCTTGACTACACCATTCAAGAAAGCTGTCTTGACATCTATCTGGTGTATCTTCTATTTCATCACTGCAGCCAGGGCAAGTACTGATCTGATGGAAGTGTACCTGGATACAGGAGCAAAAGTTTCTTCATAGTCTATTCCCTCTTTCTAGAAGAAGCCACGAGCTACAAATCTCACTTTGTACTTTTCTATGCTACCATCTGCAGTATGCTTGATCTTGTAGATCCACATGGAAGTCACGGCAGACTTCCCTTCTGGTCTGGGACCACATCCCAACCATCATTCTTCATGATCGACGGATCATGGCATTCTTCCATTACTTCATCTCAAATCCTGGGAACTTTAATATCTTCAATATATTCAATAGATAGATTTGTTACTGGAACAAATGTTGTAGTCCTTCTTTTGTAGGTGATGGTATACGATCTTTCCTACAAGACAAGTTAAATTGCATGATTAGAAACATCTCATAGTTTTCAGAACAATTTCTTACACATAAAGAAATATGTCATACAGTCATGCAATTATTTTAGCCAATGCTTCAATACAACATTTACCCATATCCCGTAACTTTCTAGATGCCTTCCAATCTCTACCAGAACATTGTTAAGAGTGTGAACAACTCCCAACATGTCAGTAAAGAGGTTTCATTCTAGATAAGTAGCAATGGAATGTTGTATAGTGCCATAGGCCACTTACCCATCACATGCATATTAGTAGCATATTGTTCATTAATGCAATTATTCTAATATGCATAATACACAACCTAAGTCTAGGAACATAAATATATACATCATTGAACAATATTATTTAAACAATCAGATATATAAGAAATGACAATTCAAATACTTATCTTTGTTTGTTTGTTGTGTGGACTCCCTCTCAATCTTTGCTTCCTTGCAGGAACTACTGGAGTGTGCTCCCTCTTGATCTTTGCTTCCTAGATTACATGTCCTTGAACTTATATCCATCCTTGATCACTATGCATGCTTACGAGTATCATCATTGTGTTATCCTCGAGATCTCATACATAATCATACATTCATTAGTATAATCTTAATACTATCAAAACACAATAATATTAAACATGTATAGTCATGATCATTTCAAACACAGATAATAAACATTAGCATTCAAGGTTTCAGGGAAGACTTCTCTTACTCATGCATATTCATATTTGACTATAGAACTCTTTTGGTTAGTCATATCATCAATCAAGGTAAGAGACATAATATGCATAAACCCTATATTACTCAAACTTGTAACTTCATGAGTAATCATTATCAATCATACAAAAGTATAAGATCCTTACATAGGGTAGGATTCTAACTTGATATAGGAAAAACATACCTGGTCATCATATTTGCTAGTTATGTCTAGCAATGTTTTTCTTGTTCTCTTCAATAACCTGCATAACTCATAAGTTAACCTTTGCAGAACCAAATTATACATACCTTTATGTGATCCATGACTATGGATGAGTCTTTGTCTTCATGTCACTATGGTCTTGATCTAGGACTTGATTTGTACCTTCATGTTAGCGGATAAAATTCTCCTCATACAAACCACAATGCATTAGTACAATCATAATACAATCATAAGTGTCATAACCCTAATCAATGAATGTCTTCTATCATGCATTCATACTTTTAATAGGGTGATAAGACAAGTCTAAAATTAAACAAGATTGTTACTAAACTCAATAACATGAAGACAATCATATTATAAACTTAATCATGAACATATTTCAAAACATACCTGTAAGTCATACCTGTCAGGTTGCTTGTAGTAGTTGTTGTTGTTGTTCCTTTTGTTCTTAGGACAATCTAAGGAAAAGTGTTATCTTCTTGGTATGTGCTGTGAGAGCTTGATCTTCATTCCCCATCTTCTCTTCTCGAGCTACAATTTGAGCTTCTTCCTGTGAGCATTCTTCCCATAGCTTACTGAAAGAGATAAGTTTCTTCCTAGCACAAATTCCTTGGATGAAGGAATCCCATGACCTAGGAAGTCCATTAAGAGTGGTCATTACCACTTCTCCATTCTCTATAACTTCTCCCACAACTTCAAGTTGTTCTTTTATCTGGGAGACCCTTGAGAAATAAGACTGCATAGTCTCTGCATTCTGGAACTTGATATTCTTCAATTGATTCCTCAAGGTCATCTTCCGATTTATATTCTTCCCTTCAAATAGCTTGGTCAAGGATTCAAACATCTCCTTAGGTGTCTTCAGAGATGACACATGTGGCATGAGATGGTTTTGATAGAATCAGCAATGATCCTTTTAGCCTTGACTAAGTTCCTCTTGTGTAAGGCCTTGGCCTCTTCTCCCTCTGGAACTGGAATCTCTTCACTTATGTAAGTGTCCAACTCATTCTCTTTTAGGATTAACCCAATCCTATACTTCCATGCTCGGAAGTTATCAACCCCTTCAAGCTTATCCTCAAGCTTGGTGTGGTGAGACATCTTAAAGAGTACTTCAAATGAAATAGAAAAGATTTAGTTATTACCACTTGATTTGCAAAAATCTGGATCTGGGACTGGATTAGGGTTTGTCAGAGAAACCCTAAAAATTCAAACTTTGAATTTCAAACTTTTGAAAGGATAGAAAGATGCACCTTGATGATCTAATCAAGCTGGTATACTCAGAATTTGAAAACTGCAAAGTTTCACCCCTCAAATTTGCTTTTCAAACTTCCGGAATCACTAGGGAGGATCCTGAATTAGGGTTTGATTTTCTTGGAGCTTCATCCATCCAAAAAGTTTGATCTTGGTCTCTAAACTTCGATTTTTCAGAGGAGCTTCCAGCCATGGTCTCAGATTTCAGAAATTCCAACTTTTGCAGAAGCCCTAATTTTCGGCTTCACTAAAGAGGACCCCAAACTAGGGTTTGATTTTCCCGAAGCTTCACCCAACCAAAAAGTTCGATCCAAAGCTCTAAACTTCGATTTTTCCAAGGAGCTTCCAGCCATGGTCTCATAATTCAAAAATTCCTATTTTTGTGGAAACCCTATTTTTTAGGGCAAAAAATGAAAGTGCCCAGAATTGAATTCTGATTGGACAGAAAGATGCGCCTTGTTGAGGAGAGTCAAAATACCCTACTGCATTTCAAGATCTATGGAGAGAAACCAAATAAACAAGAAGCCCCAGCTTCTGCAACTGCATAGTGTCTTCTTCTCAGATTAGCTCTGATACCATGTTAATTTTTGAGCATTAATTCAACATAATCTAGGATCTTTACTGAGAGAATAACATGTACATCATATCAAGCATATCAATCACAACAAGAAATGACATGAGACAATAGACACACAGAGTTTCCTTGGGGAAAACCAAGAAGGTGAAAAACCCCAATAACTTCCTCAGAGATAGATAGAGTAATGATACAACCAAAGTACAAGAGATAGTCTTCTCCTAGTAGCTACTCCTTCTTCCTCACTAGTGCGCCACTTTCCGAGTGATATAGAAGTGAATAATGAGATGAACAAATAGAGATCTCCTGCTCTCTATTTATACTTGTCCCGACTTTCCTAATACACTAGCAGGGATGACTTCTCTAGAAGAGTCTAATAACCCATGGTTACATTCATCTGGGCCGACCCCTCACTAGGTGGTCTAATAACCCATCACAGCAAATTACGACACTTGCGACACTTGTCAATACAAATGACGACACTTCCGTATAGAGGAATAATACCATCTCTATAGGAGTACAATATACATAGATGAAATACATTCCGAAGTTACATATACATCAACAACATGTCGGTGTTCCTATAATGTGGTGTACACTAACTTAACTAGAGAAAACTATGGTTATAAAATAGAAGTATGATTTAAAGTTGTAGTAACCAAACTTAAATTAAACTAACAAAATAATGGAGCGTTCACTAATTATGAACTTCATTGAATATATTTATGCTCATAAAATAAAATATTATTTGAGATGTAACTAAACAAAGTGAAATTAAACTAACATAATTCCTATAGAAATTTAAGCTGCATGGAATATCATGCATGACATGTATAGTTCACAAGTCTCCCATGGAACACTTATCAATACTTACTTTAAGAAATAATTTGGGACACTCTATTGCTCGCATGGGTGTGGCTCATTGGCGGTTCACTTGATATGAAGTCACATGTTGTAAGTTGGAGGTCACAAGTTCAAATCACACCCGGCTTTACCCGTGTCCCATGCTTGCGGGGTGTGTGGGGCACCTAGGGGTATAGTGGTAGTGGGATTGGATCCCTGGACCCAGTGTCACGTGAGTACAAGCCCAGTCTCTAGTTGTCGATTCCCTTAGCACAAAAAAAAAAAAATCTGGGACACTCTACAATATGTTGAGCTAAATTAATACCAACAATCGATGTTGGCGCCTCTCCAATCGTAATATTGTTGAAATAGAAAGTTGCTAAATTATCTATAGCTGAAACACACTGGCAAGTAAGTGAAAAATAAGCAATACAATAATTTGATAGAAATTAATTCATTTATAAGAAAATGAAGGCTATGTTGGAATATCAAAATAGGAACAAACAACATTATAACTCAGAACATACATGTTTAAAAAGATGTAGGACAAACTTTTTCATGGCCTTGCCAAAATAAATAAATTAAAATACCAGCTCATATCAGTTTCCTATTTCTCAATGTCGGCAATGTCGGTAAGGTGAAAATATTTGTACCTATGTAGAGATACTAGAATCCAAGCTTTTGAGTCCAGATTCTATGGAACCAACAATATGAGCAAAAGTGCTTGTATGAAGATTGACAATTACATTTACATGACTATTGCATAAAACTTCCAGCAGTGCAAAATACGATCGTGTGAGCTGGAAACATGACAGGAAACTCCACGATTTTACTACACATAAATCAATGCAATGCATAAAGCTAGCATAAAATAAGAAATTTATAATCTTTAAATAATATATATATATGTGTGTGTGTGTGTGGAAGAATTCAACACAAGATAGAAAAACATTCAGATCCTCTTTACAATGATTCTAATAACTCCTCTTGATGTGTTTCAAGTTTCCTTGCAAAGAGGCATATGTTTTACCTTTCATAATGCCATTATATCAGCCAGTGAAATCGATAATGTCATCTTCAGCGCATTTTGCAAGTGCTCTATCTCCATACAATTCAAATCCACCAAAATTTACATAGTTTCTAGCCAATACTGTACCAAAGAAGTGCATATGAAATTACATACACATAATTGATCTCATATTTGTGCATTATTTCTACTCATATTACCTCTAATACAAGTAGTGTTTCAGACAACATATAATATCACATTCATTACGATAATTTAAATTGTGAATAGAGAGAATTTAGACAAGTACAATTACATTTAAAATGCATTCTTATGTTCATTTCATAAAAGGAAAGGACAGAGAAAATATCATCAAACTAGATATGTCATTGATATATTAATTCTTTAGGTTTCGTTATCATGAAATTCATAGACTCAACTCAATAATTTTTTTTTCTCACATGTACAACTTTGTCAAAGAGATTTGAATGCCTTGGCCCTTGTACAAAATCAGTGACACAAAAACTAAATTTCTTTCCTATCACATAGTAGTCAATAAAATGGTAAACACTAAAAAAAACTTTAGCCGACTATTCCAAACTCACCCCTAGTTAGAATTGTCGAGGAGATACAAATACCCTTGTACTTACAAGTATATATATCAGCAGGTGTTGGAATGGATAAGACTCTCGTTCCATATGCCACAATCAAATTGCTTACTTCACAGAAAAGGAGAATCCCATTTGGAGAAGAAGAGTCAAATGTCAATTGTTGAACTTTAATAAAAAAAAATCCACAATAAATTTTAGAAGAGGTGTTGTGACCTACACAAAAGTGATACCTTTGTTAGTTCTCAGATGTAAAATAACTATCAAGAAGAGTTTACACTTGGAATTAATATCAATTGCATGTAAATGAAAAAGAAAAGGAAATGTGTGAATATAGGCATACTGATAGAAATTTTAAGATCTTAGTGACCATCCTTTGAAAGAAAACATGAACAATGTGCACCAACCTAGACTAAGGGATTACATGTAATAAAAAGAGATTTCAAATGCTATATTGGGAACACAAACATATTGTATTCATGAAAGAACAACATCTATTGATGCAGTGCATCATTCATCATTTGACTAACAAATAAGCTCACTCATTCATAGACTTTGTGGCTTCGTGTTTGGCATTTGTAGTAGATCACCGGTGACCTCTTGGCTCCTCTACCTCTGGGGTTTCTATTTCCTTTGTAACTCCCTCTACCCCTATAGGACTCATTACTTCTTCTAAATTCCTGAGTTGTATCCTTTTCACTGCTACTCTCTTCCATCTTGGACCCATTGCTTTGTCCTCTTCTTGAGATATTTCATCCACTGCCTCTAACAACTTCTTTTCCTCTGGCAATTGAATTCTTCCTAGACAATTTTTCTTATTCCTTTAAAGCAAATTGATATTCTCCCCCCATTGTCCTAATTTGTACAATACTCAGCTCATCTTGTATATCATATCTCATCCCATTAATATACCTGGATGCATCTTCATCTCCTTCATCACTATGCCCAGATCTAATAGACAACCTATAAAATTTCTCTGTGTATTATTTAACAATCATTTATTTTTTCCTAATATTTTGTAGCTTCCTATATAAATTTAGAATATAATCAGCATGCATAAATTTTCCTTTCAATTTAGCTAGCATTCTATCCCAATTCTTGATTTTATCTTTCCCTTTTCTTTGTCTTTCAAGCTGCACAATATCCCACTATAAGGATTCATGTCCCTTCAACTTCATGCAAGCCATATTCACTCTTTAAGGGTCCTCATTCTGCTCCATGTCAAAGAATTTTTCCATATCTCTAACCCAATCAATCAACTCTTAAATATGAAGATGTTTCCATTTTGTGTTTTCCCCTCAAATATGTTAGGGCCTTAATAATTCTCTCCTATGGGCCTTCAATTGCCTCAATTTCTTCTTATGGATTCTTAGTTTCTACTTCTTCATCACTCACATTATAGCTTCAGCTGCAACTCCTCTCCTCTGAATTGTTTCTATGGCTTCTAACCTTGCTATGATAGATCTCAATGCCTAAGTCATATCATCTGTAGCACCACCCTTACGCCTTCTGCCTCTTCCAATTCACAAGAACTCCTACTCTATTTTCCACTATATCCTCTACATAATATATATATATATTCTTAAAGTTCTACCCATCAAATCCATTTGTAATGTCCCTTTTTCAATTTTTATAAAAATGCCCAATTTTTCATTTTTTTTTTTTCCAATTTCTACCCTTGACTAGTTTTGATGCCTAGGTCCCAATTTTGCCCCAAATGATCCCAAATATTCTGAGAAGGTATGTGAATGACGTTAGTACTTGAATATTATTTTCATGGATGATATATGGCCACCAAAATATATCTGAAAACTCTCTTAAGATTCTGGACCAAGTATGCAATTTTACTAGTAAATTGGGGTTCAAATCCCCCTGGGGTAAGTACTGAAAATGGCTTCCCAAATGCCTTCCAACCCACTCGAATTTATGAACAGAGGTATGGGATGTCTCAAGGATGATATTAAGTTCCAAAATGCACCATTCATTAGTTATTAAGTCTATTCCAAACCCCTCCCAAACAACAACAAAAACCACTTATTCGACCCTTGGGGAAATGGCACCAATTCTTCTTCAAATGCAAATAAATTGAGTATAATGGCTTCAAATGTTCAATTAATGAATATGAAACTTGTAATAATCATCAATGGAAGTCCATTCATCACAAATATATCACAGAAACATTCCTTTATTCGAAATCATCATCATTATAATGGCATGCATCATTGTAGTGGGGAAATGGACATTGTTTGCTCATTAATCTTCATTTTTACATACAACCACTTGGTATTTAGACCTGATACTTTCTGAAGATGAATAAAAGAGTATATAATTCTTATTTCAATCATAAATACATCAAGAGAATCTCTCCCAAGAAGCACAAGAGCTCACCAAAAACGCCCTCCCTCAAGGAGCATGAATATGCCTTCAAAACTGGAAATGGTTGAGAGATGGTGCTGCACTAAAAAAAACCATGATATTCCTTGTAGTTGATACCTGCAAATAAAAATCCATTAAATATCCATGAAAGACCTGAGTGGCCTCTCCAAACACCAACTTGGATGGGAATCTTTCACCCTCGAAATTGGCTAAGGCAAGAAACTAGTCATCCACTAGCTCTCTCTTCACAAATGCAATTTTTCTCAAATGATCAAAAGATATTCTCATGCTTGATTCCTACATTTTATAACCAACATTATCCTTCTAAGGTTGAATTTGTCCCATTAGCTTCTAGATATTTCCACTTAGGAAATATTCCACATTTGCCACTTGTCTCCTAGTTTCCAACCTTCCATCTTCTCCCAATTCGAGTTGGAGTCTCTTTGGCTTCTACAACTCCCATTAGCACCTTCCTTGAGCCTATTTTTGGGGATGACATGTCATAATGGTCAGATGTCAGAAGTCATATCTGAAGTTTGTCATAGATGCTCCATCATTGTTGTCATAAGGCTAGGGAATCTATCCCAAGTGTCCACTAGCATCCAATTGACTCTTCCTCTTCCATGGAGGTTACCATTCCATCCCATTTCGACCTAAGATGATCCATGCCATGTGTATGCTTTACTAACTCACCCAATAATGCTTTCCTTCCCGTGGATTCGAAATGGAAAGAGAGATTTTCCATGTGGCAGTGAGAAACCAAGCTAGTGTGGGTCCCACATCCTCCAAATGTCCTCAAAACCATTTTCCATCTAGAATTTCTCTTGAATTTCTTTATTCAACCTATTTATTAAATACTTGAACCCTTTTAATGTCTAAACATCATTTATTAGCTTCCTTATTGCAATTCCACATGTGCCCATCCAACCTAAGAAACTAGTAGGATTGATGGGATTGTCTTACTATGCAATTATTTGAATGGGGACATTACAGTCCTCCCCACCCAAGATTGCTTGTCCTCAAGAAATTTCAGATTTGGATGCTGCAAAATCTTCTCCTCTTCCCATGTGGCATCTTCATTTGGTAAGTCCTTCCATTGCACTAAATATTCTTTGATAATTCTACTCCTCAACCTCCTTTCCTGTGTCTTCAAAATCTTTTTGGGAACAAGTGTGAGCTGACCTTCATCATCCAAAGGATGAAGTATTTATGAAGTGATGATTTTCTCACCAAGGGATTTCTTGAGACAAAAAACATGAAACACATTATGGATTTTACTCCCTTCCAGAAGTTTTAGTTCATATCCTACTTCTCCAACCTTCCGCACTACCTTGTATGGCCCATAGTACCTTGGTTTTAATTTTTCTGCTCCATTCTTTTTGAGAGATGTTTGTTTATATGGATGCAACCTTAAATATACTAAATCATTGATCTGAAAGGTTCTTTCTTCTCTATGTCTATCAACATATTGTTTTTGTTGATTTTGAGCAACCTGCAAATTGTCTTTCACAAGCTTTAAAATTTCTTGGCTCTCTTCCACCTAATATTTAGCCTTTGGGGCTCTACTATCACCAAATATGATTTCAACAAATGTAAGTGCATCATAACCATATAATTCTTTGAAAGGAGACATTCCTATTGACATATGATAAGTGGTGTTGTAGCAAAACTCACCCAAGTGTAGCCATTTTGCCCATGCTTTTTGCTGCTCTCCCACATAGTTTCTTAGGTACCCTTCCAACCATTGATTCACCCGCTCTGTTTGTCCATCAGTTTGTGGATAATAGCTGGTACTTGCAGTCAATTGATTTCCCACCAATCTAAAAATTTCTTGCCAAAAAGCACCCATGAATCTACTATCTCTATCACTGACAATGCTCTTGGGGAGCCCATGTAATCTCAAGATTTCTTTGAAAAAATATCAGCCACTTGTGCAACACTAAAAGATGATGTAACAGCAAAGAACTGAGGAAAGTTTTTCAACCTATCCACTACCACATATATGCAATCCTTACCCAAAGATTTAGGCAAACCGGTGATGAAATCCATGGAGATATTGTCCCATTTTTGCTCCGGAATGGGAAATGGTTGTAATAGGCCAGCTGGACATGCAAGTTCTGATTTTTTTTGTTGACATACTTTACATTCATTCACATATTTCTGAACATCTTCCTTCAGCCCCTTCCAAAAAAACCTTTGCCTCAAATGTCTACAAGTTTTGAAGATCCCTAGATGGCCCGCTAGTGGGGAATCATGTGCTTCTTGCAAAATTCGGTACTTGAGCTTTGAGTTATGAACTAAATAAATTCTACCCTTATAATATATCAGCCCAGTCAAAATCCCGTGGTTATCATCCCTTTTGATTCCATCCAACACGTCACAAGCAAATTTGTCTTTAGCATATTCAATTAGTAGCATATTTTTCCAATCCTTGGTAATGTCCATGAGAGAAAAAGAAGGTTTTCTTGACAAAGCATCTGCTACTATATTATTCTTTCCTTTGACATATTCAATATCAAAATCATAAGGTTTTGTTTCCTTTCATTTAGATCTTTTTGGGTGAGAAAGTGTATTAAACTATTGTGGTCAGTTTTCACCACAAACTTGCTGCCCACCAAGTATTGTCTGAATTTGGCCATTGCATGCATAATGGCCAACATTTCTTTATCATAGATGGAGTAAAGTTTTTCATGAGGGTGCAACTTTCTACTCTCAAAGGCTATGGGGTGTTGGCATTGCTTTAGGACAACCCCTATTCCTCCACCTGAAGCATCACATTCCACAACAAAAGGTTTAGTAAAATCAAGAAGTGCAAGTATGGGAAAACTACTCATTACCTCTTTCATTTTTTGGAAGGCCTTTTAATCCTCTTCATCCCACTTGAAAGCATCCTTCTTAGTCAAATCAGTGAGTGGAGAAGTCAACTTGGAGAATCCTTTCATAAATTTTTTGTAAAAGGTGCATATGCCAATAAAGTCTCTCAATTCGGTAATATTTTTTCGTGATGGCCATTCTAAGATAGCCCTGATTTTTTCCATGCGTACCTTCACTCCTTCTTTCCCAATAATGTGCTCAAGATACACTAGTTCTTTCACCCCGGACTCACATTTTGACAACTTAGCAAATAAGGACTCTTCTTGCAAAATTTTCAACACAATCTCTAATTGTTGCAAATGCTCTTCCCATGTTTGACTGTAAATGAGAATATCGTCAATGAAAACCAAAACAAACCTTCTTAGTTGCTTGCAAAAGATCCGATTCATACATGCTTGAAAGGTGTTTGGGGCATTAGTTAAACCAAAAGGCATGACAAGAAATTCAAAGTGGCCATAATGACATCGAAAAGCGGTCTTTTGCACATCTTCATCTTTCATTCGAATTTGATGATACCCTGATCTAAGGTCAATTTTGGAGAAGTATTTGGCCCCATGTAGTTCATACATGAGCTCATCAATCCTATTAATAGGATACCTATTCTTTATAGTCTTTTTGTTCAAGGCTCTAAAATCTATGCACATTCTCAATGTTCCATCTTTTTTCTTCACTAGCACCACTGAAGAAGCATAAGGGATAGAGCTTGGTCTAATGAGTCCCAACTATAGGAGTTCTTGGATGGCTTTTTCAATCTCATCTCTGAACCTTTTAGTATGTCTATAAGGTGGTATCTAAATGGGTGAAGTTCCCTCCTCCAAAACAATGTTATGCTCAACCCCCCTATCTGGTGCTCTACCATGTGGAAGGTCTCTAAAAACTTTTTCATATTTTTGCAAGAGTCTCTCTATTTCCTTTGGGTGTTCAAAAATATTTATATTTGGCTTGAGAGATGTAATATGACATTCAAAGGCCCATTCTATGTGTTGAAATATTGTAACTTCAAAGAATATTATATTTGTATATTATTTATTCCGGAGATGTTCCATACCTCCGATGTGATTATACTATAAATCCGGAGATGTTTATTCCTCTGAGTTGGGTGTGGTAACTAGGGTTATTAGACCCACCATGTGGGGGTCGGCCCAGTCAGTTATAATGGGGTATTTAACCTAATGGTTAAATACGAGCCTACATGTACTTGTGTAAAATACATATCAGAGTAGTGTATAAATAGAGGAGGTGTGTTCCTCATTTGATACACTCACACACTTGAGGATAGCGCACTTGTGGAGGAGAGGTCTGCTATTGTGGAGGAGGAGATCATGTCTCAGGGTTTCATCTTTGTATATTGCTGGTCATCTATATTGAGGAAGCTTTGCTGGGTTTTCTACCCCATGAGGGTTTCCCAGGATAAATCTCTGTCTCTTGTGTTTATGCTGTGCTTGTTGTTTCTTCAGTGATCCTGTATATGCTGTTATTGTGAAATGGAATGTAATGCTGCTATTTTCTGTCTTAGCATATTGAATTTTAACATGGTATCAGAGCTAACCTGAAGGAAGACAAGGTATGGCACTAAAGACACTTGCTTTACTTACGACAATTTGAAGGTTAGGGTTTTACATAGCAAAAACCAGTCATCGTAGCACTTTCGCTATAAATCCATTTTGGCGAAGTTTTCGGATCTGAAATTGTTACAGGATGAATATTAAATCTCCAGGTACCTTGTGTCCAAAGGAAAACCTCTAATTCGTTGTACTTTGTGATTTATGATCTGTACAATATAGGGTTTCTGCCTCTTCCAGATCTGAGTCAAAATCAGGTGACCTTGGGAAAAAGGTCATATCTTGGGATAGGAATCTCCAAATGGAATTTCGTAAAAAGTGACAGGTAGTAAACAGTCTGTAATATATCATAAAACTTTTTTATAGGCCGAAGTTGAACCAGTGACACGTGGCACTCCGTACAATTTCGCTCTTTTGTTTTATCCCAAAACAGGTCACGTTGCGACATTTGACATAACTCTCTCTCAGAGAATCCAATTGAGGTCATACCTGTCAGGATGGAAAGATAACAGGCCGACCTAACTCAGAAAAGTTTTTCAGAGGCCGAAGTTCAAACAGTGACACGTGGCACGCCGTACAAGTTCGCTCTTCTGTTTTATCCCAAAACAGGTCACGTTGCGACATTTGACATAACTCTCTCTCAGAGAATCCAATTGAGGTAAGACCTGTCAGGATGGAAAGATAACAGGTCAGGCTATCTCAAAAAAAAATTTCAGACCCTGTGGATTGAAAAGTTTGGAGTTACACCAGAAACAATCAGGTACATATTTCTGTCAAAACATAATTATTTTTGAATACCTTCATTCATGGCTTCCGGAATTTAGGGCTTTGAAGAAAGTTGGAATTTTTGTAAAAGGAGACCACGGCTGAATGCTACTCATAAAAATAGAAATTTAGAGAGCAAGATCAGATTTTTTGGTTGGGCAGAAGGCCGGGCTTGATCAAACCCTATTTCGGGACTTTGATCAGAAAAGTGGAAAATTAGGGCTTCTGTAAAAATGGGAATTTTTGAAATCTGTGACCATGGCTGGAAGCTCCTCAGAAAAATAGAAGCTTAGAGCTTTGGATCAAACATTTTGATTTGGCAGAAGAGTGGGATTCACCAAACCCCAGTTCAGGGTCACGTCCAGTGAATCTGGAAGTTTCAAAGGCAAAATTGAGGAGTGAAACTTTGCAGTTTTCAAATTCTGAATATATCAGTTTGATCAGCTCATCAAGGCACATATTTCTATCCTTTCGAAAGTTTGAAATTAAAAGTTTGAATTTTTTGGGGTTTCTCTGACAAACCCATATCCAGCTCCAGGTCCAGTTCTTGCAAATCAAGTGGATAGGGTTAATCCTAGAAGAAGATGGATTGGTCACCTGCATAAGTGAAGGAGTTACTGTTTCAGAGGGAGATGAGGCTAAGGCTTTACATAAGGAGATTACAAGCGATCTCGACAGGTATGACTCATCGAGGTATGTTTTGAGATTTGTTCATGATTAAGTTTATGGTATGTTTGTCTTCATGTTATTACGGTTAGTACAATCTTGATTTTAGATTTGTTGTATCACCTTAACAAAATTATGAATGCATGATAGAAGATATTCATTGGTTAGGGTGTTGAAACTTATGATTGTACTAATGCATTATGATGTTGTGTGAGGTTGATGTTGTCTACTAACAAGATACAGGTACATCACAAAAGACAAATCAGGCTCCATGACCATGAAAACATGAAGACAAAGACTCATCCATAATCTTTGTTCTACTTACGAGGTATGTATGACTTTGTTATATTATGCTTAACCTATGAGACATGCAGGTTCTAGCTCAGGATCTCTAAATCATTGAAGAGATTGTTTAGGTATGTTGTACATAACCAAGTAGGTATACTAATCCAGGTATGTTTCTCGTGAATCTTACCTTGTGTTAGGATCCCTTATATAAGTATACTTGGAATGATTGGTTATGCTTATTCATAAAGTTAGTAATCAAGGGATTATGCATATTATATCTTTTATCTTGATTGATGATATGCATGAGTAAAAGAAGACTTCCCTGAAATCTTGAATACTAATGTTTATTAACTATAATCATGACTATACATTTTCAAGATTATTTAGTACTATAATGTTTTGATAGCATTTAGAATATACTAATGAGTGTATGTTTGTGTATGAGATCATGAGGATGACTCTTGAGCATGCACAGTGGTACAGAATGAATAGAAGTTCAAAAGACATACAGAAGATCAAGCGGGAGGCAGCCACACAAACATAAAAGATAAGTATTTGAGTTGTTATTTGAAATAGTAATGATATTGCTTGTAATAGGTTGTATGCATATTTGTATTCCTATAATATATCATGCTGAGTGTAAATATTCATAGAACATTGAACAGTATACTACTAATATGCATATGATTGGTAAGTTGGACAAACATTCCATTGTTGCTTGTCTAGAATGAAACCTCTTTGCTGACATGCTGAGAGTCGTGCACACTCTCGATAGTATGTTCTGGTAGAGATGGAAGGCATCTAGATAGCCACTGTATGCATACAAGATATGGGAAAGTGTTGTGCCAAAGTATTGGTCAAAATAGTTGCATCACTATGTAAATGATATCTGTATGCATAATAGGTTATCATGTCAATATGATTTGATGATTATGAAGTATTACTAATCATGTACTTAATTTTGATTTATAGGAAAGGTCATGAAGAATGATGGACACCGTACAAGTGGTGGATGTTCAAACAAGAAGATTTACAAATCAAACAAAATATAGAAGGCTCATGGCTAGAAGATTCTCTTAGAAAGGGGAAGAGAATCACGACAAGATGTTTGCTCCAAGTATGGTGTAATTAAAGAAGAAGTGTGAATCAGGTTCTGTATAGGTACCTAGGATCGATAATAAATTGATAAGCTTAATGATCACCATGGGTGATGTGGATCTCAACCTTTGCTACAAGGTTGAATATGATTTCTATACACAAATGACATGGATGCAAGAAGGAACTCACCACAGAGTTCGAATGATATTAAGGCTCATATTAGTAGACCCATCTAACGAGAGATGGCACAGATAGATATGCAGAAGATCATTCAATGCAGAAATGAAAATGAAAGATCTCAAATTGACGCGTTACTTCCTAGGTCTGGAAGTATGGCAAGGCTCAGAAGGAATATTTCTCAACCAGGGAAAGTATGATGAGAAATATGACTTGAGGTGTTGGAATGGCCACTCTTATGGATTCCAACTTGAAGCTGTTAGGGGATAACTCATCAGAGTTAGTGGATATAACTCTGTACAGTCAAATTATTGGGTCATTGATGTTTCTAACATATACTAGATTAGATATATGCTTTGTTGTGAATACCTTGAGTCAGTATCTAGTGGAAACTAGATGTTTTCACCCGATAGTTGCAAAGCATGTGATGAGGCACCTAAAGGATACGATAGACTTTGATCTGTGCTATCTTGGAGATCATGACTTCAGATGGATACTCAGATGCTGATTGGGCAGAGAGTGTATCAGACAAGAAGAACACATCAAGAGGATGTTATTGTCTAGGATTAGCCATGATCTCGTGGTTTAGCTGGAAGCAGTCTAGTGTGGCTCTCAGCACAAGCGGAATATATGGTTTCTTTCTCTACTTGTTGTGAAGAAGTTTGGCTTCAGGATTGTTTGACTCAGAGATAGAACCAACTGTGATCCTATGTGATAAATAGAGTTGTATCAGGATGACATAGATTCTAGTGTTCCATGATAAGTCAAAGAACATAGGGAACTAACAAGATATGACACAGAAAGGAACTATAAAGTGAAGAAGTTACCAAACTTCTGTCTCAAGTGAAATTTGAATACTTCCAAGACAAGCTTGGTGTAGTTCAAAAGGACCCTCCTCGAAAGGGGGAGTAGTATGGTCACTGTTGATGAGATTGTCTCATCGAACAACAAGGTCGATGATGAGGTAACCTGTTCTCTACACCTAGATACTTAGAAATATTTAGATTTAGGACTCTTATACTTAGAATACTTAGTTTTACTTATACATGCTTTTGATGTTATATGTATTAGTAAGAATACATGCTTTTGATGATAGATGTATTGATGAGAATACATGTGGGGATTGTATCATCCCTGGACTTCGGTCCCTGAATAGATCCGTAGACGTATGGTCTCCGAAAATGAAGTCCTTAGTGGACAGGTGGGGATTGTATCATCCCTGGACTTCGGTCCCTGAATAGATCCGTAGACGTATGGTCTCCGAAAATGAAGTCCTTAGTGGACAGGTAGGGGATTGGATCATCCCTGGACTTTCAGTCCTAAAGAGAGCCGTAGACGTGAGGTCTCCGAGAATGAAGTCCTTAGTGGACAGTTGAGGGGATTGGATCATCCCTGGACTTTCAGTCCTAAAGAGAGCCGTAGACGTAAGGTCTCCGAGAATGAAGTCCTTAGTGGACAGTTGAGGGGATTGGATCATCCCTGGACTTTCAGTCCTAAAGAGAGCCGTAGACGTGAGGTCTCCGAGAATGAAGTCCTTAGTGGACAGTTGAGGGGATTGGATCATCCCTGGACTTTCAGTCCTAAAGAGAGCCGTAGATGTGAGGTCTCCGAGAATGAAGTCCTTAGTGGACAGTTGAGGGGATTGGATCATCCCTGGACTTTCAGTCCTAAAGAGAGTCGTAGACGTGAGGTCTCCGAGAATGAAGTCCTTAGTGGACAGTTGAGGGGATTGTATCATCCCCGGACTTAGGTCCCTGAATTGATCCGTAGACGTGAGGTCTCCGAGAAGTGGGGATTGTATCATCCCCGGACTTAGGTCCCTGAATTGATCCATAGACGTGAGGTCTCCGAGAAGTGGGGATTGTATCATCCCCGGACTTAGGTCCCTGAATTGATCCGTAGACGTGAGGTCTCCGAGAAGTGGGGATTGTATCATCCCCGGACTTAGGTCCCTGAATTGATCCGTAGACGTGAGGTCTCCGAGAAGTGGGGATTGTATCATCCCCAGACTTAGGTCCCTGAATTGATCCGTAGACGTGAGGTCTCCGAGAAGTGGGGATTGTATCATCCCCGGACTTAGGTCCCTGAATTGATCCGTAGACGTGAGTTCTCCGAGAAGTGGGGATTGTATCATCCCCAGACTGCGGTCCCTGAATTGATCCATAGACGTATGGTCTCCGAGAAGTGGGGATTGTATCATCCCCGGAATTCGGTCCCTGAATTGATCCGTAGACGTATGGTCTCCGAGAAAGTAATTTTTGATGTGGTTACTTGTATCGGTAGGATACTTGTATTGATGATGTGGTTACTTGTATCGGTAGGATACTTGTATTGATGATGTGGTTACTTGTATCGGTAGGATACTTGTATTGATGATGTGGTTACTTGTATCGGTAGGATACTTGTATTGATGACGTGGTTACTTGTATCGGTAGGATACTAGTATTGATGACGTGGTTACTTGTATCGGTATGGATACTTGTATTGATGATGTGGTTACTTGTATCGGTAGGATACATGTATTGATGACATGATTACTTGTATCAGTATGGATACTTGTATTGATGATATGTATACTTGTATTGACATGAATACTTGTACTAATGATGTGGATACTTGTATTGTTATGGATACCTGTGTTGATGACGATGCTGACGATCGTGTGATGACGATACTGATGATCGTGTGATGACGATGCTGGTGATCGTGTGATGACGATGCTGATGATCGTGAGATGACGATGCTGATGATCGTGTGATGACGATGCTGATGATCGTGTGATGACGATGCTGATGATCGTGAGATGACGATGCTGATGATCGTGTGATGACGATGCTGATGATCGTGAGATGACGATGCTGATGATCGTGTGATGACGATGCTGATGATCGTGTGATGACGATGCTGATGATCCTGTGATGACGATGCTAATGATCGTGAGATGACGATACTGATGATCGTGAGGATCCAGATGTTGATGTTGTTGTAGTTGTTCGACTGCTGCAGAAGATAAAGACTCAGTACTGAAGATGTTGATGTTCCAGTAACTGCTTGAGTTACTGATGATGTTGAGAAAGCTTCCAATGATTTATAGATGTATCATGTATGATGTTGATGAATCCTTGCTCGTGCAGATACTGTTATAATATCCTTCTCGTTAAGGGGGAGTGTTGAAATATTGTAACTTCAAAGAATATTATATTTGTATATTATTTATTCCAGAGATGTTCCATACCTCCGATGTGATTATACTATAAATCTGGAGATGTTTATTCCTCCGAGTTGGGTGTGGTAACTAGGGTTATTAGACCCACCATGTGGGGGTCGGCCCAGTCAGTTATAATGGGGTATTTAACCTAATGGTTAAATACGAGCCTACATGTACTTGTGTAAAATACATATCAGAGTAGTGTATAAATAGAGGAGGTGTGTTCCTCATTTGATACACTCACACACTTGAGGATAGCGCACTTGTGGAGGAGAGGTCTGCTATTGTGGAGGAGGAGATCATGTCTCAGGGTTTCATCTTTGTATATTGCTGGTCATCTATATTGAGGAAGCTTTGCTGGATTTTCTACCCCATGAGGGTTTCCCAGGATAAATCTCTGTCTCTTGTGTTTATGCTATGCTTGTTGTTTCTTCAGTGATCCTGTATATGCTATTATTGTGAAATGGAATGTAATGCTGCTATTTTCTGTCTTAGCATATTGAATTTTAACACTATGTCCCCATGCCTCAATATATATCTCATACTATTGCAAGTTACTACTTGATTTGGATAAGTGTGATGCCCTATCAACACTCTTAGTACTCCTTTTGAATCTTGGAATTTCATTTTCGGAATTTGATAATTTACTGTATGCTCTCCTATTGAATACAACCATTGCACCACACATTGCACTCCCAAAACCACATTAGTATCAAAAAAATCAACCACATAAAAACTATCAACAAAAGTATAGTTACCTACGATGACTTGCAACTTTGGTACCCATGTTTTGCATTGCATTGTGTTGTGACCAGGAATGACAACTGTGAAGCCATCAAATGGTTCAATAGGTATCTTTCTTTTCTCCACCATCTCTGCATCAATGAAGTTATGGGTGGCTCCTCCATCTACCAAAACTGAATTTATTTTCCCTAGTACCACACCCTTGCATCGGATAGTATGATAGTGAGGTACTGCTGAAAGTACTACCATTCTTGCTTTGTCCGGAGAAGGCTGATTTTCTTCTTTCCTTTCCTATTCTAATGTTGTCTCATATGGATCCTCTTGATCTGAAATATGTCCATATTCATCCATGCCCCCATCATACCCCTCATTATCAGAAAATACTTCTATGTATTGAGCCTTTCCTTTAGTACATTTGTGCCCCGGTGTCCATGGTTGAAAGCATGTGAAACACAATTTCTTTTTTCGAAGTTCATCCCTGTTTAGTCCTTCTTTTTTATTCCTTTCAAATGAATCTTTTTTCCAAGGTTTCTTATCATATGCATCCCTTTTCCAAGGTTTCTTTTCAAATTTGAAGTTAGGCTTGGGAGGAAATCTTGTTTTAGGAAGCACATTTTGGAGATCCCTAGTCAAGCTCATTGCATCTTTTAATGTAGTTGGCTTGTGGGATTTGACCAAACCTTTTAAGGGTTCAGCCAAACCTTCAGTGAACAGAAATACCAACCTTCCCATAGATACATCAGCCACCTTGACTGATTATTTTTGAAATTCCAACATATATTCAGTAGGGGTCCTAGTTTGCTTCAATTGAGCTAGTTCTTTGAAAGGCAATTTTGGATCTTTGTGTTCAAATCTCTCTAATACCCTGTTAACAAATTATCCATATGTTTTAACCTGATCATGACCCAAGGTTCTTAGTACATGGAACCACCATTCATTAGCATCCCCTTCCAAGTGAAAAATACCCATTTTTAATGCATCCTCTTCTAACATAGGATTCAGCTGAAAATACACATCTAATTTTTGCACCCAAGTATTAACAGAATTATGAGAGGAACCATCAAAAGTAGGAACTAACATTTTACTAATAACACCATTAATTTTCTGTTTTGGAATGGAATCCTATGGTCCTCCTTACTTTTCATTTTATATATAGCATCAATGTATTGACTAAAAGGTAGACCTCTTTTACATTCTTCACTCAACTCATTCCATTCGTTTGCTAGTTTACTATTATCCAACTGGATATCAGGCTCTTCTTTGGGTATGAGGAATTTAGGTGCAGTATGTCTTTGTGTGCTTTGAAATTCCTCAGGTCTACTATGGGGTCCTATACTTGAGAAAAAATGCTCACCCACGTTCTTCTTTTCTCCTGAGTGTGAACCACTATGATCTCCTGTCATCCCCTTGCTTGCAAGTTGGATACCCAACAATTCCAATCCTTTCATCAATTGTCTACTCATCTCTTGCATACCCATGGTAATCCCCTGCATACCCATGGAAATCTCATCAAAACATGGTTTTAAGGCTTCAACAAGTTCCTCCTTATGTCTTAAGTTTTCATCCTCCTCTCTACCCATGGTTTTAAAAAAAAAACTCTTTTTCTTCTACTACTTCTTCTTCAACAAAAACCTCTTCAACTACTGGTTCAAAGGGTGGTGGTTTATTTTTTTGACTTCTTGTTAAGACTATCAGGTTCCAGTAACATGCTCTGATGCCACTTGTAATGTCCCTTTTTCAATTTTTATAAAAATGCCCAATTTTTCACTTTTTTTCCAATTTTGACCCTTGACTAGTTTTGATGCCTAGGTCCCAATTTTACCCCAAATGATCCAAAGTAGTATGAGAAGGTATGTGACTGATGTTAAGACTTTAATATGATGTTCAGGGATTATATATGTCCACCAAAAGATCTCTGCAAACTCTCTTAAGATTATGGACCAAGTATGCAATTTTACTAGTAAATTGGGGTTCAAATCCCCCTGAGTACTGAAAATGGCTTCCCAAATGCCTTCCAACCCACTCAAATTTTTGAACAGAGGTAGAGGATGTCTCAAGGATGATAGTAAGGTCCAAAATGCACCATTCATTAGTTATTAAGTTTGTTCCAAACCCCTCCCAAACAATAGTAAAAACCACTAATTCGACCCTTGGGGAAATGGCACCAATTCTTCTTCAAATGCAAATAAACTGAGTATAATGGCTTCAAATGCTCAATTACTGAATATGAAACTTGTAATAAACATCAATGGAAGTCCATTCATCACAAATATATCATATAAACATTCCTTTATTCGAAATCATCATCATTATAATGGCATACATCAATGTAGTGGGGAAATGGACATTGTTTGCTCATTAATCTTCATTTTTACATACAACCACTTGGTATTTCGACCTGATACTTTTTGAATATGAAGAAAAGAGTATATAATTCTTATTTAAATAATAAATACATCAAGATAATCTCTCCCAAGAAGCACAAGAGCTCACCAAAAACGCCCTCCCTCAAGGAGCATGAATATGCCTTCAAAACTGGAAATGGATGAGAGATGGTGCTGCACTAAAAAAAACCACGAGATGCCTTGTAGTTGATACTTGCAAATAAAAATCCATTAAAGATCCATGAAATACCTGAGTATCCTCTCCAAACACCAACTTGGATGGGAATCTTTCACCCTCGAAATTGGCTAAGGCAAGAAACTAGTCATCCACTATCTCTCTCTTCACAAATGCAATTTTTCTCAAATGATCAAAAGCTATTCTCATGCTTTATTCCTACATTTTATAACCAACATTAGCCTTCTAAGGGTCGAATTCCTTCCATTAGCTTCTAGAGATTTCCACTTAGGAAATATTCCACATTTGCCACTTGTCTCCTAGTTTCCAACCTTCCATCTTCTCCCAATTCAAGTTGGAGTCTCTTTGGATTATCCAACTCCCATGAGAACCTTCCTTGAGCCTATTTTTGGGGCTAACATGTCATAATGGTCAGATGTCAGAAGTCAGATCTGAATTTTGTCATAGATGTCATAGATGCTCCATCATTGTTGTCATAAGGCTAGGGAATCTAGCCCAAGTGTCCACTAGCTTCCAATTGACTCTTCCTCTTCCATGGAGGTTACCATTCCATCCCATTTCGACCTAAGATGCTCCATGCCATGTGTATTCTTTACCAAATCACCCAATAATGTTTTCCTTCCCATGGATTCGAAATGGCAAGAGAGATTTTCCATGTGGCAGTGAGAAACCAAGCTAGTGTGGGTCCCACATCCTCCAAATGTCCTCAAAACCATTTTCCATATAGAATTTCTCTTGAATTTATTTATTCAACCTATTTATTAAATACTTGAACCCTTCTAATGTCTAAACATCATTTATTAGCTTCCTTATTGCAATTCCACATGTTCCCATCCAACCTAGGAAACTAGTAGGATTGATGGGATTGTCTTACTATGCAATTATTTGAATGGGGACATTACACTCTTTGCTGGAACTATAAAATATTCCTAGAACAATTATTCCTAGCTCTTCTCCTAGATGGAATTTTTCCCTTCAACAGGACACTCCGATTCTAATACCAAACTTGGTGCAGACCTGCAGGGTTCAGACACAACTAAAACACTACAGGACTGCAAATATCAAAGTTTTAAACACATCATCCATTCAAAACATTAAACACATGGATATTTTTTAATTGCTCTTATTTATATTAAAAATCAGAGATTATAAATTATATTTACATCTTTGAGGAAAATTATAATTGTTCCCAAAATTACAATGAAAATAAAAGACTTTAAAGCTTCCTTCCTGGTCTTAATATTAGGAAAGGATTACATTCATAAAAACGTATTAACCCATAAATTTTTTACATATATTTCCTTCCTTCTTCTCTGCAGGCTTCTTTTCTCCCCATTACAGAAAAACTCATATGCCCCCCCCTTTTTACCTTCTTCTCTAAGCTTCTTTTTCGAAGTTCCCAAAAAAATTTCTCCACATCAAAAAAAATCCTTTCCAATTTAATGTTTTTCATTAATAGGCCATACGGTAAAAATTCGACCCTTTTAATTTTTTATTTTGGGCCTTTGGTGAAATTAAAATCATGATGCCGACTTCACCCAAAGTGTTCCACGCATCCCTTCATTTATGGCCAAATCTAAAATTTGATTCATCTTTGGTTTGTCGTAAAGCTATTCATGGAATAATATAAATGCCAAAAATTAAAAAATGGTGCATTTTCCATATTTAATCTAGTCCATTGGTGCATGCCCAATCCACTTCATCCTGGCCATTGGTGCATGCCCAATCCATTTCATTGTTGGTGTAAATTCTGATCTAGAGGTTTTCCAATGTAGACCCAGGTACTTCACGGTACAAGATACCAACAAAACCTCTATTCACCGACCCTTTCGGCAATAGACTACAAGCAGCCTGAGGTCTCACCCAAGGCGAAGTTGAGGGGGGTGGTTGCAGAAGTAGGTTTCCACAACCTTGTGATGCGAGTGTTTCAACTGGTTAATGCGCAGCGTGGTGACAGACTGCGTACTGCGGTTAGTGACTGCTCGAGGTATTCTACTCTGCATTGAATGCCGCAGCAAGCAAGGATGTTTGTGCACCCAACGCATTCAACAACTGGGCACCGGGATTACTTCCACTCTATGACGATAAGTTATCAACATCTTATCGCACAACACTTCTTATGGGCCGGTGTGTCAACTAGGCCACGCGGTCGTTTATGAGACCTAATCACTTCTATTCAATCTTATTGGATAATCCTTAATCATTCATCCTTATTTAGACTGATAATCACCATAACATATGCAAATGAGTGAGATGCGCGGTGCTGTGTGCTTTGATACCGCGATTCAACCTTAGCAATTAACTGTGTGGTTATGTCATAGATCCATTCATTCGAGAAATTATAGGTGCTTAACTGTTAACATTCATCCATACATGAACTACTAACATCTTATTTCATCCCTTCCATAGTGAACACAGATAAAAGTAAACATATATCAGATAACAGTAACTTTATGCATGCACTGTAAGTAATTAAAGTAAACATAATGGCAATCATACACAACAATCACATAACACAAGGTTTAACGTGGTTCACTCCCCCGGATGGGAAGCTACGTCCACAAGAGTTGTTGTTTATTATCTTAGGAAAGGGTACAACAGTTCTTCGTCTGCGTAGATGCTCTTCTCTCTCTCTCAAAATTAGGTCTCTGCGCACTCAGCTGTAGAGCCTTTACAATGCTTCAATCTTACAGATCTAACAATATTCAATAATAATTAACAAATTGAAGAGTTAACCCTTTTTCTTACAAAATTGCCTTATTTATAGATCAAGACCCGTAGGTCATGTATTTACATTTACGAAGGCAGAACCCTTAGGTTTACAAAACTATCATGGTTTTCCCAAAACCGGACTACTGGTATCTGGCAGCAGATCTTCTATCACGCGCGTGCCAACAGGTTGCTTCCACCGAATTGTTCCTTCTTTCATGGCCTTAGATGATTGGTTCAAGTAGTAGTAGTCTTCTGTTTATGTGATCAGTCACCTACCTCTTGATCTACACCTACCCACTGCTTGGTAGTTATCGACGATCTTTGCCAAAAATAGGTCTTCTGTGACCTAACCAAAATAATTACCGTCATCCATCCACGCTCTTCTTAGCTGGATCTTCCGTCGACGTGGCACATCGCAGCATTGCTCTCCTCGTAGCACTGGCTTCGCAGTTCTTCTGACACTGTGCTGCACGCAAATTCGTGGCCTACCAAAACTTATTTCAAAATTATTCCATCTGAATTGCGCTCAGTTCCGCAGTTCTCAAAATTCTTCCTGCTCAAAATGCCCCACTTGGGCCAGGCCCAAGAGGCCCCTAACATTTACATGTGGCTCGTCCCCGAGCAACTTCCAACTTTGCCAAGATGTTCTTCCGACTGCGGAGCTATCTTCGCAGTGAACTCATTATATGTGCTGAACAGCTTGCTGACCACTTGCTTTGTGTCCTGCTCGACTTGTCGAACTGTTTCCATTATGTCCAGTGTAATTTCATGGTCGATCTGGCCTTCCACCTGCGATTGATTCTCATGTAGCTCTTTTAACTTATCCTCGATCTCTTTTGAGATCGTGTTGGCATCCTCCAACAGAGACTGTGACTTATCGCCCAGTTCACTTTCTTTTTCCTGTAACGCCTGTACTTCCTTTTTCAGTGCGTTAATTTCTTGGTACTTTGGCAACCTATCTCTTGGTAGAAGAGCTTTTACTTATGTATTCAGCTATTCCAGTGCAGTTTGCTTCTGCTCTACGACATCCTTCACCTATTGCAATGTTGGGTCTTCTTCGAGGGCAGTGAATGTCATTGATGCTGCGTCCAACAGCCCTTGGCACTTAGCCACTTCCGCTGCGATGTTCTCGGTGGTGTTCTTTACCTCCTTTGCTCTCAATTGCTGCTCATTTGGTGGTGTTTGTGGGTTAGTTTGCTCCTTCAAGGCAGCAATATTAGCCTCATAGAGAAGCTCCATGTCCTGATTCTCTATTTTGAGGTTGGAAACCAGCTCACCAATTTTAACAACAGTATCCGTTGGTTCTGTTTGTACCTCGAGCTCCTTGATGTTGTCAGCGACCGCAATGATCGTGGCTTCGAGCCTTAACTAATGATCATGTGCGCCTTGCAGCTCCATAGTTTTCCATGAACTATCGGTCTCCAATTTCCTGTTATCTGCTTGCAGCTCAGCCTGTCCTTTGAGCGCATCAATAGTTCTTCCATGCATCTCCTCCATACATTGCAGGTGTAAGAAGTATAAACCTGGCAGTGGTATCTTTTCTAAGTTGAGCTCCACATGCTCGACATCCTTTGTGTCTAACATTAGTTGCTCTGGCATGGGCAACGTGATAGTGATTGTATCCAAATGGACAATACGTGACTTTTCAAGGATGGTCATGGTCAACTGCGGCTGCTGCGAAGTCCCTCCTGACTTCCCTTTTGACTCTGAGTCGCATGGCGGGGGTAATCTTTTGTGTACTTCGTCAATTTTGAGGGTAATCCCCTCCAATGCAACCAAATTATTCTGTAGAGTGTCCTGTATTTCTTTATCTATTTTTTCCTTTTCAGTCATGAGATCTTCAAGCTGCTCTATGAACTTCACTCCGATCATTTCATAATCGTCTTGCTTGAGTACTGTATCCATCGGGATTTTATCATATTTCTGCTTCTTACGAGCTCCTTTTTTCTTGGCAGGGCTCTCCAGCTCCTTTCTTTTTCCTACCTCCTTCTCCTCAACTATCGGGCATGGACGTGGGATGGGTTCATCCTCCTTTGAATCACTAGGGACATATAGAACCTCTACCCGGAACTCAGCAGGCCATTCCTTCATTATTTGGTCAATGTCTTCTTCATACATGTGGTAGCTTCCTGTGTACCACTCTGCCTTCTTCGTCTGCGCTTTTGGCGAGATATGGATACTGTGCATGTCAGCATAAAAATCGATGATGCGAATGTAATTGCTAGTTACCTGCTTCGTGATTGCAGCAACCATATCCGGTTGGCGAGTTAACCGTGTCCGGTTAAGGGTTAAGAAGCGAGACTGTCTTCCATATTTGAGATAAATGATAATAATATATTGATTGAAGATGATAAAGTTACAATAAGCTCGACTTTATAGGGCTTGAGCAAGAATAGCGAAGGGTTACACCCTTTCGCTTATTAACCAAATAATCTATTTAATATATAAATAATAATATTAATTAAATATTCACGGCATACCAAATGCAGCAACCGTATCCGGTTAAGGGTTATGAAGCGAGACCGTCTTCCATATCTGAGATAAATGATAATAATATATTGATTGATGATGATAAAGTTACAATAAGCTCGACTTTATAGGGATTGAGCAAGAATAGCGAAGGGTTACACCCTTTCGCTTATTAACCAAATAATCTATTCAATATATAAATAATAATATTAACCAAATATTCACACCATTGCCTTCCCCTTTTGGAAAGCTTTGTCCTCAAAGCTTGAGTATTTTCCTAATGTCATCCTTCATTCAGATTCAGTGTCGGTATTAGAATCGGACGTGATTTCTTGTGTAGAGACTTGCACTTCCTTTCCATTGATGATTTTGCACTGTATTGTCTGATTGTTCCTACATTTATGGCCTGGGATCCAATCATCACCACATCGACGACATATGTTTTTCTTCTTTTTTCTATTATCAGAGTAACTGTTAGATGACTTTGATCTATTTTCCATTTCATAGGCATATGATTGAGGTTTGTGGCATTGATGGCCGGGTGACCAAGTATTTGCACAGTACCTACATTGTGTCTCTTTTTCTTGTCGATAATGGTTATCACCTCTTGTTTTTATTCCTTCCAGTTTGCGTTCTGCGGCTTTTGCTTTATGTCTTGCTACCTCTACGTTAGGTATTTCATGTAACTTTAACTCTTTTTGGAGGTACGGTTTAAGACCTCCTAAATAGGTTTCGAGTTTTTGTTTCTCCGACAACCCAAATACTCATGTCGATAAGGATTCCCACTGATGTGTGAATTCCTCAATGCTTCCAACCTGTTGTAATCTGGTAAGTTTACTGAAAAATTCATCTTCTTTGATACCTTGAAACCTATTAAAAAAATCATTTTTGAACAAGTTCTAGGTGTAGGCAAAATTGTCTCTCTTCCACCATAAGTACCAATTATAGGCGTACCCTTCCATATGCACTGACACATATTTCACCTTCTCCTCGTCATATTGAATATTGTAAATGTCGAAGTATTCTTCTGCTTTGTTTAGCCAAGCAACACATTGGTCTTCACTTCCATTGTATTTCGACAACTCTATTTTTTCCTTAGGTGGGTACACTATGTAAGGGTGATATTGATTCCCTTTTGCTTTATGGTTTGATGGTGGATCGGAACTACTGGACGATGTAAGTGACATATTTGAAATGCTTCGTTGTTGGCGGTGATTTTTATCTTTTTTATTCTCTACTATCTTATTGATAGCTTCTATTTGGCTATTTAATCGTGCCTCCATATCTGGCAGTACTTTTGTTTCTATATCTTGCATAAGCGTCGCATTGTTAATCTTTATTTCTTTTTGCAATTCTTCTTGATTCTTGGCAAGTGCTTCCTGTGTGAAAATATGAAATGAGGCATCTAGCATGTCTGGAATGCTGACTTGGTCTGTCTTAGGCATTAGTCTTTGTAATGCCTCCATTAATGTATTATGGTTCTGCGTCATGGTGCTCAAGTTATGGGTTATGGTGTTTATGTTTTGAGTCATAGCACTCATTTTGTCATCCAAGTCTTTTTGTTTTTCGTTCAGAGTGTCAAATTTTTCATTCAACCTTCTTTCTAGTACCAGAACAACTTCATCTTTGATTTCTTTTTTAAGCACGACATTGTTATTTTTCATCTCTTCCTTTAAATCTTCTCGAAACACTTTCTCAAGTTCGTCCATTCTGGAGTTTAGACCTTTGACGATTTTTAAATCTCTAATTTGGTATTTTTCTAATTTTTCTAGTCGGTTTGATAACTCGGCCATGGTTCTTGACTTGGTGTGGGGAGGTGAATATTTGGATGCAATTTTGGTTTTGTAGATGAAAGACTCTTGACAATTAAGCTAATTATTGTTTAGTAATAATTAACTTATGAAAAATATGATATTGGAAGAGAGTAATATTATATTAATAGTTTAAAGGATAATACTATTAATATATATATTATTTACTAATTAAAACAAATTATAATAATGATATTATTATAATGTTTTTTTGTTTGTTTGGAATGTAGGTTGACGTGATAGGTATGGTGGCCACTGATGGCGTGAGCAGGAAGGAAGGGTGGATAGAAGAAGACGTGGAGGAGGGTTTGCATTGGAATGAGAGTGGAATGGTAGTAGGGAGGGGCCTTGATTGGGGGAAATGAGTTGCAGGAGATGGGAACAGTGGTGGAGGGCGCAGGAGGGAGGAACGACGTAGGGAGGAGCGGGGATGGTAGTAGGGAGGGATGGCGAGCACTGGGAGGGAGGGTGACAAAACAACGGAGTGGAGGTTGAACTACGCGGAGGTGGGAACTGCGCGGTGGGTGTGGGAGAGTGGTAGGAGCGCGGTGGGTTTGCAGCGAGGCGTGGAGTGTAGTGGTGTGGGAGGAGCACGCAGAGGGAGTGGCGCAGGAGGGAAGGAGTAAGGAGTAGTCGTGGGGACGTTAGATGGCGTGAGCAGGAGGGAGGGATAGGGAGTTTGTGAAGTGTGGTAGGAGTGGCTCGAGGGAAGCACGTAGGGAGAGAAGGTGAGGTGTAGAGGAATGAATGGCTTGGATAGGTGATGTGTGGGTGGAGCGAAGAGCAGTGGTGTGCGGGGAAGAGTCGATCGGAATGGATGGAGGGTGGCTGCGTGTGATGGCAGACGTGGAAGGAGAAATGATGTGAGGAGTGATAGGTGGTGAAGTGGAGCAGCGGAAGAATGTTGATATGAGCTGAAACCGATCTCAAACGTGGACATAGCCGAATCCGAATCCAAGTTCACCCGAGGAGTTGATGAGCTGAGTCCGAGCTCAGAGTGTAGGAGCGAATCCGCTCTGATACCAAATGCAGCAACCATATCCGGTTGGCGAGTTAACCGTGTCCGGTTAAGGGTTAAGAAGCGAGACTGTCTTCCATATTTGAGATAAATGATAATAATATATTGATTGATGATGATAAAGTTACAATAAGCTCAATTTTATAGGGCTTGAGCAAGAATAGCGAAGGGTTACACCCTTTCTCTTATTAACCAAATAATCTATTTAATATATAAATAATAATATTAATTAAATATTCACAGTAGTGATCCCGGGGGTTACTACAATCGCGTTGCGAAGCTGGCTATAGTACTAGTAGAACACTTCAACTGTCGCGTGCTGCCTCTGCGAATTCATATTTTCCTAGAGGTTTGAGTAACAGGGCCCCCTGTATTTATTAGGATCAATGGATACTCCAACATAATCCTTTGGATTTTTCCATCCGACAAGAGCGATCAATATGATAAGCCAAGTATAGTGAAAATTTCCTCCATTGATTTGCGTGTCATTCAGTTCCTCTAGGAACTCATTTAGTAGATATTGGCACCAATTGAATTCTTGTCCCTCGGTGGCTGCAACGCCAAGTAGTACTGCGCCTGCGTTTACTTCCAGAGGTTTGCATTTCCTCAGGATTTTTCCTTCTAGCAATTGTGTGACGAACTTCGTCACCTTATTCTCAATGTCTTCTGTCTAAAAACCCCTCTTCCCTTTGATGACAACCTAGGTCTTTTTCATCATTGCTACAACTTTTCTATCCTTGCTCTTCCCTTGGAAGAATTTTTTGGGATCTTTACCCCTCTTACTCATGCCCATGATACGGTGGATTAGATCGATGTTTAGGTACACATTGCGGTCTAGCCATAAATAGCCCTGGTGAATTCGTGCCATCAACATTCTTACTACCGCATTCAGTTCTGGGGTTCTGTCAAAATGTGGGAGCCTGAGTAGGTTGAGTAGTCTAGACTGGACTATTCCCGATAACCAACTTTCAGCGACCAAGTTTAGGTTACCCTTTGCATCTTTCTTCCAACACATATAGTGGTCAAGCTGGAACTGTGGCAACTTCAGGTCATGGGGATCGTCCTTCTGTATCACCAACAAATCATAATCCTCCCACTTACAATCTAGGATTTTTCCCAGCAGATTCTTGTCTAGCTCCACATGCTTTGATATAGGTGAAAGTGGGATCTCGTACTTGGCGTTTTTCATCAACTTAAATAATGGTGCATCTAGTGCACAAGGTGAAATGTAGTTTGGGGTCAGAGTCAGTGGTATCTCTTTATCTGCAACTGGTGGCTTTTGCACTGTGGAACCCATCTTGGGAACCTTTGTTCTTGCTGCGACTGGAATTTTTCCTTTATCTTCTATTGCTGGATCGTACCTTGGTGACCTTCTTGATGCTTGTCCTGGTTCGAAGATACCTTTCTTAGCCGGGGTTCTCATTAACCCTTCAATCCCTCCATGCTTGAAAATATGCACTATCTCCTGGACCATGAATTCGTCTTCAAATGAAAAGCTCTCAGACATGCAAACGCTCTCAAGGTGTGTAGACGGCTTACGGAAACTAGCTCAGACATAAGTATATGTAGAAAATTCTAAGCGTTTGATATGCTCGTGAGACGATATGCAGTTTTATTTATAGGCGCGACGGACTCTCCTCGGCACCCTTCAACGGCTAGATAAGCATTTAATGGTGGTATCTGTTGGCCAAATCCGACTGCTCCTTCTGTCTTGTCCTTCAAAATTCTATTCAGAATGGCTATCTATGCTTTAAATGCCCGAGCGGTCGGTAGGAAACTACTGTATAACGACTATATTTTCGACTGACACTGTAACAACTATTTTGTGGAGCCTTGTGTCGAACTGCGAGGCAGGTCATCTTTGGTTTTGCGCAGTGACTTCGTGGTGTATAATTTTTTTTTTTGCAACTTCAACACTGTTGCGTGGTATATAAATCTATCTCTACAAGTTTGTGTACAAACTTTTCCACAGTTTCTAGTGCCCAATTCCAACTGTAATTGGCACCTAGAAACTTTTCCTTCTTTCCGATCATACTGGATGCTGCAAAGCAGGACTATCGTGGTAAAGCTTTAGTCTGCTTCCATTTATCAAATTGGGTAATGTATCACCGGCTAAAGTAGCTAACTGGGTTGCGCCTCCATTAGTAACATGTATGATAGTATATGGTCCAAGCCAATGCATTTTAAATTTTCCAGGAAACTTCATGAATTTACTATCGTATAGGAGGACTAGATCACCTACCTGAAAAGACTTATTCTTGATGTGGTGATCGTGCCATGCTTTTTCTCGTTCTTTCCGCACATGCTGGTGGAATCCCACGATGAAGCGATCTTCTTCCAACCCAACCAAGTGTAACAACCTTTCTTCCAGTGCTGAGTGATCTGCCAGTCCTGTAAATGCGGCTATTCTTAAGCTGGGGATAATGTACTCCATTGGCATTATTGCTTCCTGTCCGTAAGCCAATCTAAAAGGTGTATGTCCAGTTAATTTCTTGCATGTCGTTTTGTATGCCCATAATACAGATGGAATGTGCAGGTCCCAGTCATCGCGATTTACATTGCATATCTTGGTTAGCTCATTCTCAAGTACTTTATTGAATGCTTCAACAGTTCCATTCGCTTGTGGGTGATAAGGCATACTGCGCTGATGATGGATGGAGAACTCTTCAGTCAAATCTTCAATAGTTCTGTTTATAAAATGGGTTCCTTGATCACTCATTAAAATTTTTGGGCATCCAAATCGTGTAAGGATATTCTCAAAGATAAACTACGCGGCTGTAGCTGTGCTACAGTCTTTGACTTGTTTTGCTTCTGGCCATCTAGTGAGGTAGTCAGTTGCAGTAATAATGTACCTCACACCAGTTCTTTTTCCCCATGGGTTAATAGGTCCCACGAAATCGATTACCCATTTGTCGAATGCCTGCAAGGTCAGCTGAGGGTTCAATGGCATTTCATCTCTTCTTGATGGTTTCCCTGTCCTCTGACAGACATCGTAGTTTTGGCAATGTTCTTTGGAGTCTTTATAAATTGTAGCCACCATATCCCTGCACGCAATATCTTCTGCGCAGTAGCACTTCCTGCATAATGACCTCCTGCGACTCTTGAATGCACATCAGCTAATATAAATGGCTTCTCATGTTCTAATACACATCTTCGCAGCACTTCATCAGGTCCTGACTTGTAGAGCTGTCCTGTGACAATGGTGAAGTCTACGCCTCGCACTATCGACTGCTTCCTCTGTTGGGTAGTGAATTCAGTAGGTGTGAACCCGGTAGTTAGAAAGTCAATGATGTCCTGATAATAATCATCGGCAACTTGTATAGCAAACAATTGCGCATCAGGCAGATTGTCTTCTAGATTCGTCGGTTCCTCTCCTGACTCGATCCTTGATAGATGATCAGGGCCGCCTGGCTTAACTACTATTTCAAAATCATATTCTTGGAAGAGTAAGAGCCATATGCATATTTTACCCCCTAACACTGGCTTATTGACCAGGTATTTTAATGCAGAATGGTCAATAAACATTGAGAAGTGAGCACCAAGCAAATAGTGTCTAAACTTCTGTAGTGCATATACCATTGCAAGTCCTTCCCTTTCAGTAGTGGTATAGTTCTTCTTAGCATATGACAACTTTCTGCTCGAAAATGCAATGGGATGATCAATGCCTCCTTCTCCTGGCTGCGTAAGAACAATACCCAATGCTATACATGAAGCATCAATATGTACCTGAAATGGCTTTTCCCAGTTCGGAAAAACTAGGATCGACGTAGTGACCATTTTGTCTTTCAATGTGTCAAATCCTTTCTCACAGTCCTCATTCTAAATGAACGGTGCATCCTTTTTTAAAAGCTTCTCCATTGTTGCGGTTATCTGTGCATATCCTTTTATGAATTTCCTGTAGTACCCGATATGCCCTAGTGTAGTGCGCAATTGTTTAACTGAATTTGGTGTAGGCAAGTTTACAATAACTGCGATCTTCGCAGGATCAACCATCAATCCTTGCTTACACACAATGTGTCCCAGCAGAATCCCATAAGGAACACAGAAAATACACTTCTTCAAATTTAATGAAATCTGATGTTGTTTTCATTTTTCCAGCGTCATTCTGAGGTTCGCAGCATGGTTCTTCAGTAGCCCAAAAATGGTCCAATCATCGAAGTAAACCTCTAAAAACTTGTGGATGAACTCGTTAAATGCTGCGATCACCACTCTAGAAAATATGGATGGTGTGTTCTTCAAACCAAAAGGCATCACTGTATATTGGAACGACCCCCATTCTGTTGCAAAAGTGGTTTTGTGCCTATCGGTTGGATCAATTCTTATCTGATGGTATCCGAAAAATCCATCAATAAAAGAGTATGCCTCATTCCCTCCAACGTTATCAAGTACTTCGTTAGTAAAAGGTGTAGGAAATGGGTCATGCATCGAGGCATCATTCAATTTTCTGAGATCAACACAGATCCTAATTTCACCCTTTGTTTTCTTGTCTTGGATGACCATCGGGCTTATCCATTCAGATTCTTCAACCGGCTCAATGATTCCTACATCGAGCATCTTGTCGAGTTCTTCTTTAACTCGTTCTTTGTAGCGTGGATTCAGTCTATGTGGCCTTTGTTTAATAGGTTTCACTCCTGGTTTAAGAGGAATTCTCATCACTCCTTAGTCTCCTAGGATACCTTTCATCTCTATGAACTTCGTAGGGAATACTTCCTGATATTCCTGTAATATAGCTGCGATCTCCGCAACCGTATCATCATCCCAATAGTCTCCTATTGCTACGAACTTCGGCCCTTCACTAGTACCAATGTTCACTTTCTTTGTTTTGACAGGTCCACTCATATCTGGAATCTCTAGTGGAGGTCCTTCTACTTCGCGCATTCCATCTGATTCAGGGATCTTTATATTGGGTGGGTCCTCCTCATCATTGTTTTCCTTATCTTCATCTTTTTCAGCTAAGTTATAACAGTCCAAGATTTGTTCTACTTGTTTTGCCCAATTTGGTTGTAGACTCGCAAGTACATTGTTTGCTTCAAAAAACTCTTCTGATGTTATGTTTTCCTCTGTGCAATCTGGTGTGAATATCTTTTCCTTGATAAGCTGCAGCGCATCATGGGTAGTCGGATGGTCGTCTTCAAAGCTAAAGTCCTTTTGGAAGCTCGCAGTAAGGACAGACCAATCCGTGGTTCCTCTATGTAGCTCCTCCTCCAGGTACCATTTCTTTGGAATAGGTTCCTCCAACATATGCACAAAGAGATGTACCCATTCTATCTGTAGTCTTTCTTCCCACACTTTTGCACAGGCTGTAATATGATCCTTTATATCTGTCTGGCCATTATATTTCTCAAATGGTAGTGTAACCTTATCATTGAATCTGATCTGTAGTTTGATTCTGCACTGGTCCCAAGTTGTCAATGCCTTTTTATGTGTATCCCACCATCTGGTAGGTGTCTCGCGGAGTGCCATGTCTAATGCTGAGACGCGATGTTCATTTGCAACTTCTGCAGTGTATTCTTTGATAAATGAATAGACGTTAGTTGTACCATCATAAGTGGGGATTGGAATCACTTGCTTTCCAATCCAACAGAGTGACTTTGTAATTGTCGCACATCTCCTGGTAGATACTTCATGCATTCTGTGTTGCTAGTTTTCTAATCTTGCCTCGGAGTCTGAGATGCAAGAACTATCACAGTGCCATCTGAGTTTTCCAACCGTACTAGGATGAGTATAATCCGCAGCATTTGTTGTCATTTTATAGATACGGTCAAGGTCTTGAGCTCTGTACTCTTCTTGAATAGGTTCAACATATCGCTCCCCTTGCGAAGGATCCAATGGTGCGACAACCCTTATGTCATTGCCTTCAAATATCATTTTCATTATCTTCAGATTGATGACGGTGGAGTTCGTCATTGCCGAATTGATGCCCAGCAGTGCTGGATAAGGATTGCTATCATCCACAATTTCAATTACTTCGAAGTCCACATAATTTCGCACTCCGTCAATGTCGACAATGGTATTGGTTAACCTTCCCAGCGGTATAACTATGCCTTGATTAGATATTCTTAACTGTATAGGTGACCACTGTAACTTTGGTTTTCCCATCGCCTGCCATGTCTGCTTGGTCAAGACATTCACTTCAGATCCAAGATCAAGAATGATCTCGTCCATCTCGTAGTCTCCTATTTGTGCAGTGAACTGCATTTCCTTGCCGGTTCTTTTAGGACTCCTAATGTTATGTACTACGCCATGTGCTATTCCTTTCTTACTGCATGATTCATACTGATTTATCAGTTTTTCAAATTCCATTAGAGTGTCTTTGTTTTTTAATAACTTGATGCAGTTGTGTAGAAACTACACAACAAAAATAGATGTATCTAGTGCAGCACGCATCTAATCATATTCCAATGGCATGTCTTCTATTTGCAGTTCTTGACTACGTAATGGGATCCTTGGTGAAGTAGGTGGTGGTTGTTTAAACATGTCCAACGCTTCTTTAAATATTTCTTTATTTTTCTGTAAGTTCAATGGAGGTGCTTTCCCAGGAGCTTTTCTAATCCCTATTGTTTCTCCAGGGTTCTTCTTAGGATCAGTTGTTCCAGAAGTCGAGGCTTCTGCGCTTTTGTCTTTTCCTGTATCAGTGCCACTTCGCGTTACTGCATTGACACTCTGACCTGTAGGTCTTCTCTCTGATGCGATCAACTGGACGTTAGGGTTCAGTGTTTCTGTTCTTCTCCGCTTCTGCATCTCTACCTCAAGCATGGGGCAATCTTCAATCACATGATCAAACGATTTACAGTAATTGCATGTGGTGCATGGATTAGTACATTCTCTTAATACATGACCTAGATGGCCACAGTTATAGCATATGACCTAGCCTCGTCCTCTTCCTTGAGCTTGGCCATCATTTCTTCCTCTCCCGCGATATCCACCACTGTGGCCTCTATATCCTCCCTGATCATAGTGGGTATTCTCTTTCTTTGGTTGATTTTCCTCTTGGACGCGGTACATTCTAGCACCTCGCATTGCTTCCATATCTCGCTTTCTTCCATTCATCAACTCATAAGCGTGACAGTTGGACTCATCATGTCCAACTGATTTACAGAAATTACAGTATAAGTTTTTAGATGTTTTGACATATTTCTGTATGAGGTAACAATCCTTAGGGCGGTGTCCTCTGGTTCTACAAATTTCACACCATAGCGCCTGGTTCTGATTCATATTTATTGGGTTTGGTGTGCAACTGCTAAGATAATCTTGAAATAAGGGGCAATGTTCTCTAGTGTGGCCCTCTCCTTTGCATCTTGTGCACCAAACTTCATGTCTTTTTTCATGTCTCTATTCTTTTCCATTCTTCATACCTTTTAATTCTAATGTTAGGGTAGCCAACTGGTTCTGGATCTGTATCATCCCAGAGCTACTTTCTCCAATTGGTGAGGCTTCCAACTTCATTGCGATCTCCAAGGCCTCAGCTTGAGATACAACCTTATGTTGCATCGGTGGTTGTCTGATATGGGGCAATAACGCAGCAATGAACCATTCTTGATGCTGTTGCAGAGCTATAACAAAGCTCACTTGGCCCAACAATGTTTTGAATTTTTCGTCGAATTCCCATACCGATTCAGTAGGTTTTTGCTTGATTTCTTTCAACTCTGTTATGCACTGTGATTCTGATTTGGGTTTTTTAAACTCTGCTGCAATCGCGGTCTTGATGTCTGTTAAGGTTCTTGGCTATGCTTGAGAATACTTCATAAACCAATGCAGTTCTCTATATCTAAAAGTACTGATGAGCTGCGCTCTTTTTATAGCATCATCCGTAACTTTCTTGACACTCCACATGGCTTCGCATAGAAACCAGTGCTAATCAGGGTCTTCCTGACCCGTTCCTTTGAATATCGACAGTTTTATATCGTTATCTGTCATTCTCCTTTTGGATTGTGTATTGTTCTGGGACTGATTCCCTGTGACAAAAGTAGACACAGGCTATTGGATTGTGCTAGGGATAGTATTCTGTGGAATAGTTTGAGTCGTAGTGCTGTGAGCACTCGCTCCTGCGGTGTTACTAGTATTGCTGATCTGTGGGATGGGTTGCACGACACTCGCAGCGGATGGGTTTTGGATGGATGGATTCTGAGGTGTAATACACTGGATTGTGGCTAATAACTGAGTGTTCTTATTATTGAGGTCATATGGAATTTCGGTATCTTTACGGTTTCTAGATTGTTTGGAACTCTTTTCGTTAGTAAGCTTATATCTCTTTCCACTTCTCAAAGTATGGTTTTCTTCATCAGAATCAATGTGTGTATTCTCTACCATGACAGATTTAGAATTATTGCTGCATTCTTAAAACACCTTTCTCAGCTAAAAGCATTTTAATGTATAGACTGAGGTTTTTCAGGAACTTACCTTTGAATCCTTCGAAAAAGTATGCTTCAGCCTAGCTGTAGGATTTCAGCGTATCTACAACAAACTCTGTCACAAATCCTTCTAGCATTCTATCAACCCAGAAGTCGATTGCTCGCGACAGTGGGCTGTCTATTGCTTTGAGTTGTGCAGTAAGCTCCAGAGTCCATTGCGTAGGTTTTCCGCCTTGGGAACAATTCTTTCTTTCTGCTAGGCGCGATATCCACTCATGTAGCTCATTTGGAAACAACGCCCATAAAATTTCATGGATATCCTTCCACAAGTATCTGTTCAACCACTCTACATCAGATAGATGTAGATGTCTGTTTTCTTTCTTTGTGAAATCTCTTTCAATTTTATCGCACCAAGCCTAGATCTCTTTCTTTTCTGGATGCCAGTGGTCTAACCCTGATGAGAAATCGTCTTCTTCTTCACACATTACTTTTTGAAACAAACTATCGCATCACTGAGTCTTATCACGACAACAGAACCATTTGTTGGTGTAAATTCTGATCTTGAGGTTTTCCAATGTAGACCCAGGTACTTCGCGGTACAAGATACCAACAAAACCCCTATTCACCGGCCCTTTCGTCAATAGACTGCAAGTAGCCTGAGGTCTCACCCAAGGTGAAGCTGAGGGGGGTGGTTGCAGAAGCAGGTTTCCACAACCTTGTGATGCGAGTGTTTCAACTGGATAATGCGCAACGCGGTGACAGACTGCGTACTGCGGTTAGTGACTGCGCGAGGTCTTCTACTTTGCGTTGAATGCCGCATCGAGCAAGGATGCTTGTGCACCCAACGCATTCAACGACTGGGCACTGGGATTACTTCCACTCTACAACGATAAGTTATCAACAGCTTATCGCGCAACACTTCTTATGGGTCGATGTGTCAACTAGGCCATGCGGTCGTTTATGAGACCTAATCACTTCTATTCAGTCTTATTGGATAATCCTTAATCATTCATCCTTACTTAGACTGATAAACATCATAACTTATGCAAATGAGTGAGATGTGCGGTGCTGTGTGCTTTAATATCGTGATTCAACCTTAAAAAATTAACTGTGTGGTTATCTCATAGATCCATTCATTCGAGGACTTATAGGTGCTTGACTGTAACATTCATCCATACATGAACTACTAACATCTTATTTCATCCCTTCCGCGGTGAACACAGATAAAAATAAACATATATCAGATAACAGTAACTTTATGCATGCACTGTAAGTAATTCAAGTAAAAATAATGGAAATCATACACATCAATCACATAACACAAGGTTTAACGTGGTTCACTCCCCCGGATGGGAAGCTATGTCCACAAGAACTGTTGTTTATTATCTTAGGAAAGGGTACAACAATTCTTCATCTGCGCACTCAGCTGCAGATGCTCTTCTCTCTCTCTCTCTCTCAAAATTAGGTCTCTGCGCACTCAGCTGCAGAGCCTTTACAATGCTTCAATCTTACAAATCTAACAATATTCAATAATAATCAACAAAATGAAGAGTTAACCCTTTCCCTTACAAAATTGCCTTATTTATAGATCAAGACCCGTAGGTCATGTCTTTACATTTACGAAGGCAAAACCCTCAGGTTTACAAAACTATCACGGTTTTCCCAAAAACGGACTACTAGTATCTGGCAGTGGATCTTCTGTCACGCGCGCGCCAACAAATTGCTTCCGCTGAGCTGTTCCTTCTTTCACGGCCTTAGATAACTGGTTCAAGTAGTAGTAGTCTTCTGTTTGTGTGATCAGTCACCTACCTCCCGATCTGCACCTACCCACTGCTTGGTAGTTATCGACGATCTTTGCCAAAAATAGGTCTTCTGTGACCTAACCAAAATAACTGCCGTCATCCATCCACGCTCTGCTTAGCTGGATCTTCCATCGACGTGGTACATCGCAGCACTGGCTTCGCAGTTATTCCAACACTGTGCTGCGCGCAACTTCGCAACCTACCAAAACTTATCTCGAAATTATTCCATCTGAACTGTGCTCAGTTACGTAGTTCTCAAAATTATTCCTGCTCAAAATGCCCCACTTGGGCCAGGACCAACATTCATCCTGGGCATTGGTGCATTCCTTTCCCATGTGCATTCGAAAATCCATCCCTTTCCGTCAACGTTGGTGATCTCCTTGATGGTTTAATCTTGGCCATTGTTGGCCCTTTTCTACCTGGCGCACATTTCCATGCTTCCCTTGCCTCTGATGGCTACAATATGTTGTTGGATTCTATGCCAATCCTTTCACTGGTGCACATTGGATGCTCCTACATCAACATATTTTCTCAAAATTAAAGCTAAAGTATTTAGTTGGTTTGAGTAGTTTAAAGCTCTCTTGGAAAATCAAAGTGGTAGGGAGATTAAAGTGTTGAGGTTTGATAATGGTGGTGAGTTTTGTTTTAAAGATTTTGATAAGGTGTGTAAGGAGAATGGCATTGAAATACATAACACAACTCTATATAACCTTCAACTTCATGGAGATACAAAACAAATGAATAATATGTTGATGGATAGATCGAACACGAATTTGAGTTACTAGTTTTTTACAACATGAATTTAAGTATGATGGTAGGAGACTCCAAACAATCACAAACAAAACTCATGAAACATATAAGAAAAATAAGTGAAGCACTACTACAATCTATGTACTTGTGCAATGTAAAAAAATTATGTCAAAATTGAATTGTTAACCAATAATATTTGGATTGTTTTGTCAAAAAAATAGGAAAAATCAAAACTAAGAATTGTGTTTTTAGAGGAGTATGCTTAGTGGAGTTGGCTTGGAGAAGAAGCATTGGGTACCAGTGGTTGTTACTAAATGTTACTTGACCAACGGGTCTCCCACATAAGCTCTTGTGGATAAGACCATTATGGAGGTCTAGATGGGAAAGAAGCCCTCACTTTAGCATCTTCATGCTTTTGATTGTGAGGCATATGCTCATGTGCCTAAGGATAAGTAGTCAAAGTTGGACAACAAGGCCATGATATGTATCTTCATCAACTATGGAACTGGTGTGAAAGGGTATAAGCTTTGGGATCTTATTGTTGGCAAAGCTTTGTATTGTAGAGATGAAATTTTCAGAGAAGTTAAATCGTTTCCCACAAAATTCCATCTAGAAGAAGATGAGAAGAATTTAGTTGTCCAGCTAGCACAGAGAAAGTTGAACAAGAAATAAACAAGAATTTCATGCTAGACTTGATGAGGAGGAGGGCTAAAAGAGTTTGGAAGGGGAGAAAGAAACTCCACCTCAAACTTTAAGGAGGTCCCCTCGACAAAGAAGGAAACCAAATAGGTATAATTATAGTCCATATGATTTCAAATGTGTATTTTCTTTATCTACTAACATTGATGAATCTAGAACAGTGAAAGAGGCAATGGAGACAAAAGGTAAGGAGCGATGGAGATTGGCCATGGAAGAGGAGATGGTTGCACTTAAAAAGAATGATAGATGGCACTTGGTACCGTTTCCTAATGGATGTAGACCCATGGGATGTAAATGGGTGTTCAAAAGGAAGATTGATTCAATTGTCAGTGTTGAAAAGTACAAGGCAAGGTTGGTTGTAAAAGGAAAATTGTAATAGTTAACACATTATAACGGAAAATATATTGGATATGTATTGTTAATTTAATAATAGAACAATGAGTTAGATATTAGTTTTGTAATAACCATCATAGATCCATCTTAACCCCAGATCTAAGCACAAGAGAGGAATCAAATCTCTTTAGGTGTAATTTTTTTTTCTTGATGTATAAAAAATTTAAGCAAAAGAATTAATCTCAAGAAATTTGATCCCTCGAGATGTTTAATAGAGTAGGTTTAAGATGGAACTATGTTGGTTTTAGTTTTTTTAGTTTTCGTGTAAAATTGGTAAGGTTAAATAGTTTCTTTTATATAATCTACATAAATATTGTGTATTTTGGTAGATTTTAAGCATCAATTCAATATGATCTAGGATCTTATATGAGAGAATAACATGTACAGCATATCAATCACATGAAGCAATCACAAGAGAATATAGACACACAGAGTTTCCTTGGGGAAAACCAATAAGGTGAAAAACCCCAATAACTTCCTCAGAGATAGAAAGAGAAATGATACAACCCAATTACAAGAGATAGTTCTCATAGCAGCTTCTCCTATCTCACTTGTGCGCCACTCTCCAATGAGTGTATAAGTGAATGATCAAATAGAGTGCCTCCTGCGCTCTATTTATACATGACTTGACTTGCCTAATAAACTAGTAGGGCCCAATTGTCTAAGACAGTCTAATAACCCATGGTTAACTTAACTCAGGGCCGAACCCACACTTGGTGTTCTAATAACCCATTACATGCAAGTTGTGACACTTGTCAATACAAATGACGACACTTCCGTACAGAGGAATAATACCATCTCTATAAGAGTACAATATACATATGTGAAATACATTCCGAAGTTGCAAATACATCAACACTCCCTCTTAACTAGGAAGGTATTTCTCTACACAGATCTGCTAGCACAAGTCTTCTTCTCTGGATCATCGTCATTGCCACTACTGCTGCTATCTCAATCAATCTCTAATCTACTCGTCATAGGAATTTCTACAGAGCCATCCATTTTTCATGTTGGATGTAGGCCTAGCCTCCATGTAGGTCTTCATCATCTTCTGCAAGCAAGCCATCAAGTAGGTACAACTCAGGACTGATTACACTGCCTCTGCAAAACTTGCAAGATCTCTTAGGACTGATCATATGCCACCGCAAAACCTGCAAGAGCATCTAAGGACTGATTATATGCCTATGCAAAACCTGTGTACCCTACTGTCACATCATCATCTTTTGATCACCTCATAGTCCACAAAGCACAACCCAGATGCACATCACACAACACTTACACTCACCGACATGGGAAGACACACCTCAACCATCCGTGAAAGGCTCAACACTTATATCTACGCCATGGGAAGACACACTTCAACCATGCGAGAATGGCATCGCACTTATATCCATAGCCATGGGAAGACACACTTCATCCATGCTAGGAATGGCACGGCACTTATATCGTAGCCATGGGAAGACACACTTCAACCATTCTCGAATGGCACAGCACTTATATCGCAGCCATGGGAAGACACACTTCAACCATGCTCGAATGGCACAACTCTTACATCAACGACCATGGGAAGACACACTTCAACCATGTTGGAATGGCCCCAGCCCTTATATCTGCACCATGGGAGGGCACACCTATCATCATGTGAGAATGGCTCATGTGCATTTGTGTCTCCGGACTCATCACTTCCCCTTGGAAGGAATCTCGATCTGAAGTACACCAAGCCTCTCTCCGAGGTACTCAAACTTCACTCTGGCCAGTGGCTTGGTCAACACATTAGATATCTACTTGTCCATCGCAACATACAGGAGCTTCACTGCTCCTCTCTGCACCATATCCCTGATATAGTGGAACTTGATCTCAATGTGCTTCGACTTGTCATGGAACACTGGGTTCTCCGACAACTTCACACAACTCTGGTTGTCACAATATATACAAGTAGCACTCAGCTGGAGATCAAACAAATCAGAAAGTAGCTTCCTAAGCCATACTGCCTCACAACTAGCCAAACAAGCTGCGACATATGTTGCTTCGGTTGTAATCAATGCCACACATGACTACTTCCTGCTAAACCAAGAGATCATACCGGATCCGATACTGAAGCAGCACCTCGAAGTGCTCTTCCGATCAATGGCATTGCCCACCCAATCCAAATCAACATAACCCTCCAGGTTAAACTTCTGATTCGCATCATACTTGGGCCCATAGTCAACTGTACCCTTCAGGTACCTCAAAATATGCTTTGCATCTATCAGGTGAACATGTCTTGGATCTGTCAAATATGGCTCAAGGTGTTCACCGCAAAGCAGATGTCTAGTCTCGTATTTGTCAGGTACATCAAGGACCCAATCATCTAACGATACATCGTGGCATCAACCAGCTCATATGAAGCATCACATAGAAGCTTCAGGTTCAATGCCATAGGTGTGGCCATGGCCTTGCAGTGCATCATCCCAAACCTATTCAAGATATCTACTGCATACTTCCCTTGTCCAAGGAAGATTCCATCTGTGCTCTGCCACACCTCCATACCTAGAAAGTAGTGCATCATACCCAAGTCCTTCATCTCGAACTCGGAAGTAAGCTTCCTCTTCGCATCGACAATCAATCTATCCTCACATGTAACAAACAGGTCATCCACATACAGAAGTAGTATCACTAGATTGCCTTCCTCAACCTTGTAGTAAAGGTTGGAGTCTGCTTTACTCTTAGTAAAGCCCAAACTAGATAGGAAGCCATCTCTCCTTCTCTACCAGGTCCTGGGTGTCTGTTTCAAACCTTACAGGGATTTCTTCAGTTTGCACACATGATTCCCTCTGCCATGTGTCTCAAACTTGAGTGGATGCTCCACATACACTTTCCTCTTCGACTACACCATTCAAGAAAGCTGTCTTGACATCCATCTGGTGTATCTTCCACTTCATCACTGTAGCCAGAGCAAGTACTGTTCTGATGGAAGTGTACCTGGCTACAGGAGCAAAAATCACGAGCCACAACCTGGCCTTGTATTTCTCTATGCTGCCATCTGCAGCATGTTTGATCTTATAGGTCCACTTGGAAGTTACAAAAGACTTCCCTTCAGGTCTTGGGACCACATCCCAAACATCATTCTTCATGATCGAATGGTATTCCTCGACCATGGCATCCTTCCATTACTGCATCCCGGATCCTGGGAACTTCAGATTCTTCAATATCTTCAATAGATAGTTTTCTTGAACTTCGTTGCTGGAACACATGTTGTAGTCCTTCTTTTGTAGGTGATTGTACACGATCTTTCCTACAAGTCAAATTCAATCGCATGATTAGAAAGTTCTCATTGTTTTCAAAAACAAATTCTTATGCATAAAGACATATGTCATACAGTCATGCAATTATCTTAGCCAATGCTTCAATACAACATTTATCCATATCCTGTAACTTTCTAGATGCCTTCCATCTCTACCAGAACATTGATAAGAGTGTGCACAACTCCCAACATGCCAACATGTTAACAAAGAGGTTTCATTCTAGATAAGTAACAATGGAATGTTGTACAGTACCATAGGCCACTTACCCATTACTTGCACATTAATAGTATCTTGTTCATTAATGCGATTATTCTAATATGCATAATACACAACCTAAGTCTAGGAACATAAGCATATACATCATTGAATAACATTATTTAAACAAACATAATATACAATAAATGGCAATTCAAATACTTATCTTTGTTTGTTTGTTGGGTGGACTCCCTCTGAATCTTTGCTTCCTTGCAGGAGTTGTTGGAGTCCGACTTTGAAGTAGCTTCTTCTACTCCTTTCTGTTGTGGATTGTAAGGAGTGGTCAACTCCCTCTTAATCCCTAAATTACTGCATAACTTCTTGAAGTCCCTTGAAGTGAATTCTACGCCATTGTTGTATCTAAAGATCTTGATCTTCTTATTAGTTTGATTTTCTATCAAGGCTTTGAATTCCTTGAACTTATCAAAACACTTCATCTTTGACTGGATTTCAAGAAGACCTTCTACTTCTTTTCTTGCAATTGGTAGTGCATATGTGCAAGCCTTTTGTGCCAAAGTTCATTTGGCTCCATGGATTCATGTACCATGGCTCATTTAGTTTATCCCTTCAACTTGTATAATCCTCCCTCTTTCTCTCCAATCACCACTGCATCATCTATAGTTTTATCATTTGTCCACATAAGGATTTGGCCATCTATAAATGCAACCCTCATGACTTTTGCATCTAATGCAGATATGGAGAGTAGGTTCTTCTTGAGACCTGGAACATATAGTACATCTTTCATTTTCATAGAGTTTCCAGAGTCTAGCTTCTAAGAGGGTTCACCACTTCCTTTTATGGGATACTGGTAGTCATCCCCAAGTTTCACCTTGTGGGGTGATTCATGTTCAGATAGATTCATAAAGGATTCCTTGAATTCTGTCATATGTTTGGAAGCCCCACTATCTATAAGCCAATCATTGCTCCCATGAGTAATGGTACCAGTGAAAGTAGAAATTAAAACATAATCTTCATCACTTGAAGAGTCTTCACTTTCTTCTCTAGTCTTCCTCCTAGGAGGTTCATCTTCCTCAGCAGTATGAGCATGATGTATTTTCTTATTGTTCTTCTTTTTGTTCCTGGGACAATTTCTGGAAATGTGTCACCTTTCATCACTAGTATAGCAATGGACATAAGACATGTTCCTTTGAGGTTTGAAATCACCCTTCTGATGGTGATGTCTTTCTTTCTTATCATGGTGGTGAGTCTTCTTGTCACCATGCCTCTTGGAGTGTGCTTTGAGAGCTTGGTCTTCATTCCCCATCTTCTCTTCTCGAGCTACAATTCGAGCTTCTTCTTGTGAGCATTCTTCCCACAACCTACTGAATGTGATAAGTTTCCTCCTAGCACAAATTCCTTGGATGAAGGAATCCCATGACTTAGGAAGGCCATTAAGAGTGGTCATTACCACTTCTCCATTCTCTATACCTTCTCCCACAGCTTCAAGTTGTTCTTTTATCTGGTAGACCCTTGAGAAATAAGACTGCATGGTCTCCACATTCTGGATCTTGATATTCTTCAATTGATTTCTCAAGGTCATCTTCCAATTTATGTTCTTCCCTTCAAATAGCTTGGTCAAGGAATCAAACATTTCCTTGGGTGTCTTCAGAGATGACACATGTGGTATGAGATGGTCTTTGATAGAATCAACAATGATCCTCTTAGCCTTGACCAAGTTCCTCTTGTGTAAGGCCTTAGCCTCTTCTCCCTCTGGGACAAGGATCTCTTCACTTATGTAAGTGTCCAACTCAACCCAATCATATACTTCCATGCTTGGAAGTTATCATCCCCTTCAAGCTTATCCTCAAGCTTGGTGTGGTGAGACATCTTAAAGAGTACTTCAAATGGAAATAGAAAAGATTTAGGTCTTACCACTTGATTTGCTGAAAACTGGATCTAGTGCTAGATTACGGTTTGTCAGAGAAACCTTAAAAATTCAAACTTTAAATTTCAAACTTCTGAAAGGATAGAAAGATGTGCCTTGATGAGCTGATCAATCTGGTATACTCAAAATTTTAAAACTGCAAAGTTTCACCCCTCAAAATTGCCTTTTAGATTTCCGGATTCACTAGGGAGGACCCTGAATTAGGGTTTGACTTTCCCGGAGCTTCACCCAACCAAAAAGTTCGATCCAAAGCTCTAAAATTTGATTTTTCCAAGGAGCTTCCAGTTGTGGTATCAGATTTCAGAAATTTCAACTTTTGCAGAAACCCTAATTTTCGGATTCACTAGACAGGACCCTAAACTAGGGTTTGATTTTCCCAGAGTTTTACTCAACCAAAAAGTTCAATCCAAAGCTCTAAACTTCGATTTTTCTAAGGAGATTCCAACCGTGGTCTGGGAATTCAGAAATTCCAATTTTTGTAGAAACCCTAATTTTTAGGTCAAAAACTGAAAGTGCCAGAATTGAATTCTGTTTCGACAGAAAGATGTGCCTTGCCGAGGAGAGTTAATCTAGCCTCTTGCATTTCAATATCTGTGGAGAGAAACCCAAAAAACAAGAAGCCCTAGCTTCCGCAACTGCATAGTGTCTTCTTCTCAGGTTAGCTCCGATACCATGTTAGATTTTAAGCATCAATTCAATATGACCTAGGATCTTATCTGAGAGAATAACATGTGCAGCATATCAATCACATGAAGCAATCACAGGAGACAATAGACACACATAGTTTCCTTGGGGAAAACCAATAAGGTGAAAAACCCCAATAACTTCCTCAGAGATAGAAAGAGCAATGATACAACCCAAGTACAAGAGATAGTTCTCCTAGTAGCTTCTCCTATCTCACTTGTGCACCACTCTCCAATGAGTGTATAAGTGAATAAGTGAATGATCAAATAGAGTGCCTCCCGCGCTCTATTTATACATGACTTGACTTGCCTAAGAAACTAGCAGGGCTGACTTGTCTAAGACAGTCTAATAACCCATGCTTAAGTTAACTCAAGGCCGACCCCACACTTGATGGTCTAATAACCCATTACATGCAAGTTGTGACACTTGCGACACTTGTCAATACAAATGATGACACTTCCGTATAGAGGAATAATACCATCTCTATAGGATTACAATATACATATGTGAAATACATTCCGAAGTTACAAATACATCAACATATTTTGACACTTATATTTTGTCTTAGGGACAACATGTTACTCTTTTGTGATGTAGGTTTTAGTTGACATGTGGACGTTACCCACGTTAGATGGCAACATCCGCCACAAACTGGATTGTAGAGCACCTCACTACCCTCGATGCAATAATTGGGTCAATTCCTAGGTACAATTGAGTAAAGGAAAGATATATGTGTTTCTTACATTTAGGGAAATATATGATCTATTAATTTATGTCCTTAGATGGAGATTTGTTTTATGATCTAATATCTCTCTAATTTGAAATCTATGCATTGGGAAATGCAATATGATCTCATAGTATTTTTAAGATGCATTGATTTCAGTGACATTACATTTTGTATCATATCATTCGTGCTTTTATATTAGGAATGTTATGTTTTAGTATGTTAAGATGCATTGCATACATTAAGGGACACTATGATCTATTGATGTATGCCTTTAGATGGATATCTGTGTTATGATCTAACATCTCTCTAATTTGAAATATGTGCATTGAGAATGCAATATGACAATAGTATTATTAAGATGCATTGATTTTAGTGATATTAAATTTGCATGATATCAATTGGTTAAATAGTTGAAGCCCTAATCTGATTTAGTTACCACAGTTAGCCAAGTAGATAGAATCACCATAGTTAAAAAATAAAAACCCTAATATAATTCAATTACCATAGTTAGTTGAGCAGATAAAGTCACCATTGTTAAGTAGTCGAAACACTTATATGATTTAGTTACCATTTTGACTATATATTGGCACCTAATATTATAATATGGTAATTCAATAGTCAAAGTTTATACATGAAATATTTTACTTGTAGTAATTGTGGTTGGGTACCTTTGCCCTGTACAAATTCAAAAGGAATATAAAGAAATCCCTACTACTGTAGATAGAACCACCATAGTTAAATAATTGAAACCCTAATCTAATTAATATAAATGGCATTCATCAACTAGAATCTAGGAGTTCAACATATTTGTCAAGTCATTGTTGGAGCCAAAAACCCCATGGTTGATCCATTCATTTTGGCCAAGCTTTCCATCCATTCGTTCTGACGATTTTGTTTGATATCATTCAATTCCACCCATTTTGTATGATATTATTCAGTTAAATACTTGAAACCCTAATCCAATTCAGTTCCCACAGTTAATTGAGTAGATAGAGTCACCATCGTTAAATGGTCAAAACCCCAATTTAATTCAATTACATTGAGGGGCATCTATGATCTATTGATCTATGTCTTTAGATGGAGATTTTCATTATGATCTAATATCCCTCTAATTTGAAGTTTATGCATTGGGAAATGCAATATGATATAATAGTATTGTTAAGATGCATTGATTTCAATGATATTACATTTTTATGTGATAACATTTTGTTAAATAATGGAAACCATAATATGATTCAGTTACCACATTTACTTGATTAGATAGAATCACCATAGTTGGCCAAGTAGAATGTCATCTTTGATTTATTCATTAGATCATTATTGGAGCCAAACACCCTGCGGTTGATCCATCCATTCTGGCCATTTTGTATGATATCATTCAATTAAATAATCAAAACCCTAATTTGTTTCAATTACCATAGTTAGTCAAATAGATCGAATCACCACAACTAAGTTGCCGAAACCCTAATTTGAGTATATATTGGCATCTGTTGTTTTAATGTGGAAATTTAGTAATTGATCTTTGTTGCATTGCTTTGATTTCATGAATTTTCTTAGTATTGATAAGATGCATTGCTTATAGTATGGGACTTATATGATCTATTGATCCATGTCACTGTATAGAGATTTGCATTATGATCTAACATCCCTCTAATTTGAAATTTGTTCAATGGGAAAATGCAATGTGATAATAGTAGATAGAATCACCATAGCTAAATATTTGAAACCCTAATTTGACTATATATTGGCATCTAATGCTGTTATGTGAGAATTTAGTAATTGAAGTTTGTTGCATTGCTTTGATTTCATGAATTTTCTTAGTATTGTTAAGATGCATTGCTTATAGTTAGAGAGTTCTATGATCTATTGATCCATGTCTCTAGATAGAGATTTGCATTATGATCTAATAGATCCCTCTAATTTTAAATTTGTTCACTGGGAAAATGTAATACGATCTAATAGTATTATTAAGTTCCATTGATTTGAGTGATATTATGTTTTGTATGATATCATTCAGTTAAATATACATGTAATTCATCATTAAATTTCATAGAAGAAAGCGTCACAATGATGCAGATGATGAAATTTTCCATTGAAACTTGCTTGGGGTTTAACAATTCATAAGTCACAAGGATTAACATTGGAGAAATAAATTATAAATATTGGAAATAAAGAGAGACACAGTCTCACATTTACAACAATATCTTGAATTAAGGGTCAATGGTGTTCGAACTCAACCTCCTTTCACATATGATTGATATGAAAGATGGTAAAGGGGGCAAGAGTTTCCTTAAGAAAAGTAGAAGTAGACATATTGAGAATGATCACTCTGTAACATATATGTAATTCATCATTAAATTTCATTGCATTCTTTCACATATATTTTGAGTGAACATGATTATTACTTTATTACTATTCACCATTTTCATCATGTAATTTTTTTTTAAAATTAGAATGAGAATATTTCAATGTGTTAATTTTGGTTTTTAAGCAACATTGTTTTGATGTAGCCATTGCAAGAGGGACCAAATCCCTTGAGGTACAAACCTTTCTTCAAGTTTAACACTCTAAAAGAGGTTTACAATTCAAGAGATTTGATCCCTCTCAACACTTAAAGCCAAAGTTAAAATAGATCTATACTAATTAGTAAACAATCATAAAAATTTACATTTAAAGTTTATTATAAATAAATAAAAAACTTATTACTCTTATCTCCAATATCTTTCTTAATCTATTTATCTATTTAAAGAACCTATATGTGCATAACAACCAATCAAGAAATTTGTTCTCAGATTGACCACATGAGACTTTGGAATGGCAGAGTACTAAAATGTTAGGAACCCATGTCTTTACTTTGTTAGTATATTGTTGTTGGACGCATATGCTTTGTAAGTCGTCCCGTAGTATTTGTTGATCCATAGTTTATATTAGCCCATAGTATTGACCCATAATATTGGACGCATATGCTTTGTAAGTCATCCCATAGTATTATATGTCCCATGGTTTTGACTTATAGTATTGGTGCCTAGACTTAGCCCATGGTTTGTATTGACACATAGTATTGACCCATGGTATTGGTGCCTAGACTTAGTATATAAGTGTGTGTTGAGGGCTATGAAGGCACCATGAAGTTAATTGTATTGAGCTTGCTCAAAGGAGGTTGCCCCCTCGAAGTGGCTCGTGATCAATATAAAAGTGTTTCTAAGTTCTATTATCTCTGATATCTTGTGTATTTGCATTAATTAATTATTGCAGGTTCTTCACATAAAAATCTTGGCGTGCGTGGGATGTGTTATGGTCAGGCTGGTTGGATACTTGGATTAGCCTGGGTGTTAGAGCATAGATACACTCCGATTCACTTTAAAGAATGCTACAGTTTGTTAAAGGGCATTTGGTCTAGTGGTATGATTCTAGTTTAGGGTGCGAGAGGTCCCGAGCTCAATTCTCGGAATGCCCCTTTGTTTCATAAATTCAGTTTTTCAGAGAGGCAAATGAGAGTGAAAGTAAAGTGTGAAAGAAGGATCTGCATCTCTCCTAAAGTGTGAAAGAAGGATCTGTATCTCTCCTAAATAAGTTCAGGAAATGAAACATTCAATTTTTCAGAGAAGCGAATGAGAGTGAAAGTAAAGTGTGAAAGAAGGATCTGTATCTCTCCTAAATAAGTTCAGGAAATTTTGAACTTTATTTATGAATTTAGGATTTGTTACATACAGGGAATTCTACAAGGATGTCTTTTTACAATGGTGTGGAATTCTGAAATGGAAAACAAATATGACCTTGTTTCATGTAACAAAATGCTAAAACATACATTAATTGTAAAATTAATGACCAGTTAGGATATGTTGTGGTGATGCCCAGGTTCGAACTGGGGACCTTCAGTGTGTAAGATTAACGTGATGACTAACAACACCATATATTTACGATGTAAGGCGTTTCAACAAGTGGGAATCGACTCCTCAAATTTTTTTTTATTGGTTTTCAGCCATCTGATCTTTCGTCCGACGATTGGGATAGCCTGGGTTGTCCGATCTTCCAGCTCCCCGTTCCCCATTGAGGCGGTGCGCTAAGGTACATGCTGCATTAAATTTTTTCAGCTAACTTTCTTCAATACAGTACAAGCCGTAAGGCATTTCAACAAGTGGGAATCGACTCCCTGAATTTTTTTTTTATGTCCGACGATTGGGACAGATTGGGTTGTCCGATCTGCCAGCTCCCCATTCCCCATTGAGGCGGTGTGCTAAGGTACATGCTGCATTAAATTTTTTCAGCTAACTTCCTTTAATGCAGCACAACTTGCAACTTCCTTCAATGCAGCACAACTTGCAGCCCTGCCTCACCTGTCACCCTGCGTCACCTTTCTTCCTCGAAGCTTCCTCCTACCGCCCTGCTTAAACTGTGCATCGATGATTTGGTCGCAGTGTGCGAGTGGAGACAAATGACACCTCCAGGCGTTTGAACTCATGGAATGGCTCCAACTGTTTCCAGTGGCAGGGAGTATCCTGCAATAATCAAACCAGACACGTTATGGGGCTTCTGCAATAATTAAACATCAAACCAGACGCGTTGTGGGGCTTCTGCTGCAAGCTCGGCGGGTCAATCCCTCCGTCTCTAAAAAATATCCACAATCTTCAGGAACTGGATCTGTCGGAGAATGGGCTCGCTGGATGCATCTCGATTACTCTTCCCTCCTTGATGGCCGGTCTCTGCAAGCTCACCACTGTGGATCTCCATGGAAACATTCTCAGCGGCGCCATTCCTTTGTCTTTGGGGATATTGTGTTCTTTGCCGTCATTGGATATGTCAAACAATAGGCTCATGGGTAGCCTACCTGATTCACTTGGTATGTTATCAAATCTCTCCGTTTTGTACCTCAATACAAAGAAACTCAGTGCTAGCATCCCTCCTTCCATACAAAAGATAACGTCTCAGGGATTTCTTCCTCTTCATGAAAATGAATTGAGCGAAGTCCTGCCATCTTGTATGGGAGGCCTGCTTAATCTGAAGTGCCTTTAGATAGAAAATAACATGATCGACGGACCCATTCCTAATTCGTGGGGTAAGCTGTCGAGCCTCACAGGGTTCTACCTTGACCATAACAGGCTATTGAGCCTCATAGGGTTCTACCTTTCTAGCTTTCGTCTTCTGGGGTTGGACAATAGCTCCCTATTGTATCTCTGTCATGTGAGGCGTTTTTTCCTGGCAAGTACTTCATGCCAGTCCTCTGTGTGTGTCTGAGGTGTGCACTTGTGTGTAGTTGCCAATTCTATGTGTTTTTTATTATTATTGTGACTCCCCAGAGGCCTGCATCTGTTCATCAATCAGTCTTAGCCGTCTTCTAGGTGTCCTCTCTAGCTGCATCTATGAGCAACGTGGATCTTCTCTGTTAGCATGGACATTTTTTTAGTTTTTTATTACTATTCATCTTCTCTGTGTGGGGCCAGGTGTTTATTCTTGCTTCCTATTCTCTTCATAATGGCCACCTGCATGTTCTGGCAACAGTGGTGGCATCTCCCTTGTAGAGCTGGTTTGCGTGAAGCTTTTTCCCCAACTTCGAGTGTTGGACTGCTGCAAATCTTGACGTTATTATATTTTGCTTTAACAACTCCTTACTGCCTGCCTTATGGGCATTATTATTTTTCTTCTCAAAGAATGTTGTTCCCTCCTCTGGTGTCCATCGTATCTTATTTTGCCAAAATTGCCCATGGATCAGCACTTACACCTACCGTCATCCCTTTTAGAGGCATGCCATGCAAATTGAGCAAACCATGCAAATTGCCAAAATTGACCCGCTTAATACTCTCTCAATCTCACCAGTTAACCGTGATTACAATTCCATAATCCGCCTCTTACAACTCTTTGCAAAGCGTGCAGAGTCGACTCAATTCTTTGGAGGATGACTTGGCCTAGAGTTAAATCTGTTAAGAATTCACATTAGATAGTAATTCATAAAATCAAACCTCTCTAGAATATAGAAGGAATATTGCAATATGTGATATCTGAGTTGTATAAATACTATAAATTTTCATGTTATAATGGAAAAACATATTTCAATATATTTTTATATTGAAATATTTGCTGATATATGTCAACATTTTATGCTTCCTTTGTAGCAAACACTAATAGAAGCCCAACAGTCTCAAGCATCCTGCCCCTGCAAACCACTCAGTCGACTTCTTACTTACAAAGCTAAGACCTGTACTTCCAACACCCCGAGACTCGAACCTTAGACAAAGAGATCCCCTTCAGTTGGTTCAAAATTTGTCATATCTTCACTCTGTGTGTTGATCATACAGATTCCTTGAACATGTTGTAGACAACATCATTTTGAGCTATGTATCACCTTAAATTTCGATCTCTTTGACCTATTTGTGGTGAATATGTAGTGGCAAGTGATCTTGCACGCTGCTCTCCACGTTTCAAAATACTGTTTTTTACTGTCGCCACATAGTCGATTAGATTGAACGGGACTCCAAATATTTTTCAAACCCAATAGTTGTATTCATAGATTGAAATATACTATATATGCATTTATTCATTGCGCATGCAGTGTGTGTCATTAATAATTGTGGATGCCCAAAATATGTTAAAGACCTTCCACTACTATAAAGAAAACCACTAAAAACCCAAACCTTACTCAAAATTGCTTGAGAGTGTAGTTAATAACCCAATTAGTTTGATGACATTTATTTTCATTTAGAAAGGATTGCAAATTAATACTCAAATTTATTTGGTATTTCTATTGAAAAAATAATTTCAATTAATTCCCCAACATTATATATTTCTATTGAAAAATTAACTTCAGTTTCATATATTAATGTTCAACAGGTGAAACAACAAGGCAAAAATGCAAATTAGAGATGTTAAATGACAAAAAGATTGAGGATATTTGTTTTTGAATAATTTCCACCATTAATCTACTTCCGTTGGCAATTTATCTAAGTTTAATTTCAGTATTTTATATATTAATGTCCAGGAGGTGAAATAGTATATCACATATGCAAGTAAGATATATTAGATATATTAAATCTAACAAAAGACTAGAATCTATTTGCTTTTTCACAGTTTCCACCTTTAGCCTATTTTTATTGAAAATTTACTTTATATAATTGTAAATTTATCATAAATTAAACTACAGATCAATAAATAATTTCAATATAATTGTAATTTTATTGTTTATAAATGTTAGTAAGTGAACCTACAAACAAATAAATGATTGATATAAAGACTCGATATTATATGTTTTTTCACAATTTCCCAACATTAAATCTATTTCTATTGAAAATTTAATTTAATTTAATTTTTATTTTTATTTATTAATATGCAGTCAGTGAAACAACAGATCACAGCGCTAAATAGAGGTCAACAAAATGCAAATTGAGTAAAATAAAGAAAGCTTTATCTGAGAGAGCTCAGCTCAGGAGCTTCAAGTTTGAATGAAATGAAATGCATTTCAGCCGCGTGATTCAAACTTGAGGCTCCTGAGCTGTATTTTCTCTACTAAATAATTATTTTTGTTCTGCTACACGACATACTTTTAATGGTCATATCCGGTCTTTCCCGGCTTTCTTCGCATTTTTGAAGTTAGGCATGCTATATTTTATTATGTCAAAATTTAACATAATATCATCCTATTCCTTTATAGGAAATCATATGTTGTTGAGTTAAAGTCCATATGTTTTCTTCACTTTTTTGAAATTAGAGAAATCATATGTTGTTGTTGAGTTAACGTCCATATTATTTTTTAATATGAAAAAACTTAGCTTAATATAAATATAAATGGTAACTCACATAACTATAATATCATAGTGGACTTCAATAATTATTCTAGGTTATGTACATTAAAAATATTATGTTTAACATATATTTTTAAAAGAACTAAAAAATTTTAGAATAAGGAGTTTAGCTGTTATTAAATTTTATCATTATACTTTGCATGAGAGGCAGGTACTAAGCAGCTGTGTTGCTTATTTCACTTATTAAATAGGAGAAAATTTACATGGTATACTATCTTCGTCTTCTATTGCCATTCTTGAACCCCCAAAAAATTAAAATTTACATGGTATACTATCTTTGTCTTCTCTTGGCCATCCTTGAACCGCAAAGAGAATTAAAAGTCTGCCAAGTGCATTCCAAGTGCTCGAGAAATTACAACCACTTGAACCTTTATACCTATGTCCTGAATCCATTATATGCTCTTATAATCGTGTGGATATAAATGTATTTTTCTCTAGTAGTCATGCGCAGGTTATTCTATATTACTTGTTTGATAGTTTATGCAAAGGCAGTAGGGATACTGCTCGTTTACAACTTACTTGTTCCATGTTTTGGAATATTTTCAGTTTTTACAGTTTATGGAGATCAGTATAAGAGTACTTTAAAGTTTAAACCTAAGGAAAGATAATCATATTTAATGTCATTCATTCTTAATTTTATGAATATTTGTCAACGAGGCAATGCAAATATGTAATTTGATTGGATATAGTTTTGCATATTTCATTTCCTTGTTTTTTCAAGTATTGTAGCATTTCCTTGTTTTTTCAAGTATTGTAGCAGATTTTCTTTTCAGTGTTGTCAATTATTTTCTTATTCATCCTCAATTGAAATATATATATTCACCATGAAAGAATATATATACAATGCTTACGGAATAGATAAGAACTCATACCGATTACCTCTCATTATGTAGAAACGCTTGTTTAACACTTTCCTTAAAAGGTGGATCAAAAGGCCCAACAACTCTAATCTTTGTTCATGCTTTGGCTTATTTATTTATTATCTAAAGGACTAATCTAAGGTAATTTAATTCCATTCAAAATGGTAAATACACTTTTTTTTAATGAAAGAAGAGGAATATGTTTCAAGAATCAGCCTTAAACTATGAAGAGTTTTAAAAAACGATATCATACAGTAAATTTTAAAGTTTTTAATATGCATATTTAATATCGTAATATATATTTGCTTGTTGCTAGTCGGTTTCAAATTAGACTTCGTTATAACATATTAGCATTGTTTAAACTAATATTAGTTTCTAAGGTTGTTTGAATTTAATTATAATTAATGTGAAGTCACATATAGAACAATATCCTTTTAAGGATGCGAGTTATGGGAGTCCTGGTATTGTTTTTTGGGATTTTAACATATTTTTTTAATGTTATTTTTATTTTAATATTTTATATATTATGTTTTTATGATATTGTGATTGGATTAAATTTAACAAATAAATATGTTTTATGTTTTAATATTAAATTGAATGACTCTAACTCAACACTCTTGCTTAGTATTGCACACCTTCTTCCTAGCTTGATAACAATTTTGGTTGTGCCCTTGACGACAATATAGGATGGGACAAAGTGATTTGATAAGGATGGTGTTAGACTTGCTACCCTTACCATTTTGTAGGTTATACCATGTTCTCTTCCTTCTACCAAAACTGGGTGAACTACCAAAACTAACCCTAAGACTAATTTTTGAATTTTTTTATATGTCTTTGTTTTTAGATTAACATGTGTAAAATTATGTTGTTAAAAAATAAATATGGTCTATATTTCATTTTTTTGGGGGGGGGTTAAACATGGTTATATTTACACATATAGGTGTTTATATCTTAGAATTTGGGATGGACTAGGGCCAGACAAGTGTACTGTCCATATTGATTTTATGGCAGTCATTCCAAATTTGAAATAAACAATTTAAATAAATAATATTATCAAAAGGTGATGCATGCATAATGGGCACTCCATCCATGGCATACAATAGGTGACTACAACTATGCATGGAGAACTATGTATGGAGAACCATCCACAAGTTAAGCTCTTGCAATACAACGTTCTTTTATTGCACCCCAAGTTGCAATTGCTAGTTTATGAAAAAATTAAGTTTCAAAATGCTAAAGTTGTGGACGTTTGACAAGTTAAATTTCCCAGGGTTGGCTCTCAATATCTTCATGTCTTAAAACAAGGTTGGAATTAAATACCAACTTATCCAGCAGAAGATGGTTCATTTCTCTTTTAACATGTCTGCCATAAGATGCCAAGATGGAACTTTATGCTCATGGAATTGAACAGAAATTAAGAGATCAGTTTTCAGATGCAGATCTATCCTTTCAATTGTGGAGAAATAAATTGACATAGCACTGCTTTCAATGCCATCAAAGGAACGTTGAGTTGATGGAAAAGAAAGCTTTCCCTCATAAGGCTTCCAAATGGTTCAGAAAGGATAGTTGTTGTAGTGCTGAATATTGAGTTGGACAAAGGCTAATGTCTATCTCAGTTACTACCTTTAGCTTTTGACATAATCTATTTTTATAACACATTAAGATATAGAATAATCCAAATGTATTAGAAAAGAAGTTTATACGGAGCTTAACCAAAATCTTTTTTGACAGTCATAACCTTAAAAGCTTGTGTTTTTCTTTTAACATCCGTACATACATGGTAAAAAATTTGGATCAAAATGGATCTATACTACTTAAAAACAATTATCTTCTTTTTGTGTTTAGTACTTAAAATTATGCAAAACTTTTCTTCAAAGAATAATTTGTGCTGAGGTTAAGCAATTTTACAGCATTGTATATGCATCTACTGATCTTTTATGAAATCTAAAATGTGTATTTAATCATTATTATTTAGTGGTTATGTATATAATATCATGTTTTGGGAAGCAAAATAATTAAAACCAAATATATATACACAAACTCTTTTCTCTCTCACACATATATTTTTTTATATTGAAGATGAAAAAACTTATCATAACTCAGTTGAAAAGTAAAATAATTTAAACCAAACATACACTCATAAACACATACATAAGTAAGTATATATTCTTTTGTTTCCTTATTGAAGGTGGCAAAACCTATCATAACACAGTTGCCAAACAACAATAAACACAAATATCATTGGGAAAATGCAGGTTGACCCATCACAACTATCAAGAAAAGCCAGGCCACCTAAAATGACCTATTGGTAGTCCATAAACCTCTCGGACTATGTCTGAGGAAGACAAGCTCTTACCTAATCAGAAACAATTTTAGGGCTTATTCTAGGACTATAAGGTTGGTTTCGCCCCCCTATGGTATCCCCAAGATACCTATTATCCACTATTCTCCATCATCATGCAATACCAAATATCCACAAAGATTTCACTATATACATGAAACCACGATTAGTATACCCTGTTGTAGTTTTACCTCTTATCCAAGAAAACATACATACATATATATTCTTATTATTATATTCTCTATTGTTTTTATATATTTATTACATTTATTTCACAATGATACATCATGTGAAGTTTTCCAAGTAACTCCAAATCTCATATAGTTTTTGGCACAAAAATTGTATCAAGTACATGCCAACTTAATGTTGGAAGCACAAGATTTCCTTGCCAAGATAATGCACGCTATGAAAATTAACAATCACCATAGAAACAACAGTCTCAAACAACACCTTGTTCAACTTCATCTCCAATTACAGCTTCTTACAAAAAGAGAAAAAAAATGTTTATTAACATAATGCAAAATATAAAAACCATTGAAATACATGTAGTAACTTTTATTGTGCTCAAGAATCCCATTAAAAAAGATGGTTCCAAACCTCTCAAATGATCATCCTATCTATTGGTATTATAGGGTTAAAAGAGTGAACAACTAATAAACTCTGATATAATAAACATCCTATCTATTAGTATTATAGGCTGGAAAGAGTGAACAACTATAAACTCTGATATAAAAAATAATTGTTAGAATATTTCAAGGTCCTCTAATTTGCCTTCTTTCTTAAGACAAGAGATGAAGAAATATCTTAGAGATTTATATCCTTGTTAGGTAATATGCCAAAAGGAACTCACCTTCTTATGTGTTTTGTTGTGGTAGTATGTCAAAGTAAAATAAAAACTAAAACGCATAGCCTTCCTGGATCATATTGGGGTATCTCATAACAATAATGTGTATAAAGTTGTTTACCAATTTACCAAATCTTATTCCTCTGGAAGATTAAGGAAAAAGTCAAATCCTCAACTTCCATATGCTATTGCTCATCACTATAATTCTGGAGGTAAGCCACTCAGCATTGCTAATTATTGTGAGGAATCCAGACAGCCACTTGCTGACTTAGATTTTGTAATTTCATATCTAGATTCAATGGTTTGCAACATGCTTGCTACACGGGTTGCTACATGGGTAAGATGAAAGGTGTTTTTCAAAAGTTCATTGTTTTTTATTTTATTTATTAGTCCCTGTATTAGGTAGAGACTATATGTTCCGCCTAACTGTAATAATTTGTCGAGTCACAGAAAATAACTATATAAATAGCTAATGTTTATGGAAAATAAAAATTTGTTAATTTTTTTTAATAATAATTATTTTCAAATGTGTAACAATTTTATTGGATTATATGGTATGATTGGACTAATTTTATCATTACCAAAGATTAGTACAAAATATAAATATATAAAAAATACTTCACAAACATAGTTGCAAACCTTAATTTATATCGAACAATCATTCATTGTAGCACAGATGTTCCAAATGGAGTATTATCTCGAAATTCAAAACAGGTGCGTGGCTTTAATGCATGGCAGTCCAATGCACGTGGGTGGAAAAGGCTTTAATGCATGGCAGTCCAACCAGGGCGACAACACCGAAAGCTAAGCAAGGGTTTTGAGAATTCTTTGGGGTTAGAGTAAGATTTTTGTGGTGGTATCAAATATTCCAGGCTGAGAAACATAGTCCTGTCATGTTGCCTTCTTAATTGCTCGGCGTTACAGCTACACAGTAAGCCCAACCCATAATTTTTCTGTTCTTTATTGTTTATACAGTTGTCTTTTATATTATCATCTGAGCGATTATTAAATTCGATTCAACATTGCAGATATGAAAAGGGAAAACGATCCCAGTGGCTTAACCTCTGTTTTGGCTCTCCCCGGTAAGCAAAGCTTCTTGCTTAGTTTCGGTTCTTCTTTCTGATGGGTAAACTACGGCCCCAAGTATTCTGGTTAAATTTGTTCCCATTTACCCTAAGGTTTGTTACAGATCCCACCACCGCCGCCCCTGCGTAGCGACACACAGATTGCAGAGCAGAAGCCTCACAGGCATCGACGTGGAATTCCCTGTAGGAGGCGATGAATGGAGCCTTGCTCCAATCGGTTTTCTCCACCCCCCTCGGGTGGCCTAGTCATCCGCATTCCACGGGATCGAAAAGATCTTCATCGGCTGGTTAAATGGGTACCGTAGGTCCTTGCTGTTCTTGTACACGCGGATTGGTACCTCGTCTACCAAAAATCTGCCCAATAAAAATACATCACAACAAACTATATTCAACGGCGAGCCTTATCGAATAGACAGAAATTTATTTAATGCGAGCCTGTCTGGTGTTAGAGGCATGTTGCATACATCTATGGCATCAACCGATATATACGCCATCCATCCTCCATGATACTCCTCCGGTAGCTACAGATTGGCGATTCCTTTGACGGAAAACTTCCCATCTAATCACTTAATTCTTGGCAGCGACCGAAAATGAGTGACCCAAAGATGTGGGAGGGAAACTTGAATTCAAATTTTGAAAGCTGTGGAGGGAAATGTGAATTCAAATTTTGAATAAGCCGATATATGCTTAATAACCTCTCCCTCATCTCATGATGCTGCTCATTTCCTCTTCCTCTAGGCAAGAAGGGCAAGAACTCCAGTTCTCTTCCCCTGCCCAGCTAATTCTCCCTCGATCCATCCTTTCCGGAAGGCATCTATTATCCCAACCAAATTCAACAGCCAGAAAAGAACAGTTGTTTCGCTTAGAGAGAGCCTGGAACCTGGAGGTAACTGATGCAGAGCTCTTGGGGAAGACTGCTTGGGATGGTGGGTGGGGCGATGGAGACTCTTTTTTGTCGAATTGACATAAGGATGCAGAGCGAACCTGTTTTCCTTCAAAAATATTGTGGGTACCGTAGGAAAGAGTGAAAAAATTCTTCAACCAGCCACTTTCTTTCGATGCCAAGCATTCTGCATGAAAAGCGGTTGAGGAAGAAGATTCTAGGGTGCAGGATCCTTCTTCTGCGTCGGAATGGATGGCTATATATATTTATATAGAAGAGAGAGATTCTGGCTGCTCTAATCATGTCTAGGTTACATCAGCGGCCTCATCTCATTTCAGATATCTCCCAAGATCTCGATTCCGATACTTTGAGTTGCTGGACAAGCGTGCTTGAGGGGCCTCGACGCACAATGTCAAATATCACCCAGGATTTGCGATTGCATTGGTTTGGGTATCACGATTGCGTTGGTTTGGGTATTGCAACGCCGATTTGCAAATTACTTGGATGGCGTATAAACATATAAATATTTGGCTATGCTAATCTAGGTTAATCAGTGATCCTTGGGGATATAAGATCTCTTCAAGAAATCTTGATGCTATCAATCCCCATTGAACATGTGGGCGATTCTGCCAGACTGAATTCTCATTCTCAACAAATTGCAAATTTCTGAACTGGTAATCCTATATTTCTCTACTCTTTCCATAGAGGCGTCTCCAGGAAACCTACTCTCATCTACCTCTCACATCTATTCCATGCAAGCATAGAAGGCAGCGTTGGGTAGTTCAAGGAAGAGCAAAGGCCGTAATAGGATTTGCTCTGAATATCTTTATTGATTTTAACTCATTTGCGAACTACATAAGTGGTTTTCTGCTCTTTTATGGAAGTTTCACAGTCCAGAGTTCTCTTTGAAAATTACCATTAGCGTAGGTGGGTCTTATTGTGATTATTGTTTTGTAGAAGTCCCTTTGAGCCATTTGTTAGACATCTATCTTTCCAGTTTTTCAGAAGATTGTAGGAGGTGAAGGCACCACACATACTGTGCAATCTGTGGAATCATGCCACCTAATTAATGATTTAACTAGTCAATTTCTCGAGTGGTGATTTCTGTTTCAGAAAAGCTGTTGGCGATTATTATGTATATCGTTTGTAGGACGATGGCAAGTTTGGTAATGGATGGCTATTTGGCTTTACAGAACAACATTTTCTTAATTTTATCATGAACTTACAAAAATGGTTTATCACCATTTAAACCAGCCGGTGGTGTATTTTTCTGGCAATGTATCAAAGGGCTGGTATTGGTGTTGCTGCTGTGTAATCCGGAGAGTCACCAGGATAGCCACCCGTGCCATTTCATTCTTCAACCGGAAAGTAAACCTTGTAATTTCAATATTCACCACCAGAAGCTGCACGTATCAGAGATTGCTTGCAGTAATGATGTACCACATCTCGTAATATTGTGCGAGTAGGTCAATGTGTCCCACAAAATCCATTGCACATCGTTCGCGTGATTCCACGACCACAATGGGTTGTCGTGACATTTCATCCCTTGGAGACGTTCATCCAGTCCGTTGGCAAACATCACACAAGTTTTACTCTGCGGCATCCAAGAATAGTGTAGGCCACTAAAATCATGCATGCAAAACCTGGCATTACATAATCAAATTTTCCTTAGTTTTAACATGACCTTACAAAAATGGTTGATGGTATGACATATCTGACGTCCCTATTTTTCATATAAATTGACAGTCTCGACACTCTTATACTCAAATGTGTGCATGTTAATGGTCTTTTTTATACTCAAATGTGTGCATGTTATTGGTCTTTTCTCTACAAAGTCAACTGGAAAATCCATTCACCATCTAATTCTCTGATATCTTGTTCAGCTCATGATCGTCTTGGCAGATTGCATTATTATCTAATATCAGGTTGAGAAAATGTACTAGATAATTGTACATGATGCAGGATATTGCATTATTGAAAATAATATAGATTTATAAATAATAGTATATTAGATTTACAGCTAGTATTTTTGAATTAGATTTATAAATAATTGTATATTAGATTTATTAGGTTTGATTACAATTTTATTCTATAAATAAAGTATTTTTGAATTATTGAGTTAGAAGCAAATTATTGACTTCAAAAATTAAAAAGATGTATATTATAATAAAATTATTTTAAAATTTATTAACTTTTTTAAACTGAAATTCTTATTATCCACTCTAAGTAAAAACTTTTGATGACTATATATATTTTCATTAAACAATTTAAAGTGTTTTACGATAATCTTGACAAGATTTAACTATCGATAATTGTAAATAAGAGTGAAGAAAATGAAATACAGCGTTTGAACGAAAACGCGGTACAATAAAATCTATTCCAATCGCCTTGTGAGATAGAATTACATTTCCAATCACCTTATGAGATATAATTACGTTTTCCATGCGGGAGTGTGTTTAACTGCAATATGATTTATTTTGATTTCTGGCTATATGTTTACGTAACAATTCCTACATAGAACCGTGCACTGTGCATGACACATAAATATCAGATTAATAAATATCATCATGTTCACAACGTTGCTTGGAGGTAGGAAGAAGTGTGCAGGTTCATTTATCATCAATATATTTTTTAATATATAACATGTTAGTGAAGACTGCATTGTATATTTTCTTTTTTATTTATCATCAATATATTTTTACATATTTCTCAATATATAACATACTTTTTTTTTCCAGCGAAATATATAACATACTTATGAAAACTACATTACAGATTTTCTCTTTTTCTTTTTACAAGTGAATAGGATGATGGCTATTACAATGTAGATTAATAATCTTATAGGTTGTTGGCTATTGCAATGTAGATTATTAATCTTTGCCCAAAAAAAAACATATTTACCGGCCAATATATGTTGCCCAATATTATATTTAAATTGTGTTAATTAATATAAAGTATTATTTGGCCAATTTCTGTTGCCCAATATTATATTTAAATTGTGTTAATTAATATAAAGTATTAATTAATAAGAAATATTCTGATTAAATTTTAGATTATGTTACATTCAATATTATATTGAAATTTTTTGTTAATTAATATAAAGTATCAATTAATAAGAAGTATTCTGATTAAATTTTAGGTTATGGTAAAATATGATTTATTTCTTTGAGAAATGATTTGAACTCAATTATCAAAGATCTAAATTTACATTAACAAATGATTTTAATATTAATATTAATATTAAAAAGTAAATATCATTCAATAAAATTTTATTAAAATATAATAACATTAAAACATTTAAGACCTAACATCAAGTTTTATTTTTAGATTTTATAAAATATAAATAATATTTTTCTAAAAGTAATATTAAATAATATTTATTTTTTAAATATAATTTTATACTTTTTAATTTTTTAATTATATTTTTTTGTTTACATTTGTGGGAGTGGTCTTTTATATGAGAAACTATGATTTAGAGGCATCTAAGCTATCAAAATCATCTAGAGATCGCACTCAACTTGGATCGCACCAACCAGACTTGGATCCCACTAGCCTCAACTTCACTCGGTTTTTTGGTGTCACCCCTAAGGGGAATTGAACTCAGGTGGCATTGCTAAGGAGACCCACACTTTAACTCAGCTTGCTAACAAGATCCACACCTTAACCATAACCAAATGGGTTATCCCGAATTGACAATTATTCAATCATATCATTAATGAAAATTAATTTTATAAATATAATTTTAAAATTGATTATTATATAATTTATATTAAAATATAAATAAACACATATTCTTAAAATAATTATGAGTGTTTATTGAGATTTTCTAAATATTAAAACAAATAAAGTATTTAATTATATATACTTTAGATTTGCCTTGGATATATATATTGTAATCACTTTAAAGGCAATTTATTTAGTTAATCAAATTAAGATTATGTTTTAGATGATTAATTTTAAAAATTAAAAAATATTAATTTTCAAATATGTGAAATATTAATTGGGTAAAAGTTATGATTTTCTTTTAAAGGCTTTAGCAATGGGTAATGAGTAAATGAGATAAGAAATTGTAAATGGAAGGTTACAAATTCAAATCCCCATAGATACTAGCTTACAAAAAAAAATGTAATGATTTAATGTTATAATTTTTCATGTTATTTTTGTTGGAATTAGATTTAAAAATAAAAATAAAAATATTAACTATAAATTCTTATAATTGAAGTTCAATTAATGGATATAATTTTGAATAAAAGTACTAACACATTCATATAATATAGAACAATTAACTTAAAGTTAGGTTTAAATATTATGATTTTTAGTTTTAAGGCATATTTCTTGTACATGGATATGCTAGAATTTTTGGATTTTTAGATACAAAGTATATATATATATATATATATATATATAATTTCTAATATCATGGACTAATTAGTTAGTTACCTTGATTCTATCTCTTTTAAAGATTAGACAATGTTGTGTTATATATTAATAAAATAGTTTTAAATTAAAATAATTTTTTATTACAAACCAAAGCAAATACTAAGTAAAGTTATGTGACAATTTCCATGCTTTCAATTAAATTTGATTAAATAAGTAGAACTTCTTTTATTAAAAGTGTATAATATTAATGATTAGAGTTCATCAACTACATTTATTGTTAATAATTTTGATAACATGAAATTATCAACTTGTGGAAAAAATTTCATTAACTATTTCAAAATGTTAGAATGTGGTTTAGTATTGTCTGGTGGATCGATGTAGTCTTGTCATCATTATAAAATAATTTGTGGACCATTTATACATGTGACTAGGTCACACTAGAATGTTTTAACATTGCACACGTGCACATGGAGATAATTTTTGGACTTATTTTGTGGTGACTTATCTCTAAGTAATATTTACCTACACTCCTATGTCATTCTTATCCACTACTTCTCCCTTGTCTCTTAATGAGACTCTTGTTTACCTTTATGGATTGGTGGATCTCCATTTTTTATTGTGCCGTATGATCAATGGTCCAGGTTTTTCTTGCTTACTATAAATTCAAACATTTGGTCTTGATTCAAGGAGGGGGGAGGGGGGCTTGCAGTCTTGATCATTACCTTGTTGGGTTTCTTATAGTCTTGATATAAACTTTGCTTTCATCATAAACACTTGGTGATGATCCTCTCGGGTATACAAAAATGTGACAAAGAATCGCTTATATCTCTAGTTATTAAGAGTATAGAAACCTCTCAGGTGCGTGCCTTCATATTCATAACCCATAAACATACATGCTTAGACCTTCTTTCCTTTATTGGATCATCAATTAGTCATAATTTGAAACACATATGAGAATATTTTAAATTTCCTACTAGATTCCATCAAAATCATATTACAAATCTCCCCCATGTCTGGTGCCAAATGGTGGGCCACCCAACTCACATAGAAGTGGGCCAGGAGAAAACAAGAACCGACCATGCATCCAGGCCAAGTTTCAACCTAAACGGATCGATTGACGACCACACGCCCAGTCCCAATGATTTGGATGAACCACTGCATGCATAAAAATCTTTGCAAGTCGGCCTAACCTCGCCCCCTCGCTCGCTCGGCTGATATTGGCATTCCCATGCGAATTCAACAACACCTACATACATTAAATCCTCTACAAATGAAGGTATAGATCCCTCTACTCAAACCTGATATTTCCATCATGAACTCGACCAACTGTTGCTCTCATCATGGCCATGTCCAACGATACATGCAACGTCTTTGCAATTTATGGGGTTCGTTGGTTGCAGCGAACCTCAATTCAATTTCCCATCGAACACCTTCTCGTGTATCTGCTTGCTGCATTCTGAGATTATTGTGCTCTCCCTCTCCGCTCTCACACTGCCCAATATTTGTCCTCTGGAACTCTGCACATCATGGTCCGCACAAAATCTACCAAAAGTCAAACGGAAAATGGCCCACGCTGCTCCCATGTGCCCTGTGCTGAGAAGGACTTGGCGAAACTTCGAGAATTCTTTGAGCAGAAGGTCAGTCGCAAGAATAAGGACTGGCTTAAGCATTGGGAGAGAAGTTCGGGTATGGAAAAACCATGTCCAGGCCCCCAGGAACTACGACAAGTTTTTGAGGGAATTATTGAGGACTCTGATGCAACCCGCACCAGAGACACAAGGCACACCCGCACCCTCAACCTCTTCTGGGCAATGAAATATATGATGTTTATGGATTTCGATGACTGTCTGGCTGGTCACATTTAGGTGGAGGGTTGTCCCCTAATGGTTGATAAACACCCTGCGAGCCTGGAGGACAATATGCGCCAACTGGGCATAACCATGTGTCTATACATGAAACCCTGAGCAATCTGAATGAACGCATGGAAGCGCTGGCGAAGGAATTGGTGGGAAAAAGGTTTGCTGGCAAGCAGCTGGTATTTCACCGTGATCCAGACGTGGTGGCTCGGGATCCTTCTTTGGATGCAGTTCCTGCTTTGACTAGTTGCAGCGATGACATCACTGAAATTCCAAAGTAATCTCTGTCTTCTGGCTTTTTTTGCTACTTCAAGACACTAGCTTTATGATTCATTCTAGTTTTTACTCTTCTGTTAGGTCAAGACTATGTAACCCTCGGGCTGTGGGGGATCAATAGAACTCTGCTATGCTTGCTTCCAAGACTCTGCTTTTGTTTTAGATATAAAACTTATATTGAAGTCTAAATCACTATTCTTATGCAGAGTATGTGCATACATGCCCTTGCCTCAGCCCTCGGCTGGCACTCTCTCCTCTTTTTACAATAAAAATCATAGATTAAATAGAAAATCCTTCCCCTGATTGATACGGGCTTTGTGGAACAAATCTAGAACTAATATCTAAAAATAGAAATTCTTTTTTCAGAATAAGTTACAAAAGACTTTGAGATTGCTAGTATCGATCTTCAAATAAAGAACTTGTTTTTACTGTCCTCCATTGTCCTGCTGAAAGCGAAGCCCATCCTCAGCGAAGTGTTGTCAAGTGCTCTAACACATCATCTGTTTCCAATCTCTTTCGAGGCCTAGAAAAATGGGATTAGTTCCCATTGCATCAAATATGGGGCAACTAAACTATTTCCTTTGAATGGGGATCTTGAAAATGAATCGACCTTTCTCATTATTAATGTGATATTCACTGTTGTCATTAGATCAATAAAATGAATCAGGTGGATATGTATCATGTATCATGTATTTGTATCAGGTGGATACACTGTATGATCAGGTGGATCATGTATGATGATATGTATCAGGTAGATACTTGGTATGCATCAGGTGGATGCATTGTATGATCAGGATGATCATGATGACGAGCTTCAGGATGTTGCTCCATATGATATGTATCAGGATGGTACAGTGATGATGATCAGTGTGATCATGATCATCAGGATGATGCTTTGTGCGATGATGATCCGTGGGATCATGAGTATCAAGTTGATACTTGGAGTTCAGAGATGATATGTGGCAGGTTGTGCAAATAGCATGTAATCAGTCCTGGGAGATCTTTCCGATCGTGCTACGGCACATAAATGTTCCTGGGATACTCTTTCCGGTATTGCTATGTAGTATGTAATCAGTACTCAAATATCTGATAGGTTGAGCTGTGTGCTCGTAATCAGTCCTGGGATGAGGTATTACTATGGAGACATGTAATCAGTCCTGGGATGAGGTATTACTACGGAGACATGTAATCAGTCCTGGAGATCTGAGAGGTTGAGCTGTGTGCTCGTAATTAGTCCTGGGATGCTCTTTAGAGATCTTGCCGGTCGTGCTGCGGCACATAAATGTTCCTGGGATGCTCTTTAAAGGTTTTGTCTATCCACATGTAATCAGTCTTGGAGATCCAAGAGGTTGAGCTGTGTGCTCGTAATAAGTCCTGGGATGCTCTTTAGAGATCTTTCCGGTAGTGCTGCGACACATAAATGTTCTTGGGATGCTCTTTAAAGGTATTGTGGAGGAGACGCATGTAATTAGTCCTGGGAGATCTTGTCGGTCGTGCTTAGGCACATAAATGTTTCTGGGATACTCTTTCCGGTATTGCATTCGCACATAAAATTAGTCCTGAGAAGCCACCTCTATCAGACCGTTCCCACAGATGATGAAGACCTGCAGGTTGTGGGCCTACATCCAGTATGAAAAAGGACTGGCTCTGTAGAACTTCCTATGATGAGTAGATTCATAGATTGATTGAGATAGCAGCAACAGTGACGATGATGATGACTCGATGACGATTATCTAGTGATGATGATCCAGAGAAGATGACTTGTGCTAGAAGACCTGTGTCGAGAAATACCTTCCTAGTTAAGAGGGAGTGTTGATGTATACGTAACTTCGGAATGTATTTCACATATATGTATATTGTATTCCTATAGAGATGTTATTATTCCTCTATATGGAAGTGTCTTCATTTAGGAGGGAATTGGGAGGACTTAATACACCCTAATACATCATTTAGACCTTTAGACACTCATTGGAAACTTTCAAGTTTCACAATTCTCAAAGAGGAAAGAAGGGAAATAAAACTAGTTGAATTAGATAGTTGAAAACCCCACTATACTAGTGACTTTTTGTCCTTCCAAACACTGTATGGCGAGCCTTATCCAACAGACAGACTTTCATTTAAGGTGAACCTTCCAACTCCATGCATCACCATATCCGATCCTCCCATATCTGCTTCCATGCAATGAGGTACCTCAACACATGAGGTACCACCTCAACAGACGAGGCTCTGTATTGAAAGACAAGACCTTAGCCTTGACAATCAAGACTATACATCATCATCACTTTGACATACAAAGTACTTACCTCAACACATGAGGCTTATCCATTCTTGAGTTCAACTCATGCTCCTATAATGCACTACCTCGACACACGAGGCTCAATATTGACACTCAATATTGACTTGGAGAATGATTCATGATGTTGTAACTTTAACAGTTAGCACATATCACTCGCATAAAGTTTTTTCATTGGTCAATATTTTTAGGAATTTGATGATATTTTGACGGATTTCCAATTTTTAGAATTTGATGGATTGCTCAACATGTTTGATGGACATTTGGCATTAGAATTTAGATCAGTAGCAACAATTCACATGGTTTACTTCTTAGAGTTTTTTTGGTAGGATAATGATTCATTCACAGGTTTTCATACACGGTTTTTAACATGATACGGGATTCAAATGTTGATCCACACTATTTTATGTCAATTCAAACATGAGTTTCAAGATCAAAGAATACAAATGCCAAAACCTATGCCAATATTTCTTAAGTAAAGATACATGAAAAACATTGTACTCTTGGTTCCATATACAGAGATCTTGGTTCCACCAATAGTGCTCATAGTTCCACCAATAATGCTCATGGTTCCATAAATAGAGATCATTGTTCCACCAACAATGATCATGGATCCATAAATAGAGCTCATGGTTCCACCAGCAATGTTCATGGATCCATTAACTTTGTTGGAGATTCAACCACCAAATGTGCAAGATTCTTCCACCAAATAATGTTTATCGTTAAATTCATCGACACTAACTTTGTTCAAGGTTCCATATGCATTAGTCAGGATTCCATCACCTCTTGACCATGCATGCGTTACTCACCAAATGGTACGTGGTCCATAAATAATGCTTATGATATTCACAGTTCCACCAACATTGTTCAAGGTTCCTTAATTGCACATGGTTTTGTATGCGTTGTACATGGTTCCACTGACATTGTTCACGATTCCATTAAAATTGTCCATGGTTCCATATACATTCTTCATGGTTCCACCTCTAAAATGCTCATTTACCATGAATTTTGTTCAAGGTTCCTTGCATGGTTCCAGCAACTTGTGACCATTACTGATGGTTCCACCACTGATGCTCATAGTTCCATAAATAGAGCTCATGGTTCTACCATCAATGCTCATGGTTCCATCAACAATGCTCATGGTTCCATACATAGAGCTCATGGTTCCATAAATAGAGCCCATGGTTCCACCAATAGTGCTCATGGTTCCATAACTAGAGCTCAGGGTTCCACAAAAAATGCTCATGGTTCCATAAATAGAGCTCAAGGTTCCACCAACAACGTTCATGGATCCATTAACTTTGTTAAAATGGTTAAATTATTGTGTGAATTAATAATGAAATATTGTGATTAAACTACACATTGTTAATAATCTTGTTTCTACATGTACATTGAATAGGTTTAGAATTTGGGAGGGCAATGAAGAAAGTTGAAAGGAATTTATGTTATTTGAATACTAACATTAATCATAAGAGTGTAATACTTGAGATCTTAATATCATTGTAGAATCATATTTGAAGAAAGTATTCCAATTCAATGAGGATAAGCTATTCTATAATTCTTATGAGAGGCATGAAAATATGTAAATAATGATTTATTTTGGAAAATATTATTTCTCTACTTTAAGGAAAGTAATTATCTATAATGTGACTTTTGTTGATTTTTATTGACCTTAATATATCCTTGAAACCATATTAAGGCTTTTACTAATATTTTGTGGGGAAAAAAATGAGAAATGAAAGTATTAATTTTTTGTTAAGGAAAGTAAATTGATGTTTTTGGGTATGAACACAAAAGGAAGTAAGATTATGTTTTTGGTTATTAATGTGAAAGAAAAGAAAGTCGATGCTCTTATTTAATAAAGGAAAAGGAAAGAAGCTTAGGGTTTTAAGTGTTATATATTCCAGTAATGCTTTGGGGAAAGTCGGGTTGGATGACTACCATGGGATAAGACTATTAGGAATGTATTTGTTGTTTTGGTTATTTGAGTGTGTAGAAAAAGTCTGACATTAGGAGAGTTGGGTTTCTTTGTTGTTGTTTTTTCGTTTTATCTACCTTTAGAAGGGTGAAGTTGTCACCCATGTGAAAATGAGTATAGGAGCTTGGGACTACTTACAACCTTTTTTAAGTGGGTAAGATAGAGTCTAGGGTGTAACAAGTTGTTGGAGGTAATGAGTACATTATTGCCTAATGTTATTTAGGAAGAAATCCATTGCTCAAGGTGTTATAGTATTATGAAAAATAGTGGGTAGATTAGTTCATGCACGTCAAAGCCTTGAGAGAAAATGTGTGTCTATAGTCAAAGACCCCTCCCCCAAACACTTCCTTATAACAATTTGATATTGTGGATATTTGCCACGATTTCTTGGTTAGAGGTGTTTTTTCCTTAGTTTAATGTTAGGTGAGTGAGAAACTAAGTATTCTCATTGGGATGGGGCCTTACATGAATGACATCATGGGTTTCTTGGTGTTTGCATTGGTTGGAAAGAAAACCAAAGCATCCCTAGAATGTGATTCCCCTACTAGTGTCATTGCAAGTGTAAATTGTTTTTCACCAATCAGTTGGAGACAATCCTTTGAATAACAAATTGAACAAAGAATTCATTGCTAGGATTCTTACGAGTACTATAAGAGTATGGTTTCATTCCAAAGACTACCAACCCTTGCACAACCATATGAATTGAATATTTTGCATTTGTTCATAGAAATAAGCTAGTCCTTATAATATTAGAATGAAATTTCTTTAGCTATTAGGATGATATGGTAATGAAATAAAATCTTGAAAGAAGTTTAAGGATGAATTGGATAAGAAAAAAATTTTAACTTAAAAAATTTTGATATCTCTAAGAGAAGAGAAATTTGATAATTAATCTATAAAAAAATATTATATGATTATGAATCTTAACTTATTTTTGTAATCTAAATGGATGTGAATCATAACCAAAGATGCATTATTGAGTATCTCAAATGATAACTAGAAGTTTTACATATGTTTATGTATGTGTTGTATGTAACCTAAATTAAAGAAATCAAACTAATTGCACAATGTTGTTGTGAATCTAATTTAATATTTAATAAGAGAAATCTAGAAATGTTGTTTACAAAAACAATGCTCATGTAATTTGAATATGGAATTTGTTGCTAAATAAAAATTTAGAATTTGTATTTGTTTTGTTTCAATGGACCCTAGTTAATATTTAACGAGAAGAACCATTAACTAAATAATTGTCTACTCAAATAATTACTAATTTAATGAGAAATTCTTGTTTTTTAATGCTACTATTTGTTTTTATCATTCATTTGATTAAGGTATTTCTTTTTACATTTTGAATCTTCTTAACTACAAGGTATCAACCTTTTTTTATCCAAATGTTGTTATTTCAAGTTTGCTTAAAATGCCTAGTTTCATTATTTTAATTGTATTTTTTTTTCAATTTTTTCCATGTTAAAAAATTTAAAATTTGTAATTTTTAACAATATTAAAAATGTCATAAATTAATTATATTTTGCAAATTTACATTTGACTTCCTAGGAGGAAACACATGTTCTTAACCATTAGGTCTACTCACGCTATACTCTTAGCTAGAGACCATTTTGGTGCATGATACCACATTGTTAGTAGGACACAAGACCCCCTCTATGCAACAATGTAATTCATAAAGTCTAAGATGTACATACCCTAACATTAAGAACACATTAACAACACATTTTAAATATACTTGTACAAATAAAAAGTAATAAAAAAGGTACAATATAAAAAAAAAAAATTATTATTAAAATTTTAAAATAAATTCGACACCTTATATAATTAAATTAGTAAAATGAAATTGGATGAATCGAAATAGAGTAGTTGATACTTGGTAACTCATAAACACTTCTTGATGTTGTAATTCCCAATTTAATCCAAATCTAAACTCATGAATAGTTAGACTATAATTAAAATTAGAATTAGTGAATAATTACTCTACTCTACATTTTATTGAGAAATTCGAGAGTCTAAATTACTTACAATTATTTCAATGTAAATTTATATGGTTAAATTCATTATGTTTGTTGAAGATATGGTAGTTGAAAATATAATTTTTTAAAATATTGTAAAAATGATTCAATTCATTCATTAATAATTAATTCAATTACAATATCTTAGTTTACTAAACATAGTATGGGGCCAAGGCCCTATACTAGTAAGCTTCAACAAAAATCACATACAAGTTATTTTAGATAGATCATATGAGTAGAACAACCCACGAGGATAAACATGCTCCCAGGTGCACTGACTAAACCACACAAAATGGAATGTAGAGCAATATTTAGAATGATCAAACTTAAAACTTAAATTCCAACATATAAAATAAGAATTGACAAACTTAAAACTTAAATACCAACATATAAAATATGAATTGACAAATTAGGATGGCTTGATTTTAAGTGTCTTTCCTCCCAACTACTTGTTGACAAGAAGAACTGACTAACTAATTATATAGACTAAACTAAAAAAAAAATCCAATTAAATATTTTAGTAGCTAATATAGGATAATCATACTAGCTACATAAAACTACTTCTAACTAAACTATTTAACTGAAGTCGTTTTGGAATTTCAACAATGGAATAGATCTGAATTATAAATAAATCCTGTTAAGATTATATTTAAAGATAAATCTAAATTATAATCAAAATTTTTAAATATTTAATTATATTTATCAAAATAGAAATAATAATAACATAAATATTCTTATCTGAAAATATAATTGTTTTGACAAACCAACTCAACTGGAAATCAATGAATTTATAACATTAAAATATAATACGAGATTTTAAAAAAACTATGAAAATATAAAAATACCAGAATAAGACAAGCGAAAAAGAGATTTATAATACTATAAAGATTTATAATACTGAAATACAACTTCATATAATACGGATATAAATCATCACTGGTCTTTGAAAGAGACTCAAGAAGGTTTGAAAGTGAACAATAGCTATTTACAACCCCTCCATCTTTATTCTATGCTATTCATCGATGATTGGATGAAGAAAGAAAAATCACAATCTTGTGCATTCCCCTCGTGACCGAAATCACAAAAGAACCACTCACAACAGCTTGAGCTCCCCTTTTTTCATTCAGTCTTCCGGGTCACCTCCCCCTCCTTTTATAGGCAACTTGTCCCCTTTCTATAACTGTAACTAACCATCTCCATAAAATCTTGGATGCTTCCCTCCTTATCCAGCTTTAATTAAATGAGTTGGATCAAATTTTATTGTACTTGATACGCTGCTCCAAACACTTATTCCTACAATCAAAATACTAATCACCCATATTAAAAATTCAAACGATAAAACTAAATCTAAAATTTTAAAAAATAACTACTAAAATTCAAAACTAAATATAATGTAGTAAAAAGAAACTAAACGAAACAAAATCAAGTCATAATTGATGGGCTCCTTTCACTGGTCATGCGTTGGTATCATTGTTCTCCTCATCGAACAATCATTCATTTAGCAACATTAATTTTAACCTTCTTCAACCGATGGTTCCATGTGTTCGAAATTTTACATGAAAATGTTATTAATTAATTTTGATCTGATAAAATGAATTGATCCCTTGTGCCTTCGATGAATTGGTGACGAATTTTGCTCAAGATTTAATGCAGCTGGGTAACGTCCCATTCGTGGCAATTGATCAAACGAACTCAATCAAATTGCTAACTGCAAATTGATGAAATCCTTTCAAAAGAGAACACATTTCCTTTGGCTCGAATCTCGCAAATTCTTCTCATTTCCTTTTGCGATTTGGTTGCACTATATTTCAGGAGTTTTATTATTTTTTTTACTTTTGCTGGTGATCAATCTCATTAATCTCTTTGGCATAATTTGTGTGTAGATGGCATGTTATCATCCACGATATCCTCTCCACCGCTTTACTTCCAAACTTCTATGTTGAAACAACTTCATAATGATCTAATGAGGTGTCTCCCTCTGGTGTTGATTTGATACCTTGCCGCAATCTGAGGACAATTGGTATCAGTGGCCACTTCTCTTTTGTAATTTGGTGGAGCAATAACAGTGAACTGGTGCGCTAGAGTTCATTTCTTCAACGATTTTGCTCAGAAATAATTAATACGGGTTCCCTTCCTTTTCTGCAGACTGGTAAAAATGTGATCCTCTCTTATCTTGCTGGGAAGCTCTTCTATTGGCGCGTACGAGGAATATTACCTTATAATCTACGGCTGCAATCTACATATTGCAAATAAGCTGGCATATTAAACTAGCTACGTGTTCCATCATTAAAATTTCTTTGTTGGTGCATGGCATGAATCCATGGAATCTTATTTTACAACAGAGTTGTGGTAAGCTAGGTGTGTTGTCTAGTTTTAATAACCATGGGTCTGATTTTCTCTGATAACAAAAATGTTTTGAACATCAGTGGATTGGTGGAAACCTATTTTTACTTTTAAATAGATAACACTTAGCTTATTTAGCCAACAAAATTGAGCTATCTATATAAAATCACCACCTGTCTCGTTGTCTTACAATGACAACAATGACCAAAAAAAATGTTACTCGAGGATCTCTTTTGGGCCTAGATTGTTGGAATGATTTGAACAATGTGGCACTTTGCCACATTTATCTAGTGGCGTGATAGCAAATGGAGGAATCTTGGGCCCTATGATTTTAATGCAGAAGAAAACGTCTCACATTATCCTCCACAACACCGGCCTGTTCAACGATCTCTTCTGCTACCTACTTACTACAATTCCGTGATAATTATACATATAGCTGAGGTGCCAGCTTTCTGTTTTCATCCAAATGCATTGCATCATCTATTTGTTGGATAAGTGATTAATAATCACGCTGGTTATTGTGCTGCTTATGGTGTTGCCTGCAGTTCCAATCGCAAGATCCAAGGCGGCCATGGCTATTGCAAAGCACAATATCAAAATAAAAGCGACCGAGAAAACAAAGTTTCAGTAAGCAAGCAGAACAGAGTATGAATATGAAGAGCAGTCAGCAAACACAGATGAAAAACACGCAGGGGAAAATATATGATGTATACAAAGAGGGGGTTAATTGGATCGCAGGGGGATTGGATTGGATAGAAGAAGCCAAGCATCAGAACAGGGCGAACCTTATGCACTGGCAGAATTTAAATTTAAATTTGCCTCCCGTCTTCAAATTCAAAATTCAAATTTAAATTTGCCTCACTACCAAGGTTACCGATACCGAAGTTGCATTAAACATGAATTGATAGGTCCAGCTGAGCGTGAGGGCCTCCGTTGGGTGTCGTGGGAGGTTTCCAATGCAGCCGATTTGACAGCGAGTTTCCGGTAGCCGGAGTCGATAACTGCATTCGAGGGGTATCCATGGATGCCATCCTCATGCCATGAAGGATGGATGGTTCTGACACTAGACAGGCTCGCATTAAATAAATTTCTGTCTATTCGATAAGGCTCGCCATATTCAACTAGAGAAAGGTGCATTCGAAAGTTACATAATACAAATTGCCTTTGGCACTGTTTTAAATAATGGGGATGTCACGGGCTCGAGTATGGGGGCTTACACAATATGGTACATGTTCCAAAGCACTGCGTAGGAATGGTAATCCTTGGTTGGGTCGAACCAGAGATATATGCGATGCTCTCTCTCACCCTTGCCGTGGATGCTCTCTCTCACCCTTGCCGTGAATACTTTGGTCTGAAGAATGTAGGGTTCTGAGCATCTGGACATGGTCTACAACTTCATCTCGGTAAGAACATAATTTCTATTTAACTTTAGTATATACAGTGCAATGCATGTTTCACAGGTTAAGTGTGTTTTCATTTTCTTCCTATAGGTGTCAGGGTATTAATATTGTGCAAATTAATGGTCATACAAGGCATATACTGGTGTGATTTAGTAATGAGATTACCCAGCCCTGTGTTGAGTTTGTTTGCATCCTACTGTGGGCTCAAGAGAGTGCCCGCTCAAGGATGTACGCAGGCTGTAATTTTTTTCCATTGGTATCGTTATTTTCCGTGAGATTCATCATGCATAAGTATGTCTTTTATTTTGTTCATGAGGACAAAAAAGACTGATTGTAGTTTTGAAATGCAATGCAGGAGCTAGCCACTTATGCTATACCTCCATATCTAAGCTTCCCACTCTCTAATCTCTGTAAGATATGTGTAAACATAGGCATAAATGAATTTCCTGATAGGAATATCCATGTATTAGATTTCTTTCTTCAGAGTACCCCTGCCCTTCAGCTGATGGAATTTCATTTACTGGATGAAGATGATTATGAAGATCCACTATATACCAAGTTTCTAGAGAAAGTGATCTATATTTCAATAGAGTTTCAAAGCATGCAAGGATATTGGTAAAATACAGGCTTCAAAATCATTGAACCAGAGATTAATATACAAACTTTCCTTTAGCTTTCTCTTTTCTTGACAGAAGGGGAAAGCTAATGAGATTTTGGAGGTTCTTTTTGAGTAATATAAAGTCAAAATGTAATTGTTTTTTTTTTAATCTGTTTTGCCAGTTCCGAGATGTATTTGGGTTTTTTTTTTAATCTGTTTTTCCAGTTCAATGGAGTTTGTCATTGGGTCGAGGAATTTGGTTTATGATGGAATATATATATATATGAAATTCTCTTTTTCACTTTATTTTTATTTTTTTTAATTTATTTTAGAATTTTCAATTTTAGTTTTGGATATATAAACAAATAATTTTATATAATTTTAATTATGCAGGTGACGGCAGCATTTCCAGAGCAAGAGGTCGAAGTTGCTGAGGCAAATTACCATTGCATTCAAAGGCTTGTTAGGGAAATCGCCCAGGACTTCAAGGTATTGCATATTTCGCTGCGAAATGGTCAAAAACACTAACAAACCGTCATCTATCTTGTTAGATAATTAATGTTTTGTTATTTTGCAGACCATCTGCGTTTCCAAAGTCATGCAGTTTTAGCTCTTCAAGAGGCAGCTGAGGCCTACCTCGTCGGTCTCTTTGAAGCTACTAACTTGTGTGCCATTCATGCCAAGAGGTTGACCATTATGCCCAAGGACATTCGGCTTGCCACGCGTATCCGTGGGGAAAGGGCGTAGGTTTTGTTGGAAATGGCACAGCGGACAGTGGGAAACAATGAGTAAAACAATATTAACACACAACAAAATAGTTCAACACAGGACTGCCGGAGAAGAGCAAACTCCCCAGAAAACGCTCTATCTTATTTCATTAACAATGATACAGATTTATCCATGGCGATCTTGCTTCATCGAGAAGCTATGTAGCATTTAACAATACACCGTATACATCTTGTGATCACAGGGCTCGAGGTGAACTCACTGCTCAATGAACAATCCTTTGGGGAATGCATTAAGCATTACAGCCATCCACGTAGTAGTGTGATTAATGCGATGGGTGGAGGATGTTGACATTGATGTCCATCGAAACTTAATTGCAAATCCAACAAATCCACCGACAGATATGGACAGATATGGTGGCAGGAGAAATTAATCTCCAACACTCCCCCTTAATTTCTACAGCCACATTACAACACACAGTTTACAAAAATCATGGCCTGCTGGTCTAAAGTCTCAGCTAGGCTTCTTACAAGTAGATACAATAAAAACACTTCAGATTTTTTTTTTTTTTTTTTCAATGTTGCTGCTGGAAACTTCATCATCAGAATGCTCTCATGTCTTGGAGAGTCTTAAGGCGGATCTGCAAATCTGCTGCTGCAGATGCTTTCTCAATTGCGTACTGAATACTGAAGGCGGAGGCACACTCTACGCTCTTCCTTCTCCGCAGGTGGCAGACTTCAGCAAACCACGCATCAATGACGGAGGATCACACAACCAATACAAGGCAACAGCCTTTCAACAAACACATACATTCTTCAACAGCAAGCAACATAAAATTCCATCTATCAACTCATCTATCATCTCACAGTGGCTTCAGCCAGCATCATCATTTCAAAAAAAAACAACATTGCTACAACATATGTAAAACAACAAAAACTGCTAAATTTCTTTGAACATTTTCTTTATCGAAACGCCAGGCCATTGTCTTTTTCATTTTCCAGCGGTGCACAACTTTGAACCAATGATGTGCAAGAGTCTTTATGAATTTCATCTTGACTTTCTTCTTCTTGTTAATGCTGCATGGCAGCTTCAATACCTTAGCTCTTGCAGCTTTAGGACTGCAATCAACACCTGCACAGATAGACAAAGTTAAGACAGTAAATAAACCAGCATTTTCTTCATTCTTCTGCTCTCTAACAGCTTGGACAACTGCACTTGCAACCTCCATAGTTGCATTCTCTTCAACTGTTGCAACAATGGCACAGGCATAATTAGCAAGACACTCCACAACTTCAACATGCCTTGGCTTTTCAAGCCAGTCTGCAATCAACTTTAAATCTGCCTCATAGGCATTACATTTTTCAGCATAATCATGATGGATGCCTACAACGGGTATCAGTTTTTCTTCTGCTGCAACATATGTGCAGTTTGCAATTATCTTATCAAATTCCTCAACAAATCTCAACTCAGCTTCTTCATCAATTGCAACAGCAATTGGAATTTCATCCACCCAGTCTTCATGTCCCAGCAAATTAACATTGCCACTAAGCAAACTATTTATCAACCTTATTTCCAACTCGAGTAAAATTACCTCTTCTGGCGTGGAGTTCTCTTCATCGTACTTTGGCTTGGTTATGGCCATGGCTGCAGCTTTCCAACTGGGCTTAGCTATGCCCCGACACCAGCTACAGCTGAAAAAGATAACTCCCCCTCAAATACATACAGGATTGATGCCTGTTCAAAATACGCAGCAATCAGCTGCCAGCCAGCTACTTTGAGCTTCTGTTCAACTCATCTCAACTCAACTCAAGTCAAGGCTTCATCCTTCGCAAATTTCATCCGTGGCTTCACACAAGAATTGTGCCTCTCAACTCATTTGAGGAGATTTGGCAACCGCTCACGGGATAAACAACAGCTCAACCACTAAATGGGAGCTCAGGCCTTCATGCTTGATCAATACACCAAGCTTGAGGCTACAATCTTCATCCACGGCCACTCAAATCATTACGAGGAGTCCTGGCTACATATCGTGGGGAAAACACGAACTTCGGCTGAACCACCACACCAGGGGAGCACTGACCTCTACACTCTGCTTGACGGCGGAGAACTGAGGCTGGGCGGCTCTCATCTTGGCATCCCTTTCCACCACCACTCTGCAAGCATAAGCGACGGCCCTCTTCACTGAATAATGGGTTCCAACTTCTACCAGGGACACGACCCTTCAACCAACCACTCGCCCTTTCGTGCAAGCGGCACGCTACTTCAAGATCTCACGGCTCTTTACTGACTACGGTCAGCCTCTCCTCTTCCAACTACAACGAGTAGCTTTGATAATGGACGCAGCTCCTCCAACTACAATGGACGCCACAGAGAATGCTATCTTTAAGAACGGGCAAGCAGTCTACATACCCCAGGGATTTAGCTCCTATGATCTTGACTCGACTCAGAATCAGACAACACCTCAATCAAACAAACTGAATCCCATATGCTCATCAGACTCCTCCTTTTCTTCAACCTTCGCTTCTTTCTTAGCCTCTGTCGCGGCTGCAGGAGCTCCGCCGCCGCCGGAAACCGCTACAGCCACTCCTCCACCTGAAGGAACCGACGCAAATTTCTCCCTTCCGGAAGCGATCACTTCTGTTGTGTCTTTTCCTTCCAGCTGACTTAACAGAAGATCTACTTTATCGCCATCCGCATCCACTCCGACTGAGCTGAGAATGGATTTAACATTCTCTGAACTAGGGTTGATGTTGCCGCCCAGTACAGCAAGCAGATATGCCGCCACAACACCTCTTCCCTTCACGGCAGGGCGAGGCACTGGCCAATCCTCTCTCCTTCAGAGCTCGGCTTCAACAAAAAGAACTCAACTTCTTCATCCTGTAGCCACACGCAGCTGCACATATGAAGGAACGAGAAATGGCCATCAACTGGGTTTGGCCTCTTGTCTGGCCTCCATTCTACATCAACTGCAGTCTCAAAATTTGAGTCCTCTTTATACAGGTCATGGCAAGTCCTCAAAGGACGTGGGGGAATCCCAGCTTCTCAAACCACGGGAGCACAAGCTGTAAACGGTTGTTGGACTCTCTATTACAAGACGAGAAGCTCCCATTAGAAAATTGCGACCTCCACAGATTCTCAGAACTCTCCAGCTTTCTCACTAGTCGAGGTCCTAACCGCACTCAAGAGATCTTCAGCACCCACGAGGATTGACAATCCAACCAACATCAAAGCATCTACTGCAGCCTCGGTTTTCTATAAACCGAAAAACAAATTCGTGAGAGAGAACAACTCGCTCAGACTGAGGGAATTCCAGTCCTCTTTCTCTCACCAGCGGGAGACACACAGCTCAACCGCACTTGACAAATAACCACTGCCTTCACAAAATGCAGCTATATGGTTCACAATGGCTGCTATGCCAGCGCCAAGACATCACCCGAGAAGACTCAATGCGCAGGGGTATACGAGCTTACAAGCTCTGATACCAATTGTTGGAAATGGCACAGCGGACAGTGGGAAACAATGAGTAAAACAATATTAACACACAACAAAATAGTTCAACACAGGACTGCCGGAGAAGAGCAAACTCCCCAGAAAACGCTCTATCTTATTCCATTAACAATGATACAGATTTATCCATGGCGATCTTGCTTCATCGAGAAGCTATGTAGCATTTAACAATACACCGTATACATCTTGTGATCACAGGGCTCGAGGTGAACTCACTGCTCAATGAACAATCCTTTGGGGAATGCATTAAGCATTACAGCCATCCACGTAGTAGTGTGATTAATGCGATGGGTGGAGGATGTTGACATTGATGTCCATCGAAACTTAATTGCAAATCCAACAAATCCACCGACAGATATGGACAGATATGGTGGCAGGAGAAATTAATCTCCAACAGGTTTGACTTGGAAGTGCTGTAACGGAAGAAGTTTTGGGTGTGACTTCTATGTTCTGTATATATATTTGTTAAGGGATCGCCTCACAGGGACGCATTGTAGGCTGTTGGACTTCTAGTATAATTGAATTTTAGTTTAATCAATATGGATAATGTGCCTGGAATAATTTGACTTGTAGGTTACTTTATCAATTTGATATGAATAATGTGCTTGGAATAATTTGACTTGTGGGTTACTTCATCAACTTGATCTGATTATAATCTTTTATCTACAAAAATTTACAGAAATTTTATTAACCTGTTAAACCGTTCTTGAAAATGTAATGCTTGTTGTTTGGTAAGTCATTTATTTTGGCATACAACTGTAGTGGTTGTTAATTGCTCTCAATATACACTTCGTATGTTAGAGTGGAAGGTTAAGTAGTCAGGTTAGATGTTTTTGGCTGTAATTGAGTTCAAAATAACATATAGAGGATTATAATTTCGTGGTTCTGGTTGAATTTTTGAATTTTTGGTATTCCTACTGTAACTACTTTTGATTACTCAGTCTGAGAACGGTGACTTGATTTAACATCTAGGTCATTGTGGTTATGTAAGGTAAATCTTGGGTGGGCGGTTCCCTAAACTACGCCTGAATCTTACATAAAATTTGCATTGCAGAAGGCTGGCCAAAAATATATTGGAGCTAAAGCATCCCCGAACATTCAAACTTTTTATAAGGTGCAGTAGTAGCAGTATAAAAGCATATTCCACCGAAAACAACCAATTGACATTTTCCTATAGCTCATCGGAAGGATTTTCTGTCTTCCAGGAGTTTACCATCAACCTATCAACCTAGCCAGCAAGTATAAAATGACAATGTGAACTCACACAGAAATAAATTATATATATAAGGGGTCGTTTGGTTTTTACATGGAAAGATCCATCGATCTGGAAGGACCCCGTTACACTACGCACCACAGGAAAGACTGGCACAAGGCCAACCATCTTCCAACCTGCAAAAAGGAAGCGGTTACAGTTTTAGGAACAGGCCACAACATCCCCGGGTACATGTATTAACTTCTTCTTTTTTAATGTAGAAAGGGATGCTTTGAACAAATTAACAAAGATTATCATGGTGTTATTATGGTTTCATAAGTCTCGGAATATGATTCAAAGAAAAGCTTCTTATCCTTTCATAAGATAAGGTTCAACGTCAGTGCATCTCAGAAATAAGACTTCATAAAATAGGAGGTGCATTGTGCATTTTACAACGTTGAATTAATCGATTATCTTCTTTAAAAATAGTAAGAGTTTCGACGTTGAAGAGTGGGTGCAATATATATTTCGAGAAATTAAGAACTTGCAATTAATGGATGTAATTGATTTCTAGTGTTTCTTATTCATAGATGATTTTTAATAAATGTTTTAATGAAAGTGGTAAAAATAAGTTGTGTACCTAAATATAAAAATTTCATGGATATAATGTGAATAATTGTATATTCATAAGCTATTTTCAATGCAAAATCATGACAATATTGTAACTTCATAACCACCAATATTTCATTACATTTAAACTCACTAGTGAGAATCTAGGCCTAAAATATGGTACATAAGTATGAGTATCGATTTTCAAGAGTTAATTATTAGTTTCTAATTGTGTGACTATTGGTTTCCAAATTTACACAACTTTATAATGTATAATTATGTTGGAATATTAAAAAACCCACCTATACCATTTTAGACTTGGGATAAAATAATTAATCATTTATGAATAATCACTTATGCACTTTGATCCATGGAAATATCCCTATTATCCCAAAGAAAAGTAAAAATATTTAACGGTTATTTTGTTTGATTTTATAATTGTAAATGGATTGAAGTTTATATTGTTTAATGGTGTTTCTAGGTAACATTTTCATTTATATACTTAATGAAGAGATCCATAATATTTGTAGTTAGGTATGGATAGGAAATAAAGTGTTAAAGTGGTAGTAAGGGACTTGTGCTACTGCAAAAGAGGGTTGTCTGTAACATTTGTATCAAGTGAAGATCTAAATTTGCAAGGAATTGTAAGAACTTGGAGAAAGGGATTAGAGTTTTACTAGTTTTGTAACTCGATAATTTATTTGAGTTTTATTAGTTTTATTACTCGATAATTTATATCTTTTCCCCAACATTAGTAACTGGAAGTCAGTAAATAAAAAGAGAATTTATATCTTTTTGACTAGTATCAATGAGCTGTGAAATCAGTAAATATAAAGAGGACTTGGAGAGTATGTATTGATTACAATTTTGAATAACATCACTCTAGAGAAATTATGTCTTTTATTCAAGTTTAATGATTTGAATAAGATGACTCTTATCCTCTTTCCATTATCAATGACACTTGTGAAATCAGTTTTGAACAAGATGATTAAGAAATTATATCCTTTGTCCAAGAGGGTAGCCTCGTCATCTTATCTTTCTTTGCCTCCAAATATTCCATCCCCTATTCATGCTTCATTTCCTATTTATATTTCTCCGTCCTTATTTGGTTCAACCAACCTAGCGTATCTTTTTTTATTTGATTTCATTCTTATGTTTGATCTTTTTTCTTGATTGATTTTTTTAATTGAAAATTGTTGAAATCTCCTTGCATGTGCCAAGAAGAAAAGGCCCTGCCCCACTAAGATCGATGAAATTGGATCCCTGCTACTCTAGCAACTGCACTCGCTTATTGCCAATCTATGGGAATGGAAACCGTTTCTTCTGACAATGCTGATAGTGTTGGTTGGTGCATCAAAGAAACTGCAAATGAGTTTCCTCCTATAACTTCTACGATTCTGATTATATTACATCTTCATCCTTAGGTCAGAGATATGGAGAGCTGATAATGGAAACATTTATAAATTTGAGTATTTTGATGTTGTTGCACCCGTAGCAGAGGCGGAATCTATGGATGTTCTTGTGAAGGTGGACGGAGCTTCTGAATCAGATAGAAATAGAGAAGATTGATAGGCAGACTGATGTATTTCCCTCGAAAAATTCAACGGTACAATTTGAATATCAGGTGATGTAAGTCTCTCAAAACCCAGATGCACATGCATGCAATTTCCTATAGCTTTTGTTTCATTGTATCCAACAACTCTACAATTATTTTTCTCCTGTAGTTCCCTAAGTCATTTTGTTGGATTTTTGTTTCGACAGGTCTCCTTCAACCTTGGATGCTAAGAATACTTCTTTAGAGAAATTTGAGATAGAGTTGATGGTATGTTTTTCATCAATTTAATCAACTTTTAGTTTTCTAGTTTTCTGGTTTGTTGATAGTTAGGAGAGGTGATCTCAATAACTAATGGATGGTTTTTTGTTCAGTACCTACAGAAAAAGAAGCTAATGGATGAATGACAATATTGTTGTTGCGGTAGACAGACCCAATGTTGAATTGCCAACATAACTGTAAGGGTGCTTCACTTTTTGCTTCTCCTATTGACGCAATCTTTGTCATGTTTTCTTTTATGATTCTCGTTGATCCTTAATAGTTTTTCTTATATTTGTCTTTGTATAGGAATTAGGGTTGATCTATTGTATTGTTTCTATAGACTTGTAGTGTGTTTCCATCTTCTTCTCCTCATTGTAGTAAATTTCTTGTTACTTATTGCTGAATTTTTGGTGATATATGTTTTTATTAACCGTCGAGAACTTTAGCTATCTCTTTTCAATTATTTATTTGTTGAAATGCGAAGTATAGAGGGCAACTTACCTCTGTTGATTCTCTGGTTTAAAATGAATTTTTTTTCTTTTCTTTTTCAATATATTAGAATTGGTTTCAGTTTAATAGCCTTCATAAAAAGTGATTAAGCATACTATGGAGCACTATTGTGTTCATGTATCTCTATATTGGAACCCCACGTATCTCTATATTTTTTATTACTTTCCGAACCTGTCAATACCACAAGTAACGAAAACGTCAAAACTTAGTCATGTAAAGAAATAAAAGGAAAAGAATTTATAAATGATCATATACCTCCTAAACCGAGCTCGAGGCCATAAGTATGATAAGATAGAATTTGACCGAAAGACTTTTGTTTGGTATCCTACTTTAAATATACTTGTGGAAACTTTGCAATTGTAGTTATATTAAGATTCATTTTATGTGTTTAACAAAAACACATGATTTCATGACTTGAATAACCCTTTGATTAAATAGTTTCTAAAAGCTGATTTCATACAATTCCCAAGAACAAAATAAAATTTTATTCTATATACAAAGGAAAAGACATAAATGACAATATTATTATACATCAATCCTTATTTTTAATTAAAATAATACATTTGAAAAGGTTCCAAATGAAGGCAACATGAATCATGATACTTGTGTAATTTTATAACCATCATGTCATTAAGTTTAAACCTGAATCATGGTCCAAATATGTGAGTATTGATTTTTAAAGATGTGATTATCAATTTTTAAGGGTGTGATTATTGATTATTGGTTTCCAATATTGGAATTATTTTTTTCAAATTACACTATCACTTTTATAATGTATAATTATTGGACCTCACAAGTCACATCAACTTCTATATAATAATGAAATATATTTCTTAATGCATTTTTATTCAAAATGAAATACGTCATACAAGTTGAATAAATGCATTAAAATATTTTAATTTTTATTGATATTCAAACCATATTACATAATGTTTACTTGGTGGAAAAATATTCCAAGGCACATGCATCAAATAATATTTATGAATTTCTCTTAAATCTGATATTGTAGACCAATAAAGCGAAGCTCACTATGTTTCTTCGATGATCCCTTAAGAAAGTGTAGGTATTAAGAACTTGCAATTAATGGATGTAATTGATTTCTAGTGTTTCTTATTCATAGATGATTTTTAATAAATGTTTTAATGAAAGTGGTAAAAATAAGTTATGTACCTAAATATAAAAATTTCATGGATATAATGTGAATAATTGTATATTCATAAGCTATTTTCAATGCAAAATCATGATAGTATTGTAACTTCATAACCACCAATATTTCATTACATTTAAACTCACTAGTGAGAATCTAGGCCTAAAATATGGTACATAAGTATGAGTATTGATTTTCAAGAGTTAATTATTAGTTTCTAATTGTGTGACTAGTGGTTTGCAAATTTACACAACTTTATAATGTATAATTATGTTGGAATATTAAAAAACCCACCTATACCATTTTAGACTTAGGATAAAATAATTAATCATTTATGAATAATCACTTATGCACTTTGATCCATGGAAATATCCCTATTATCCCAAAGAAAAGTAAAAATATTTAACGGTTATTTTGTTTGATTTTATAATTGTAAATGGATTGAAGTTTATATTGTTTAATGGTGTTTCTAGGTAACATTTTCATTTATATACTTAATGAACAGATCCATAATATTTGTAGTTAGGTATGGATAGGAAATAAAGTGTTAAAGTGGTAGTAAGGGACTTGTGCCACTGCAAAAGAGGGTTGTCTGTAACATTTGTATCAAGTGAAGATCTAAATTTGCAAGGAGTTGTAAGAACTTGGAGAAAGGGATTAGAGTTTTACTAGTTTTGTAACTCGATAATTTATTTGAGTTTTATTAGTTTTATTACTCGATAATTTATATCTTTTTCCCAACATCAGTAACTGGAAGTCAGTAAATAAAAGGAGAATTTATATCTTTTTGACTAGTATCAATGAGCTGTGAAATCAGTAAATATAAAGAGGACTTGGAGAGTATGTATTGATTACAATTTTGAATAACATCACTCTAGAGAAATTATGTCTTTTATTCAAGATCAATGATTTGAATAAGATGACTCTTATCCTCTTTCCATTATCAATGACACTTGTGAAATCAGTTTTGAACAAGATGATTAAGAAATTATATCCTTTGTCCAAGAGGGCAACCTCGTCATCTTATCTTTCTTTGCCTCCAAATATTTCATCCCCTATTCATGCTTCATTTCCTATTTATATTTCTCCGTCCTTATTTGGTTCAACCAACCTAGCGTATCTTTTTTTATTTGATTTCATTCTTATGTTTGATATTTTTTCTTGATTGATTTTTTTAATTGAAAATTGTTGAAATCTCCTTGCATGTGCCAAGAAGAAAAGGCCCTGCCCCACTAAGATCGATGAAATTGGATCCCTGCTACTCTAGCAAATACAGTCGCTTATTGCCAATCTATGGGAATGGAAATCGTTTCTTCTGACAATGCTGATAGTGTTGGTTGGTGCATCAAAGAAGCTGCAAATGAGTTTCCTCCTATAACTTTTGCGATTTCGATTATATTACATATTCATCCTTAGGTCAGAGATATGGAGAGCTGATAATGGAAACATTTATAAATTTGAGTATTTTGATGTTGTTGCACCCGTAGCAGAGGCGGAATCTATGGATGTTCTTGTGAAGGTGGAAGGAGCTTCTGAATCAGATAGAAATAGAGAAGATTGATAGGCAGACTGATGTATTTCCCTCGAAAAATTCAACGGTACAATTTGAAGATCAGGTGATGTAAGTCTCTCAAAACCCAGATGCACATGCATTCAATTTCCTATAGCTTTTGTTTCATTGTATCCAACAACTCTACAATTATTTTTCTCCTGTAGTTCCCTAAGTCGTTTTGTTGGATTTTTGTTTCGACAGGTCTCCTTCAACCTTGGATGCTAAGAATACTTCTTTAGAGAAATTTGAGATAGAGTTGATGGTATGTTTTTCATCAATTTAATCAACTTTTAGTTTTCTAGTTTTCTGGTTTGTTGATAGTTAGGAGAGGTGATCTCAATAACTAATGGATGGTTTTTTGTTCAGTACCTACAGAAAAAAGAAGCTAATGGATGAATGACAATATTGTTGTTGCGGTAGACAGACCCAATGTTGAATTGCCAACATAACTGTAAGGGTGCTTCACTTTTTGCTTCTCCTATTGATGCAATCTTTGTCATGTTTTCTTTTATGATTCTCGTTGATCCTTAATAGTTTTTCTTATATTTGTCTTTGTATAGGAATTAGGGTTGATCTATTGTATTGTTTCAATAGACTTGTAGTGTGTTTCCATCTTCTTCTCCTCATTGTAGTAAATTTCTTGTTACGTATTGCTGAATTTTTGGTGATATATGTTTTTATTAACTATCGAGAACTTTATCTATCTCTTTTCAATTATTTATTTGTTGAAATGCGAAGTATAGAGGGCAACTTACCTCTGTTGGTTCTCTGGTTTAAAATGAATTTTTTTTCTTTCCTTTTTCAATATATTAGAATTGGTTTCAGTTTAATAGGCTTCATAAAAAGTGATTAATCATACTATGGAGCACTATTGTGTTCATGTATCTCTATATTGGAACCCCACGTATCTCTATATTTTTTATTACTTTACATGGAAGTAATTGACATGTCATTCTATCCTCTGTTGCTTGCTCCGTGACCATAAATTTTCCTCCAAATGATTTTACACCTGCCTGCAGCCAAGCTGCATGCACCATGATCCTTCCAAGGGTGCACATGTAGTAGGATATGAGGTTATACACTCACCCGAAGCCAAGATGCTTGTGTTAAATTTTGAGCATTAATTCACAATACTCTAGGATCTTCACTGAGAGAATAACATATACAGTATATCAATGCATAACAATCACAATAAGCATGACAAGCATCACAAGAATCAAAAGCATGAGAGATAAGAGACACGGAGTTTCTGTGGGGAAAACCCTAAGGTGAAAAACCCCACAACTTCCTCAGAGATAGAGAGAGCAATGGCTCAACCAAAGTACAACCAAAATACACTTGAGATAGTCTCCTAGAAGCAGATGATCCTCCTCCTCACTAGTGCGCCACTTTCTGAGTGAGAGAGAGATGACTTTCCGAATGATCTAAATAGAGATTTCCTAATCTCTATTTATACTAACCTGTTTTCCCAGTGACCTTATGGGGCCGACTTGTCTAGCTAGGTACATCCACAATATAATATATAATTCAGGGTCTACCCCACACATGGTGGTCTAATAACCCATCGGCAAGTACACACACTTGCGACACTTGTCAATCCACATGACGACACTTCCTTATAGAGGAATAACACATCTCTAATAAGGATACAATAAATATATATGAAATACATAGATGAAATACATTCCAAAGTTACATATACACCAACAGCTTGCACCATGCTCCTTCCAGGGGTGCCCACGTAGTAGGATATGGAGGTTAAGTTCTTTAGAGGCTATGTAGATTCCAAGATTTCTAAGGTTTATAAAAAATCGTTCATTTTAAGGTTTAGAGGTCGCATTAGGTCATGAATATTTATTGTAGAATATGTTGAGTGTTTCCATTTTACAAACAAACACACAAATTGAGTACCATTCTTCATATCATGATTTATTAGATTTCAGATCAACAATCTACACCAGGATGAAATAGGAGAAAATTAAATTTATTATTTTGTTGTGTAATAGCTATAATATAAAAGATGTATAATGTATTTAACTAGCCTATATTAACTAGTTTATAAATGGAACATACTTTATTTGCACCTCCGGATGTCTACATGCTTAGGGTTTTCAAAATAATAGTTTTAGATATTCTTTGGTCCCAGAATGTACTACTCCATTTTTTTAATATGACCATTGGTTGAATTGAAAGCCTTGTATGCATTTTTTTGTGATGTCGAGACTGAAGTCCTTCTGTACACAAGGGGTTGTATGGCATCCAATGCCATGTCCTATTAAAGAAGATCAATAAGCTTTCTCAATTTCTTGACATCGAATCTTCATGGGACATCTAACTTGTAGATGGAATCCTCCCAGAGAGCTATATGATTATCCGTTGACGTTGGCCAATACACTTTCAAGGGTTGAACCCATACACATGCGATTTTCTATGGATTTGTTTTATTGTTTTTTTAATTATTACGATTGATTAATTATGACGGAAATATTTTTAAAATTTATATGTAGTAAACAAAATTCTCTTAAATTATGAAAAAATCTATAAAACGTGGTACTCATTTCATACTTGCAAATAGTATTGCATAAAAAATCCATCATAAATTGTTGGACTTAGGTGTCTCTAGAACCATAATATAAAACTATTTGTCATTATTATTGTCTTCAAAACTCAGTGTCATCATTATCCTCTCTTCAAACGCCAATGCCGGATCCACCTTACGATCTTTTTAAGGGATATAATATTTTAATGGAAGATGATTTAACTCTTGGAATTAGAGAAACTCTTTCAAATATGGAATGACTGATAATCAATTCAAATATTAAAAAAAAAGCACCACCACACTTATTTTCACAAAACTTGATTTTGATCTTATGAAAAATATTAGGAAAGAGAATTTCATTTTTAAGTTTATTTTAGATTTTATTTTTAAAGTAATATTATTTCATTTTTTAAAATATATATATATATATATATATATATGTAATTTTACATTATTTTATTATTATCATTTTTTTCCAAAATTAAAAGACAGGGACTAAGCTGCCCGCAGCTCTTGTTTTTTATATTAATGACCCATATAAGATAGTGGCATTATAAAGAAAGTCCCCCTAGTAACTTGAAGTTACAAACAATGCAAATAGAGTGAAATTGTTTCAACACTGTTGAATATGTTCTTTTAAAAAATAAAAATAAAAAGTAAATACAAAATGTTATAAACATATTAAAGTTGTCACATTTTAAATTTTAAATGGAGCATTTAAAAAAATATATATATACTAAAGAAAGTCAATTTTTAAGTATATTATGTTTCAATTTCATGTAGAAATTTTGCAATCTTGACTCTGGCCAACACTAGAAAACGTTCTACATAGGATTTAAACTACATTGATTGTGTTTATCCATTGTATATATAATTCATAAACCTTAAGATGAGAATAGAGCCAAAACTTTCAAAACTAAAGCTTTGTAATAAGATTTTGATTTATTATAGTTTTGTGCAAACATTATTTTTCAATATTTATTAGTTTTATTTATATTTTTTTAAATATGATTTCCTAATTACGTTTTCACACTGTATTGATTGTATCTATACATCATATATATACTTTATAAACCTTAGGACAAGAATAGAAACAAAGCTTTCAAAATTAAGGTTATGCAATAAAACTTTGATTTATTATATTCATCACATTTATAGTAATAATTGTTAACTTCCTTTTTTAATATTTAATAGTTTTTTTTAAACAAAGTTTCTTAATTGTTTTTTGAATCGTCGATTTCTTTTACATGTTTCCAAAATAAATTAAACATTATTTATATCCTTATTTTCATGGCATTCCATTTTAGCACCTCATTTGTTCTATTTCTCGTAAATAAATTCCTATACATTAATATGTTTTTGTATTTCACTGGGTTTCAATGAGAAGAAGGATGCAAAAGAAGAATGATTTCTAGTTTTTTTTATGTATAAGTATGCGACAAGCATATAAAGAGCTTGTGATTATAGTTTTGAAGCAAATCAATGGCTACATGCATTATTATAAAGAAAAAAAAATGTAATTACTATGAATAATTGTGTATCAAAGATACAAATTTAAGTGATTTGCAAATTTTTGTTAATTTTAAGAATTTGTTTTTCAAAAGTGTGGAATTTTTGTACTTTGCCAATTTTTGTTAATTTTAAGAAATTGTTTTTCAAACTTTTATATTAACTGAAAAAACATTTTTTCATAGATTTTATAATCAATCTTAGGCTAATTAAATTTTATATTTTACTTTTTGATGCTTTGTCAAGACATGGATTACATTCTAGCTTGTAAATTTAGTATAGCCACTTTCAATCATAATAATTGTGTTAAAAGTAACAATGTCTAAGGTATTTTGACAATATGTTTCAAACTCTGTTCTCGGTTACATATGGATTAGATGTCCATTTAGTCTTTCGCTCCATGATTACACTATTGAATTGGTGTTATGAGTCTAAATTTTGTCCCATGAGCAATTATAGCTCTTCAACACGATAATACACCATACCAAATGCATAAATCACACCATCATTACTTTCATCTTGTCATGTGACCTCTCAGCAAAATTTGAGCCCCAAAAGCTTCACATATTGCCTAAAAATGGCAAGTGCAAATAATAGGCCAATTTCCTACACTGGCCCAAAGCATATGCTCACTGGATTAAGTGCACTCCCAACGCAAATAGAGGCCCAAAAAGTGCGCTACACCCTTTTGCACAAGATTTGGAAAAATCAAGATTTTCCTCCAAAAATCATGGCTTTGGACAGTTAGCACAAAGCTCTATAAAGCTCAAAATCATCAATTTCGAGATGAAAAACTAAGGATAACCAAAAAAAATCCACAAGAAAACAAACTCTTCTCCCTAATTTAACTCAAAGAAGTAGAGGGTTTTTCTAGGATTCAACTCCACAAGTCCATAAGAAACCATCGGAGGTCACATTATTCACTCCTCGAGGAATCTACTCTATTATTGCATCACTATTCATTTCATTACTTCATCATTCTCCCTTTCATTCCATCCTCCACTAAACAAAGTTATGATACCCTTTTCATGAGAGATTAAAAAGACCACTTCCTATCTCTCCCAACTAGCTTACAAGTACCAAGGCAAGGAGTCAAGAGAATTCAAAGGACCAAAGGACCCTACCGATGGAGCAGCTTGGAGACCATCTTGTCATCCTCAAACTATTCCAAAGGTTTATGCATTGTAACCCTACATTCATTGGTAAATAGAAAAGGTGAAACCACTCTTTATTGTGTGAAATCTCTTGTTTATGCACAGTTTATGAGTAGATTCTCACATGTCTTGATCCTTTTACCTTCACATGGTTAGTCATTTGCTTTCATAGCACTAATTTTTTTTGTTGTTTAAGTGTGCAACCCTTAGATTAGGTTTATGTGAACCCTTGGTGCAAGAATCCATCAAAATATTGGAAACTCCACTAGGGAGATTGATCCATCTTCATATTCTTGGTTGCATTAGTGCTCTTATCCTCCTCATTTCTACCTCTATTCTCTATGTTCTTCTCTTGCAGGTTCTCCTTTGATCTATATCTCAGGTTGTGAACCTTTTTGGCATGATCAAATCTCATAATCTTCCTAAAAAACCAACTCTCCCTTATTTTTTGTCTTATCATACATGTTTGGCCCCTATTCTACACTGGCTTAGTGAAGATGTCCTTCAGAGCAAGTGCGCTAGACCTTCTTCAGTGAAAATTTTCAATTTTCTAGTAAGATTTTGCTCTAAGTTTTATGTTTTGTAGTCCCTCAAGTTATTCACATATATCTCCATGTTCTACCTTTATTGTAGTACATTATTGCTATGTGCAAAAGGAATCCCCTTTGGACTCTTCCTTCGTTATTTCTTTCTATTTGATTGAAGGTTACATGGAACTTTTAGTTTCAATGGAGCAAGTCATTGGAAGCATTGGATCTAGAAATTCAAATCAATAGGTAACAAAGAGAACTTTAATCTTGTTCTTAGATTGTTGCTTCAATTTCGAAATCATTTATACTGAATCATTTTCTCTTACACATAGAATTTGAGTGAATCATCATTTTAGTAGTTTGATGAGTGAAGTTTTGAAAACATCATCGAATTTCATTTATTTCCAGCATTGTACTTGTGTTCATTAGTTTTTAAGTTGATATTGTCACGTGCACACATATCACACCTAAACACTATGTTTGGTTTATGCCGCCAAAGCTCACACTTAAGAATTTTCCTAACTTAAACCAACTTTAACCCCATTTGGTGGCCAAAAAAATCAATTGTTAGGATAAGTTTATGGGAATATGCATCAAAACAATTTTCTATGACTATTTTACTTTTGAAACGTAATTGTTGTCCATCTAGGGAGCTAAAGTCCTTTTGTATTAGATATGGTTTTGGCCAATTTAACAACAAGCCCATCCTTTCAAAGCACGGTGTGCCAAGAATAGGATTGAAGGTCTATTTGGGTCACTTTTCCCTCTTAGTAATGAAAATCCCCTACTTCATGGATTTCAACTAATGGTGCAAGAACCTATCATATGCATATAAGAAAAAGGTATACTAGTAACCAATGTATTAGGGATATTTACCTATGTGGACCTTATAAGTGAGGTGGATTTCACCACCCAATGCCTTGCAATTATAATTTTTTCTTGTAACTTCACTCACTCGCTGAAGTGGAACTCATCTCCCATCTTCAGTGAATGTTTTGTAGTACCTTTGCAACGTTTCTTCTTGTTTCTTGTGGTGAAGATAAGGTCCATTTAGATGAGAAACACTTGGAAGAGTTATTACTATTTGTGTGTATAAATTCCATGGGATAGAAGGTCATTTTATTTTCTAGGGAATGCTTGATTATTTTAATTCAATCATACACATTATTCACCACTTGAGCATTGTTTGCTTTCAAAATAAATTTGTATTCCTACATGATAACACTACATCATCCTCTTCTTCCCATTTTATACAAAATTGGACCCCCCATCAGAGTCATTATGACCATCCACCACTCAAAGGGAGTAAAAAGAAGACCAAACACTATAAGCACCCATCACACAGGGGCAATACTAGTAATATTGGGGGAATACAAATCTCCACCAAAACTCTAGTTGAACCAAGCATAAATGTACTGCTCGTACTTGGACCAATTATCCTTGCATTCTTTGTAAGCTTTATGGCCACCCACTCCATCGGTGCCTTGACCTCAATGTTGATCTAATCCAACTAGTGCATTTATAGCATGCACAATGTGATAAACCCAATGGACTCAACCTACTTCCTCACACTTCCCAACCCCTCAACATGAAACTAGTGTTTGATTATCTGAAATTTCTCAAATCTCGACCTTGGAGGTTTATCCCTCAAAAGGGAAACGAATTCTCCCACCAAATATACTCCATGGTCAACAGCCATTCATACAGATCAAGTGGAACCCCTTCCACCTCTAATGTCACAATGCTCACTAGACCATATCCTTCTAAAGGAAATGGAAATTCTTACCAAACTTCATCACAGGTCATCATCTTTGATTGAGACATACTTACCCATAACCATCTTCAATTTTCTACCCGATTTGAAATACAATTCAGTGTGAAAATTGTTACTATTAATCAATGTATTGTAGATGATGGAGCCTCCTCATGTGCTATGTCATATTTGGCTTGGAGACATCTAAGCTCTCGCTCTCTCATTCCATTAACAACTAATTTATGAGCCTTTGATGGTAGACTATGTTTCTCCTTAAGGATCTTCCCTAATCTTCTGATTGAATTAGGTGGTAAGGATATTGTGGTTGACATTGCTATCGGGACCAATCCAATGGATTGTAACATCCTATTGGTTCATTATTACATCTATGCCATGAATTTTTTGGTGTCTTCACTCTTCTAGGTCATGATATTCCCCATGAGGGACACATCACCACCATTGATCAACTCTCGTACTGTGATCCCCTGTCACATACTTCCTAGGTGTTAGCACTTAGAATTCACCCTTTGGTTGTAGAAGGATAATCCTAAGGTTTAGGAGGAAAGCAGGCTTCTTTCCTACCAGAGAAGGCTCTCTCAAAAGATGGATACAATGACCAGGAATATTTTTACACAAGCTGATTTAAAGATTATAATGGCTAAAACAATATGGTTTCAATGGGCAGGGAGTCATAATCATAAGATATAAAAGATACATAGGGCTTTCACAATAACAATCTTTTCACAGAGGCGGGATAGTTATTCTTTCATGGCCAAGTTCTTGATTTGTAGGTGATAAAAGAAGAAAATGAACAGTCCATTAATATGGGCACAACAAGGTGAATCCAATATTAAATTTAGATGAAAAATGAATTGTGAATACTTGAAATCAATAAATTAGAGCATAAAATATGAATTCTAATCCATTATACACTTATTTCAAGCATGAAAGAACACATAATGGGAAAAAGATAACAGGAAAAACATCCACGGGAGAAAAGGATATACAGACTATGAAGAAAATAACACGAGAATCTCTGCTTCCAAAAGGTTTCTTGCTTGGCTCTGCAACTCTTATTAGGCTTTTAGAATTTAGTACAAAATGCCTCTTGTTCTCATAAGTTTCCAACGTACCCTCATTACTTTGCAAAAAATTGCTTAAATACATAAAAAAATGCTCCATGAGCTTCGAATAACTGTTTGCATTCTAAAAATAGAAATTTCATAACAGTTTTGTCAAAAGTTAAAAACTAACTAGTTAAAAACATAGAAAATGTTTTCAATCCACATTATAGTGGATCTTGGTATTCCTCCACTGGCATATTCTGGACACCTGTCTTCATGGGAAATTTAACTTCAGAAGCCTTCCTAAAACTTAAAAAGTGTTCATGTTCTACAATCAACTTCTGTCTGAAGAATTCTAGAGCAAATATATTTGATGTTAGAAATGCAGGCAATATGTATGGCTCATGAACAAAGCCATAAAATCTAATGATAGTGTGATCTTTCAAAAGAAACCAATCTCCAACTCTAGCATCTACACTGAATTGTAAAGTATCCTACATCTCTGGTAACACTCTGGGTAATTGTTTCTGAAATATTAACCTGTACATTTCTGACATGATAAGATTCATATAATTGAAAGTGTTGTTTCTGATTTCGGATGTGAAAACAATATCCAGGAACTGTAAATTCTCTTCATTGAAAAACAGGAACATTCTGACCAAATATGCTTGAAATCTGAAGTGTCTCGTCACGTGGAAGTTTACTAACTGAGAATGAATATTCTCAGCTAGAAACTCATCAAACTTAAGGCAAGGCAACTGAATGTTGAAATGGTGTTTATCTATCCTAAACAACAGACTGAAAAGGGTTTCTGAGACAAACTTATCAATATCTAACCCTAGAAACTGACTCAATAGTGGAAAAACCCACTAATATTCTTCATTAAAGAAATCAATACTCAAGGGAAAATGTTCATTCTCGATAGAAAGATTAGGTTTTAGGATTTTGGAGTAAAAAATTGCTTTTCTTGCGGTGAAGCTTGTCTAAACTGTTCAATTAAGGTCTCTTAAGCAAAGTCTTCCAAATTCTGAAAAAACGACTTGGGAAATTCTAAGGAATTTATGACTGTTTGGGAATTTATAGAAAAAAAGGATTTTGGACCTACTAGAATCCATTATCACACACTCAGAATGAGAATAGTTTGACACACACCAGTTAACAAAATCTGGGAAATTTAGGGTTTGCTCCGGACAAAAGTGATGAAAAAGGGACTTATGTACACTAGGCAAGTAAATTCCCTATTCATCTAAGACCTTTAACCTATTTTTTATACTTCGTACTGAACCAACTAACAATATCGTATCATATACGTCCCCATCCCTATCTTCGAATATTTCTTCCAATTTATTGAATCCTTTAACCTACTTCTCTATTTCTTCCTCTTTTTCCATTTTAAAAATCAACAAGCGGTCATAAATGCGTGGACTACCTGGTATACGACGTTTGGAAAGGCATATCCTGACTCAAATTTCGCCGACATAGACAGGTTCCCCTCTTATGCGCTAGAAAACAAGTATCTTCATCTTCCCGTGACTATTCCTTTATATTATCTCTTTAAAAATCAACCAATAAGTCTTGATCATCGATCTTATAGCCCTTTTCACCTACGTCGTTGATCTCATCAAAGAACACCTGGAAAAATTGGTTTCAGGATCGTGAAGTGTGGTTTTTCGTAACCACTTCTCCGCTAGCGGAATGCTCCTTTGTTAGACACGTGGTAAGTGGTATGTATTCCGCTACCGCTTACCTCATTTTCCCTCGGTGCTACTCTCGAGCGCGAAATAATTGTGAGCCATAGATCTAACTCCCCTTTAATTTTCAACTGTTGATCGATCTCTGAACTTGTGCTCCATTTAATATTCCCTTCCGCTTTTTCCAGATTATTTGCCCGCCATCGATCACGCACACCTCGTCTTTCCGCTGTTGATCTATGTCAAACTTTAAGGTTTGGGTCTATTTAGTTTTAGGATGTCTGCCACATTTTTAACCATTCTGCTAAATTAGAGGTTCACTAATCTATTTTAGAGACTCTCCAATACTCTTTCTACCAAATTTGGGTAATTAGGCCAACTCTAGGAACTTTACCCAATTTTTATATTCTATCTTTTTCATTGGCATAGGACTAATTCTGTGTCAACAACTGGCTCTATCTGGGGATGATATAATCCCTACGAGGTATCAAAGAACCTTGTAGACCAAGTACCCATACATTGGGGTGCTCCCAACCTTTAACCTACTACAACCTACAAACTGTGACGTGTAAGCCTTTCCAATTCTGCGACTGAATCCAAACTGTAACTGAAAACTGAAATTGCTTGAAATCAACCTGAAACTGAACTGTACATGCTGAAATATGCTCAACTGTGAGCTTATTTACACTTCTACCTACCCTACTTTACTGAACACAAGAGATCAATCAAGTGATGCAAAAGTGCCAATAAATCCAATCAATTAGCTGCTCAAACAATCAGACTCCTTCACTGTGCTTGAAATAAGTCAATGACGAAAAATATAACAACATAGGAAACCGATGATACTCTTTATTTTCACAGTGAAAACATGGCTGCAAATTTAAAATGAAAAATATTTCCATATATTCATCTATAGGATCATAAAAGTCATGGATGTTTTGTTGATTCCTGAAGTACTCTACAATCTGATTATTATGCATGGATTCTTCACGTGTATCTTCTACTTTAACATACTGTTTCAAGCATGGGTCGTAAAACTCATTTCCAGACACAAAACATTTCTGGTCCTCGACAACTAAAGACAACTAAAAGGAGTGTTCAAAAGATAAGTTTTGATAGTGAAAGTCTTGGGACTGAATTTGATCCTCTAGGGCCTCAAGATATTCCTCGAGTTTTTCAACAAACTCTTCTAAGAAATTGATCTTATCTTTAGGAGAACATTTGCACTGATTTAAACACATAGGTAAAAACTTTGAGAATGTCTCTTCGATTTGGTCATCATCAAACATGTCAAAATATTCTTTAAAACCTTCAACAGAAACAGGATTTGCCACATACCCTTTCATCTTGATTGATAAGATAACCGGATCAACACTTCAAACTCTAAATTCTTTGATAGTGGAGTCGCCATGAAAATTCTGAAATTCCAAAAGTGAAGTCGCCAGGGAAAAATACAACCAATACTAAATATCAAAATTCTTTGCGCACATAAATCTGATTGCAATGTCGTTCTTCCCAGGGAAAATTTGAACCTTCGTTTCCCGACAACGGCGCCAAAATGTTAGCACTCAGAATTTTCCCTTTTGGTTGTAGAAGGATAATCCTAAGGTAACTATTTCAAACAAACCTTTAGGAGGAAAGCTGGCTTCTTTCCTACCAGAGAGGTCTCTCTCAAAAGATGGATACAATGACCAGGAATATTTTTACACAAGCTGATTTAAATATTATAATGGTTGAAAAAATATGGTTTCATTAGGCATGGATTCATAATCATAAGATATAAAAGATAGACAGGGCTTTCACAATACCAATCTTTTCATAGAGGCGGGATAGTTATTCTTTCACGGTCAAGTTCTTGATTTGCAGGTGATAAAAGAAGAAAATGAACGGTCCATTAATATGGGCACAACAAGGTGAATCCAATATTAACTTTAGACGAAAACTAAATTGTGAATACTTGAAATCAATAAATCAGAGCATAAAATCTGAATGCTAATCCATTATACACTTATTTCAAGCATGAAAGAACACATAATGGGAAAAAGAAAACATGAAAAACATCCACCGGAGAAAAGGAAATACAAACTATGAAGAAAATAACACGAGAATCTCTGCTTCCAAAAGGTTTCTTGCTTGGCTCTGCAACTCTTATTAGGCTTTTAGAATTTAGTACAAAATTCCTCTTGTTCTCATAACTTTCCAACCCTCATTACTTTGCAAAAACTTGCTTAAATACATAAAAAATGCTCCATGAGCTTCGAATAACTGTTTGCATTCTAAAAATAGAAATTTCATAACTGTTTCGTCAAAAGTCAAAAACTAACTAGTTAAAAACATAGAAAATGTTTTCAATCCATATTATAGTGGATCTTGGTAATCCTCTGCTGGCATATTCTGGACACCTGTTTTCATGGGAAATTTAACTTCAGAAGTCTTCCTAAAACTTAAAAAGTGTTCATTTTCTACAATCAAATTATGTCTGAAGAATTCTAGAGAAAATATACTTGATGTTAGAAATGCAGGAAAGATGTATGGCTCGTGAACAAAGCCATAAACTATAATGATAGTGTGATATTTCAAAAGAAACCAATCTCCAACTCTAGCATCTGCACTGAACTGTAAAGTATCCTACATCTCTGGTAAAACTCTGGGTAATTGTTTTTGAAATATTAACCTCTACATTTCTGACATGATAAGATTCATATAATTGAAAGTGTTGTTTCTGATTTTGGACGTGAAAACAATCTCTTGGAACTGTAAATTCTCTTCATTGAAAAACAGGAACATTCTGACCAAATATGATTGAAATATGAAGTGTCTCGTCATGTGGAAGTTTACTAACTGAGAATGAATATTCTCAGCTAGAAACTCATCAAACTTAAGGCAAGGCAACTGACTATCGAAATGGTGTTTATCTATCCTAAACAACAGACTGAAAAGGGTTTCTGAGACAAACTTATCAGTATCTAACCCTAGAAACTGACTCAATAGTGAAAAAACCCAATGAGATTCTTCATTAAACAGATCAATACTCAAGGGAAAAGGTTCATTCTCGAGAGAAAGATTAGGTTTTAGGATTTTGGAGTAAAAAACTTGCTTTTCTTGTGGTGAAGCTTGTCTAAATTGTTCAATGAAGGTCTTCCAAATTCTGAACAAACGACTTGGGAACTTCTAAGGCATTTCAAACTGTTTGGGAATTTATAGAACAAAGGATTTTGGACCTACTAGAATCCATTATCACATGCTCAAACTAAGAATAGTTTGATGCACACCAGTTAACAAAATTTGGGAAATTTAGGTTTGCTCCGGACAAAAGTGATGAAAAAGGGACTTTTGTACACCATGCAAGTCAATTCCATGTTCATCTAAGACCTTTAATCTATTTTTTATACTTCGTACCGAACTAACTGACAATATCGTATCAAATACGCCCCCATCCCTATCTTCGAAGATTTCTTCTAATTTACTGAATTCTTTAACCTGCTTCTCTATTTCTTCCCCTTTTTCCATTTTAAAAATCAACAAGCGGTCAGAAATTTGTGGCTTACCTGGTATACGAAGTTTGGAAGGCATATCCTGACTCAACTTTTATAGGTTCCCCTCTTATGCGCTAGAAAACAAGTGTCTTCATCTTCCTGTGACTATTTGTTTATATTATCTCTTTAAAAGTCAACAAATAAGTCTTGACCGTTGATCTTCTCACCCTTTTCACCTCCACCATTGATCTTATCAAAGAACACCTGGAAAAAGTGGTTTCAGGATCGTGAAGTGTGGTTTTCCGTAACCACTTCTCCGCCAGCAAAATGATCCTTCGTCAGACATGTGGTAAGCAGTATGTATTCCGCTACCGCTTACCTCCTTTTCCCTCGGTGCTACTCTGGAGCACGAAATAATTGTGAGCCATAGATCTAACTCCCCTTTAATTTTCAACCGTTGATCGATCTCTGAACTTGCCCTCCATTTAATCTTCCCTTCCGCTTTTTCGAGATTATTTTCCCTCCGTCGATCACGTGCACCTCGTCTTTCCTCTGTTGAGCTATGTCGAAGTTTCAGGATGTCCACCACATTTTTAACCATTCTGCTAAATTAGAGGTTCACTAATATCTTTTAGAGACTCTCCAATACTCTTTCTACCAAATTTGGGTAATTAAGCCAACTCTAGGAACTTTGCCCAATTTTTATATTCTATCTTTTTCATTGGCATAGGACTAATTCTGTGTCAACACTATGATAGAATTTCAAATTTAATCCCTCTCATTGAGTCCATGCACTATATGTTCACCTCCATTAAATGTGAAAAATTCATTCGCGTCGTATGCGAACCCACAACTTTAAAACTACCTACTCACCATTGTGACCAAGAGGATAGGAAAACTTACTCACTCTTGAGAATATATGCACCTATTTCATCCCCCATTCAAAAAATATACCATGTTTACTCAACCACATTCTTCATGGAATATGAATACTTGCTTGAAACCAATCCTAGTGATACCCCCATCTAGGTTCTCCTATTGAAAATATGTAGGGTCCAAATCCGTCAATCAGTATGCCTTCTAATTCCATCTACCTTGGTTCTATCAATGTTCCATTTCATACAATATCACCCCTTAAGATTTATAGGGATTCTATGGAACCTTATTCCATGTTTATTGATAATTCCCCTATACCAAATACTATCAAACATTCTATGGAATCAATCCCTCCTATAGATGCCATACCACCTAACGAATCTGATACACTATTTTAGATCCTCTTCTATGGGTTCCCTTTAGTAAAATGCCTACTTTTTTACTTTTGGTCCATCATCTTTGTTATTTGGTAGTAACCTTTTCCTCAATATTTACATAATGATGCTAAGGGAAATACCATTTCTCTCCCTAGTCCCATAAGACATCATCCATAGAACAGTATAGACCAACATTATCCTTCATGTTGCCTTGTCTTTCCAAACATCATTTTATTACTAGCCACATGGCCTAATCAACATGATACACCAGCTAGCTCCATTGCTTCATATGGGGAGGACCATTTAGTTGTTGTTTCTTCGGTTATACCCCATATAGGTGATCTATCCTCCTTCAGAAGTGCCTTCTTTGGGAACTCTTGTTCCCTGGCCTCCTTCAAGAGCGCATTCCTTGGGAACTATTGTTCCCTAACCTCCTTTAGTATTTCCTTCCTTGATAACTCTTGTTCCCTTGCCTCCTTAAGGAGTTCCCTCCTAGTGAACTCTTGTTCCTTGGCTTCCTTCAAGAGTTTCATCTTTGGGAATTCATTGTTACCTAACCTCCTTTAGGAATGTCATCCTTGGAATCCTCTATTTCCTATCCTCCTTTAGAGAGTTCCATCCTTGAGAATTCATCATTCCTTGGTCTCCTTTAGGAGTTCCGTCAATCATTATTAATCTAGGACCATTTGTTTTGTGTCATTTTTCAATGCATATATCCCGAACTAATCCCCCCTTGGGGCATTTTTTTTAAAGTAAACATATTTAAATTCCATGTACATCATTATATTGTGGTATTTCTTTAAATGGGTGTAGGATACGACCATAACAAGCTACACATGTTAATGGTTACAAATAACCCTTTAAGTATCATTGTTAACCTATGTATATAGATAGATGCTCCCCTCTTCCTATATTGCATAAACCTTGTTGGAAACCCTAATTCCGTAAACCATAGGATTCCCCTTGTTTGGGAGAGTGGTCTAGCCTTGTTCACTTATTGCATTCTCCCTTACCTAGTGGTAGATGTCCACCATTACAGGTGCTTGAGTTTATAGGTGCTTGAGTTTAGTGACCCTTTGCTTTTGAGCACTCATACTGTTGTTTATCCCCTTTAGGATTGAGAGTCATTAGAGTTTGAACCCATAGAGTTGGGCCTCATGTCCCTCATTATCTTTCATTGATCCTACCCCTATAATCCTTAGAAATACTTCTTCATGGTTGGTATATCACAATTGAAATAATAAAGTATCATGATCCCCCCCATATCACACATATTGTGGCATTGATATACATTTATTAGCCTTCGTCTCATCAACCCTCAAGGAAATTTCCACTGGTACCCTACCCTTACTCAATTCCATTAAATGATATCATCTCTTCCATTTGATTGTACACACATGGCACTTATTTTCTTGCCTACCTAAAAATTTCCTCCCCAAAGGAATAAATCAAGTATGCTCCCTAGCATACCATTGGATTACTTGATCGTGCTTTCGAGCACACCATAGATCTACTCAACTATGCTTCTCATTCAAAATTGAGTTCAGAACATGTGTGAGTTGCACCAATCTCAGGAGGGAGTTTCCCTTAAAGTAGCTCCCTACATGTTTTCCATTGATATTCCAACACCCCATATCAGTGCAAGTGGCTTCACTTTAGCCACATGATTTCCCCTTCAAAAGACTCCCCATAGCTATCTTGTTAGCTTGCACATTCAAAGCAACTATGGATTTCACCGATGGTTTTCTTGTCTGAAATGATGCAACTCTCCTTTGACATCCATTTTGTTCTGATAATACATATACCTCGTTATCCATAAGTACATCAACATAACCATCTTTATTCCATTGTCCCACTATTGTATATTACCATGGTCTCCCATTTACCCTCCATTTACCATGATACATTTGTCTCTATTATTGACTTGACTACACTAAGTCTTAGTCCCTATTGTAACACATTGAGACATCTCAATGAGCATGGATATACCCTACTTATCTGTATTGAGATCTCATTCACTACTCACCTCTTTGATTTGTTGGTTGTGCAAGTGGTTCTCCCGAGCCCTCTGTGGGGCAATTCTACTTCTAAGATAACTCCACTCCTTCCTTGGTACACACCCTTTTTCCATACAAAAGAAACTATCATGTATTTTAGTCATATAATCAACTCTTAACCTCATACATCAGGGGGAAACTATTATCAAATATCTAATGCTTCTCCCAAGTGTAATTTAGATCACTTCAACACAATAATACAACATACCAAATACATAAATCATACCATCAGTATTTTCATCCCATTGTGTGACCCCTCTTAGCAAAATTTGAGCCCCAAAAGATTCACATATTTCCTAAAAATGGGTAGTGCAGATAATAGGCCAGTTTCCTGCGTTGGCCCAACATAGATGTTCAATGTATTTAATATGCTCCCAATGCAAATAAAGGCCTGAAAAGTGTGCTACCCCCTTTTGCACAAGATTTGGAAATATTAAGATTTTCCTGCAAAAATCATGGCTTTTGAAAATCAACACAAAGTAGTGGAAAGCACAAAACATCAGTTTTGACATGAAATGCTAAGGATAACCAAAAAATCCACACAAAAAAAAGTTTTTTTCCCTAATTAAATTCAAAGAAGGAGAGTATTTTTCTAGGTTTTAACTCCACAAGTCCATAAGAAACCATGAGAGCTCACATTATTCACTCCTCAAGAGGATTCTACTATAATATTCCATTACTATTAACTTCGTTTCTTCATTATTCTCCCTTTCATTCAATACTTCATTGAATAGAGTTATACTACCATTTTCATGATATATTAAGAAGAGCACTTCTTCCAATCTCTCCCATCTAAACTATAGGTACCAAGGCAAGGAGTCAAAAGCATTCAAAGGAGAAAAAGATTCTCTCTATGGAGCAGGTTGGATACCATCATATCATCCTCAAACTACTCCAAAGATGTATAGATTATAAACCCTATATTCATTGGTAAATAGCAAAGGTTAAACCATTCTTTATTGTGTGAAATATCTTGTTTATGCACGATTTATGAGTAGATTCTCACATGTATTGATATCTTTACCTTTACTTGGTTGTTCATTTTCTTTCATTACACTAATTTTGCATTGTGTATAAGTGTGCAGCCCTTAGATTAGGTTTTTGCTATCCCTTGGTGTAGGAATCTGTCACCATATGGTCATTTAAGATGAGCTTGATTGCACCACAAAGTTCATATGACCATTTTGATAGAATATGGGAGAATAGACATGTTTCCATACCCACCAAAATTGTGACTAAATATTCTTCTAACATCAACAAGTGGTACATATTTATACATCAAAATTTCCCTCAAGATAGAGATACTATCTTAACCAAACTAACATAGTAGTGTGATAATATCTCAACCACACTAAAAATATGACAACTTGTTGGAGAGAATCTCTCACTCCAACTAATATAACAACCTCCTAACAATTACCAGTTACAATATTATCATGGGTCACACATTGAAGCAAGTATGAGTTCTTCAATCCAACAACCCCCTTAATGAGTACAATTTTTACCAATATCCATCAAGTTAGGTCTTCATCGACTTCTTTCACCAATTCGATGCATCAACTACTCCATCATAAATTGAAGAACCTCTTGATCAACAAAGTCTATATCTACTCCAACCTGGCTCTTACATCTCATATCTTGATAATGTAGACATCACCAAACTGTTAAATTCCATATAAATTAACAACCATCCACTAGAATACATGGGTATCCAATCACTGCAACTACTAGTCTAGCAGGATGTCCTTTAGATACATGGTCCATTCAAATTCTTGATGGGATCCCCTTGAATGTACACAAAATTTTGGTTTCTAGGTGAAACAAACCTCATAGAGTCCACAACCAACATGGTCCACTCATAGATAATTTTAGCGGGTACACAACCCACTCCTAAAGCATCTAGCTGACACATAACCCACTTCTCAAAGTGTTTACCAACTCCATAATAAAGGTTACCGAACAAGTTATCCAAAGCATGAAGGGTACATGGAAAAGGGATATGCATGTCAATCCAGGTATTACAATGATATTCCCTTTACATGTTGCATAGATACAAATACAAACAATTAACATACTCCATCTCATGGAGACATTAGGTACAATCTCAAAGCTTTCACAGACCAATACATAACATCCCAGACTTGTTGCAAAAACAAGATATGATTCACATTTCCATGTGGTTATTTCCTTTATTAAACACAATACACAAACTTTGTCCAATGCCATCTAATCTCCACTACTGCCACAAGCACTATCACCAACATCCTCAAACTCTCTGTTGCATCTTTGGCATCTTGGGTTCAATTATCATCTTAGATCTTCTTTGCTTCACCTGTCATTTGTTGGAATCACAAATTCCAACAAAATAACTACACTTCCATATTGAGGTAGCTAAGTTCAATATGTTTACTAACTTCAATGGGTCCAAGATGTATAAATTACCAAGAATAAACTCAAAATTAGCGAGGCTTCCAAAGAAAATTTCACCGTCACTAGCATTCACAAGAACTATATCCAAAGAGTTAACCATGCTCTTGCATGGCACATGCCAACAAATATTTGATTTGCACAATGTTTCCACCCATTTCACAAATTTAACATGTCTAATGGTCATCAGATGAGGCACCCTTTCAGTTCTTTGTCCAGTACCCTTCAAGTGCCTCTAATGGCCATCTTCGGTATTGGGATTCTAATGTTGTATGAATTCCCCTTGAAATAGTTCTTGTCAGAAAGATATATGTTGCGCAAATTATTGATGTCCTAGATTTGGGTGGGACTGAGGCCCGAAAAATATAAAACGGATTCAATCCAACTTAGCTCCTTGCAATCTAAATCCTCGATACTGAGATATGGAAACAATGTGCTTATGGATTTTAGTGCATTGGTTATAGGTTCTAGGGACATTCCCTTGAATGATGTGCTTATCCCTTCCTTGATACCGAGATATGGAAACTGTGTGCTTATGGATTTTAGGGCACTAGTTTTAGGGTCGAGGTAAATTCCCCTAAACGATGTGCTTATCCCTTCATCCTCAGCTCTTAGGAGATTTGATAACAAATGCAATATCTCCCCCATCCTCATCCACTTCAATTTTCATCCTAATGAATCTATCCATTCCCATGTATTCCATAGTGAGTGCCTCTACAAACATGCGCGTCAACAAAGTCACTATAAATTTTCTCCCAAAAGATGATACAACATTCCAAGCCTTGAGATTCAAATCTCCTAGAAAGAATTTTGGGAGAATGGCCCATGACACACCTTCGATCTTAAAGGCCTTGACCATGGTTGTGGATATATAATCATGATATCAGAGACCCAATGGTAGATAAACTACGCCAAGGGCACTTCCAAGATCAGGACCAAGGATCAAATCACATTGGATGCCTCAAGGAAAACAAGTAGGAAATAGGAAAAAGGATTGGGGACTCATATCAATGCACCACACAGTTTAGAATCTACAATTTGCATTTATCTATAGTGAAATATCCATTTGTAGATTACAAGGGCTTCTTCACCATCTCTGCATTCTTTCTGCACACATTAAATTATTTCCTTTCCCTACACATGCCCACTGTCAAGGATTCGGTGCCCCAGGCACCTTACTGCACGCCACTTTCCCAAGAGCACGACTTGGGAGCCTCTCGTGTCCGCAAGGAAATGGGACACTTAGTCAAAATAATCTAAGTGTTGGTCCATTGTGTGGAATCCCGATGGAAACATGGGCGTGCAACCAAGACGAGGGGAGCACATGCCCGCAACCAAGTCACCCATGGCATGGCAAGCCAGGGCGCGTCACCCACCAGGGAGTCCATCACACGGTTGGGTTGTTCAACGAAGACAGAAGGGCGTGTTGAGGAGACGCGCACAACAAGGAGAGTCCAATGTAAGGTTAAGTGGGAGCTTCGGCAAAAACATGTCGGGAGCGCGGGCACAATGACCAAGTGGCTTGGCATAAGTGGGCACACAGGCTACAACGAGTGGACAAACAAGTGGGTCAAAGAGCTCCAAGAGTGCGTGCATGCCCACACCCAAGAAGGATGGCACCTCGACTTGGGAACTCCGCAATGGAGTAAATGAGAAGCAAGATGTCCAAGGAAGGTTTTGTTGGGCACATGAAGAGGTGGACGTCAATATGATTGGACGCACGGACGTGGCATGGTTTCGGAACCGGTCGGCTTAAGGGCACACTTCCGGGAAAGATGGAATCAATGTGGGACCAAGGAACTCGAAAGAGGGGCATCGGCCAAGTGATGTGCGGCCCTTGGTGTGGGGGCACACCTATATAAAGGACGCGGATAGTTCAACCAAGAAAGAGAACAAGAAAGGGAAAAATCCAAGAAGACAAGGGGTCTGAGGAAAACAATAGGTATAGGCAAGGAAGTTTGGCCAAGGCAGAAACGAATTTGGGCATCCGCAGTAGGTAGGTAGGCAAGCCACAGTAGCTTGCACCAGCCAAGGAGATAGTTTAGTTTTGGGTTTTGAGTTCTTCTTTGTAATTTTGCTGCACGTCGGGCTTGTTTGTGTCATAGTGGGAGCTCTGCCGGTTTGGAAACTCTATCTATGTAATTCATTCTTTGTTATATAAAATTCGGGGTGAGCTTGTTGTGCTGCCCCACCCATATTCTTGTCTCTTTTGCTTTACTTGTTAGATTGTGTATACATGTAAATGGCTAAGTGTTGAATGCTACGATAACATGCTTAATGAGTAAACACAAACATAGATAAGTGTATAAGTTAGCTTCCGCTAGGTTAAGGTGTAGTCTGCTGGAAAACACCCGAGTTGGCCATTCCCTCGGGCAGTCTCCAAGAAGTGCAACACACCGCATTTAGCCAAGGAAAAATTGGGTGCTAGGCATGGTTGTGATAGATGGTATCAAAGCTTGGTCGAGTTCATTGAGTGAGCCGCAGAACCGAAGTTGTCGCAGGGTCGTAGTTGCAAAGAGTTTGAACAGGAGTTCGGTTGGCTCATATTTTGATTAAAGGAGATTGGGTAAGGCTCTGCAGTGGTGTTTCCTTGGATGGGGGCATCAAACACAACAAGTAAGTCAGACGGAACCGCAAATCAAGCAAAGGGGTTATCCACAGGTAAGCTTAGCAAGCTACAAGGTGCCACGAATTTAACAGATGTGAGACAGAGGCAAAACGCTTGGCTAGAGGGTTCGGTTGTGAGATCGTGGGAAGACACCAGAAGTGTGGACGTTGTTGCAAAAGCACCCAAGTGTGCCCTAGAAGAGTGCAAACCCAAAAAATATTGTATCATGGATGGAACGGGTTGGAGCACATGTGAAGTGTACCCAGGAAAGCTTAAACTTCCTTGGACCGTAGAGATGGAATTATCCATTACTCCCGAAGTTGGTACTTCACAAGAAGCTCAATCAGGAGAGCAGAACATGGAGAAGTTGCAGGAAATTATGTTATAAACCACGAAGGGATGTTGGGAGAAGATCAAGTGCGGAATGGACAAGGTGTTCGAGGACTTGGTTCTACAAGGAAGACAAGAAGTGCATCGGTTGCAGGATCTTTCAGACCAGGCAGCAACTTGGAAGATGGAAAGGTTGGAGTCATAGGACATTCGAGAGGAGACAAACTAGAAGCAACTAGAAGTGCAGAAGAAGAAATGTGTTTCCTACTACAGTTGTGAAGGGAACCATTATGCAAAGAACTGCCCAGTGAAGGAAGCATTTGCGCAAAGGGGACCAAATATACATTTGGCATCCATGAGGGTGTTGGAGACACCGTATCCTTCAGACGAGGTTTCGAAATCCATGAAGGCAGTGCAAGATTTTCTCAAAGAAACGACAGGGAGTCAAGACGTAGGCTTGCAAGAAAATCAACAAGGGGTGAGTTTCGTGGAAGCAACAATGAGTGGCATAAAATTTTGGGCATTGGTTGACACCGGTGCCACTCATAGTTTGGTGAGTAGCAAGACTACGACATCCCTTCACACTGCGATGGAGTTTAAAATGGCCAGGTTCAAAGTAGTGAACTCAGCCGTGAAGACAGTGACGGGAAGGATATGTGCAGCACCAGTGAAATTTGGAAGATGGCATGGCAATATGGACTTGGAAGTTGTTCTGTTGGATAATCACTTGGTGATCTTGGGACAAGACTTCCTACGATTAGCCTGTGCTGTGTCGGTTCCACATGCAGGTCTCTTGGTGTTCTTAGGTGAGTTCGGATCATGGAGCATGTCAATGATGTTGAGGAGCAGGTAGGGACATTGGCAGAGGATGTCCTCAATCTTATTACTTGAGGACCCTGGAAAGCCCACAGACATGCTCCAACGTAGCATGCAACAACAACAGAATTCAGTAAGGGAGAACAAGGCAAGTGCATCACAGAAAGTTAGTCATCCAGTGGCAAGGTTGGCTTAGTTAGCAAAGAGAGAAGACTTGATCAGACATAAGGTTGAGTCATTGTGCGTTTTGGTTGAAAATTGGCAGCAACATGGTGGTAAGTCGCAGCTTGCACCAACACCATCTAAAGAAGTCACCAAAAGAAGCATGCCCAGGAAATCGTCAAGCAGCCAAGATGACGATAGTTCAGTCAAGCCAAGTCTTGACAAGGAACAATGCGAGCAGGTGTTGGTCCAAACAAGTGAACAACAGGTTCAAGATGAAAATCGAAACACCAATGAAGATCTTCCATCACGAGATGCGGCAGGAATTGTAGATTTCGGGCGTCCATGCAATCGGTATCTCAAAACCTCAGTTGTCACAAGTAAATATGGAAGAAGTGGGGTGCCGTCCAAGTGAAGTGGACACTGTCCTTGCTTACTTAGAAAGAAAGCGTTGTTTGCACGAGACAACAGTTGAAGGAAAAACCAAGGAGGTTGAGGCAGAGTTAAGTATCCTTTAGAAGCAAGATCAGCAAGGGTTGGCAGCCTTAGACGAATCAATGCACCAAGGGGATTGTGGAAGAAATACAAGCTCACTATTCAAGGGAAAGAGCAAAGGTGCAAGAAAGAGATCCTGGAAAGGGGAAGCAACAAGTGGAGGCAGAGACAGTGCCTTCGAAAAGTTCACAAGATTGTTGCGTGAAGGTGGCAAACTTGAGCATGTTAGCATTCGAAGTTGCGGAATCCGAACTATCATAGGCTCGATTGGAAGAGCTTGGTTGCAACACGACATAATTAATAGAAGTTGTGTTGAAGTACTTACGCAAGGTCGGTTTTGAGGATGATGGGGGTGGCGGCCATTGGCACCACTCTCCACTTTGTCTAGTATGAAACAAACGTGTGTTAGCTCACTGCCTGTGGCGCAGGTGGTGAGGCCATAGGCTCCTTGGCAAGGTGGCCTTAAACAAATCAACCGAAGAAGAAAGAAAAAGACTTGTTGAGGGTGCATGTAAGCAACTCAGCAAAACAAGGAAAAGGAAACTTTGTCTAATGCAGCTGGCTTGAGGACGCTGAAACGAACAGGGGAAAGATGGTTTCAGAATGAAGAAGTTCATCTCATGGTGTTAGGTGCCACGGTTGGACTAGCTACCCAACTAGCTTAGCCAATGAGGTGTACAACGAATGGAAGCAGGAAGGAATGCATGGATTACCGGTTATAGAGTAAATGGGCAGAAGCAAAAACTATAGGATCTTATTTGGAAGCTCAACACTTGTGACGACAATTGTGGATCAACCAAGAGGTAGCAATGTAGAGGTGGTCATAGCAATGAAAGTTGCAACAAGTTTCCAAAACAATGGTTGTTGGAGACGTTGTCTGGATGAAAACAACTTAGAGTGGGGGAAGATGTCATGACCTCGGTGCCCCAGGCACCTTACCGCACCCCACTTGCCCAAGAACAGGGCTTGGGAGCCTCTCGGGTCCGTAAGGCAATGGGACACTTAGTCAAAATAATCTAAGTGTTGTTGGGCGGGCGCACAAAGATGGTCCCCATTTTCGTTGCAATGGGGGCGCGCTAGCGGAAAAAAAAATGTGGCGCGTATGCACCTAAGGAAGTGTGCAGGCACCTCTAGGTTTGGTACCGAACCAAGACGCGTGCACGTATATGGCGCATACGCATCCCTGGCGTGCATGTGTCCCTGGCATGTGCACGCAACAGTGGCATGCACACGTCCTTGGTGCATGCGCGCAACAGTGGCGCGCACACGCCTCTGTTAAAAAAAAAAAATAGTGCCCAATTTTCGCATTGTTCAATTGGCCAGCCGAGTGCGACTTGCACCTCCGCGTATGCATGACTTGAACCACCAAAGTTGCCCAAATCAACTTCAAAACCACCCCACAACACCCACTAACGCATCAATAGGGCGATTGATAGGTAAATATCAAGTTTTGTTTTCATTTTATTTATTCTTTGTATCAATTTTTTGATTTTTTTGTTTATTTAATTGTAAATAATTCTCAAATTTTGAAAACAATGATCCAATTTTCTATTGCAGATTGTAAACTGAGACAATGAGTGAACAAGATGTTAACCCCGAGTCCATTGGAACACAAGAAAACCCAAACCTTGGACCCAATGCCAAAGAAAACCGTGAACACAATCCAAATGCCGAACAAAACCAAAACCCACAACCTAATTTTGAACAAGATGACATTAACCACTATGTAAATGAAATGCGAGTGCACACTCGCGAACTTAGAAACTCAGGTGAACCATCTCGATTGTCTCTTGCCACGTCAATTGAGAACTCAATCGACTCCCTCATACATGCACACCAGCAATTGATAGACATGACTCAATTTAGAGCTAGGATGCGGGAGGACTACTCCACGGGCATATCCAAGGAAGTAATAAAAGATTTGAACATTTCAAAAGCCCAATTATATAGTATGTTCACTGAGCCGAAAACAAGCCAACCACCGAACATTACAAAGCCACATGTCTACATGGATTGGTGTCATTACCAACCGTGGAGGGACAATTGGATGCAGAGGTGGTTCATGGTGTACGATAAACCTCCCTACAATAATAGGGAGGTTCCACAGTACTTCCTTCGCCAACTGTGGGCTGAGTTTTGCCTCGGTTTACATGTCAACTATTTTGACATAATCGAGTTCCAGGGTGTTGGGCGTGGCTCTGCCCAAGATCGACCTGCTTCCAGGAGGAACCCACTGAGAGGGCCACCACCTCCGAGGCACGACCCCAACCCCTCTCCCCAGCCACCTCAGTTTCCCCATAAGTTTGATCAGATCGAGGTGGCAATGAGGAATGTTGCACGTGGTCTCCTCAGACACACCTCCTTTGTAGCAGCAACCACAGTGGAGAGGTCGGGTGACCTTGATAGAGATCTAGGTGCAAGGCCTTCACGACAGGGCCAGGATAGACCCATGACCGATAGTAGACATGCTGGGCATTCCAGTTCGACGGGGACAATGACACATCTTCATCCCCATTGCGGGCACACTTGCCCTGGCCCAATCGAGGGTTGTTATATGGATCAGGTCAGCAATTTTTTTAATGTGTTTTCAATCATCACTTTATAACTTGTAAAGTATTTTGAAAGTATTTTTGTTTGACTTAAACTATTATTTTAATGTACAGTTATTTAGAGCTGATACACTGAGATGGGAGAATGTAGAATCTCCCAACCTAGATGCAGCAACGGCAGCTGCAAATGAAATTGCAGCACCCCACACAGAGGTATTTTCAGTACATGACACAATTTTGTTATTACTTATGTCATTTATATTACTCAAATATTTATATTTATGGCATACACGTTGATAGTTCGTACAATGTTTTTGAATACCTTGATTTCCTAGATAATGACTTGTTTAACATGTTCATAACATGCATGCATTTTTTTGTCCACAGGTGTTTCGTGACTATGGTGATCAGCCACCCCCACCAGGGACTGGCACATCACCATATACAAAGGTGCAATGTGTAGTTATAAGCATGCTTTTAATTTGATTTGTTACGACTTACTATGGTTTAATTTATTGTTTGTTTACTAAATTGTGATATTGCAAATGTATATGTAGGTTCCACCAGCAGCTGTGTCTCTGCATTTTAGTCCTGTGTATCCACCCTCTCCCATGAGTCCCCCCCTCACTTTCATCTAGACCCCTCCCTACGTCCACCCCCTCCCTTCTGTCCATCCCCCCCTCTCCGACCATACTCCCCGCTCCATCCATCCTCCCCCACTCGCCCACCCCCCTACGTCCATACATCCCCCCCAATTTATCCACTCCCCCATGTCTATCCATCCTCCCCCATTCGTCCATGCCCCCCCCTTCCTTCCACCTTCCCCTCTTCATCCACAACCTCCCATTTGTCCATCCTCCTCCCTCCATGCAGGACTACCCTTCCATGCACCATCCCCCAACACCGTCCGTAGCCCTTTCCGTTTGATACCCTCTATCCTACAACTGGCAGGGGTTCATAGTCTGCATGGTCCTCCTTCACCCCATACCACCATGTCTTCTCCCACCATATCATCCCCACTTCCCGCCACTATTGTGGCATCTACTCTTCCAATATCCTCATCAGTATCTCCAGTGGTTGCCACTACATCTGCGCCCCCCCCCCCATCACTACATCGGAGTTGGTTGTCCGGCCATCTACTCCACCTGCTAGCCCAGAAGGCCAGCCATGTCCATCCTTGGAGGTGTTCACGGTGAGAATCAAGTTAATTTATGAAAATATTTTGATGCATTAACAAAAATTAATTTAAGCAATTATGACTTTTCAATGAAATGATTGTTTTAAATGTTGTAGGCTGGAATTGTTGAGAGGCTCCGCAGATCTAGGACACCTGCCCAACATTTCCCACTCATGTCAGAGGTGATTTATTTAAGATTTGAATTCTACATTTGTTTTACAAATGTGGAAAATGTTGCAAATGCTTGAAAATGATGATATCTTATATCATTTGTTCCAGATCCCAGAGAGACGGTCTACTCCTAGACGGACCAAGACCCGAGGCACCGGTAGCTCGAAGAGTAGGAAGATCGACTTTGGATCTGCACTTGGAAGAGACAGTGGTGGTCACAATGCTTGACACACCATGTGTTATGTACATTAGCCACGATGTGGCACTTTTGTGCACCAGTTTTGATGTACTTTGTATCTACGGCACGAGTTGCCATGTATTTTGTATCTACGGCATGAGTTGTCGCATTTTGTATAGGGCACGAGTTTCCATTGTACGTACATTGGGAACCGTGTTCCACTATTTGCCAGTAATTGTATATGTTTGGATGAGTTTTGTAGCCTCGATGTACATGGATTTTCAGTTATGTGATTTATATATCTCGTTGTCTAATGTGGTTGTCTCATGTTGTGTGTATCATGATGTGATGTTGTGTAAATTTGGGTTTTACCTAGATCTTAGAAGAGAAGTTGGATATCGTAGTTCAGCTTGGTTTATCTTTCCACATGTAAAAGCTTCTAACGGTATCTATGTTAAGAGAACATTGTAAACATAGGCTAACTCAAACAAAATCATGTGTGAGAATTAATCTAAAAACGAACGGAATAAATGGATGGACAAATCACACCTCATGGCACATAAGATATATATTGGGAACTTGAGTACTAGGAAAAGAACACTTAAAAATAGAAAATGTCCATTGTTGTCAAAAGGTTAAAATGAGATCGAACATGATTTTTAATAGCTCTACATAATGAGATCCAAAAAGGCCATACTCTACATAATGAAATGTCGTCACTAGTATTTAATTTGACCATTTTGGCCATTTAAGATCATGCAACAAATTAATAACCAAGTTATGGAATCATTTCGTAATCAATTGTCACCATACAAATAGGACAACCTTGAGCACGATGTATAGCTAGCTCATTAATTCTCACTCACAGATATAGCCACCCTTGATTTGATGACCATCACATCCACTACCATTTACAATTAGGACTTCCTTAATTTATCATTATGTGATAGCGATCTAATTTTATGTATGCATATATGTGTATAGTGGTTTGGATTCAAATGTATGCAGATGAATATATATATACAATGAAAATGATTTAATCTTTACATGTATTATAATTTAGGGCTAGATATTAGGATACATAATAGGGTTTCATTGTGATTAGAATACAAACTAGGGTTTATACTACCAACTAGGGTTTTTAGGCTAGGCTCTCGTGTTTCTAGGCTAGGATCCAAGCTCCAGGGTCACCATATTAATGTTTAATTCCACTATAATGTCATCATTCTCACCAATACCATGCCCACTACTACAATCACCATCAAGCCTCTCAATCCCACTTTGAACATTTCCCATACTTCCAAGTTAAAATTGATAGGTCTTGTTGCTAAAATCTTTTCACTTATCTATTCACATAGACAAATCCACTCTTGTGAAAGATTTGTTGTAGCTTGGTATGTGCAAGTTCACATGCAATAATACTTGAGAGATCATTTTACCCCATGATCCATGGAAGATTCATTGGAGTCATATGAACCTCATTGTCATCACCCCAACCATGGTCAAGACGCCAAGATCCATCCTTAGTAGACAAAACCTCCTGTTGGCACCCATACCACACTCAAAGATAAAACATTCTTTGAAAGGGCATGTTTTGGGGTTGAGGGAATCTTGATTTTTTTATAATCACACATGAGAGGTTCTTATAGTCAAATACATTGGATATAAATAAATTCCCCAACTCCTTCATCATCTTCATCATCATCTTCATCACCATCGCCATCATCATCAACACCTTCATCATCATCACCATCTTCATCATCATCACCATCACCATGACCATCAACCTCACCACCATCACCATCATCATCAACTTCACCATCTTCATCATCATCACCATCTTCGTCACCATCACCATCTCCATCTTTTGGATGCGAGATGGAACCATCACCATCTTCATCATCACCATCATCATCACCATCAACCTCACCACCATCACCATCATCATCAATGTCACCATCTTCATCATCATCACCATCTTCATCACCATCACCATCTCCATCTTTTGGATGCAATACGGAACCATCACCATCAACCTCACCACCATCACCATCATCATCAACGTCACCATCTTCATCATCATCACCATCTTCATCACCATCACCATCTCCATCTTTTGGATGCGAGACGGAACCATCACCATCTTCATCCTCACCATCACCATCACCATCAACCTCACCACCATCACCATCATCATCAATGTCACCATCTTCATCATCATCTTTGACCTCGTCATCATCACCATCTCCATCTTTTGGATGCGAGACGGAAGTTGGATGCTTCACTCAATAAAATGAACAGACGGTCACATCTCCCTATTGCTACCAAGGGGTACATATCTCAAGTGCCAGAATTAACTCAAGAAAAATATCAATAAGATTCAAACAAAATACTATCCAACCTCATGAAGTGCACTTGTTTCTATTTATATAGCTTTAGAGAAACCCCAAAACCACTTGCAAATACCATGGGACCTAAAATCCATGTAGAAAAACCATGGGGAGTAACATAACCCTTGATTTATTCAACATTGGCCACATTCAATGTACCATTAGACCACTTCCTCATGTAATTCACCCTACAAAAACCTCTTGGGCCTTTTCTAACCAACATCGATCATTTCCACAACCCAAGGTGTCGTCCTAACCACTTTTGATCATTTCTCTCCCTTCAAATTTGAATTTGGTCCAACCTTCATTATTCCTTCATTAGTGATCTCCACTAGCTTCCCCTATCTTAAGGAAACACTCTTTTACATCGGAGAACACTTCTATTTGCCCCCAAAACGTCCCTTATACTTGGTAAAACATTAATGCACCTCCCTTAATCATCATTTGGTCCCATTCACACCTTGGACCAACTTTTACATCAATTTAAATAATTTTCCTTAGGAAATTTTACCCCATTTTAATACAAAGGAAAACTTATGACAAATCTAAATTCCCAAATAAATTTACTTATATCCATTTGAACTTTGGATTGGGAATTTACTCTTCATGTGACCCACCTTGTCCATTTGGATCTAATTTTGCATTATTACTAACTGGGACGTCATGCTTTAGAAATTATTTGACCCTTAGCACCAATTTGACAAACTATCATGAACATGGCCAAGTGGTTCTAAAAGTCCATTGTGATCCAATGCAAAATTTGGGGACATGAAAATTCCTCCCCTCCTAATTTTTGTGTCCTCAAGAAACCATAACAAAAATGAGGGAGTACCATCACATCACTAATTGCCTCCAACCTTAGTGATGAACGAAGTCAGCACTATGTGGACCACACATGAACTCCATAAGATCCGACGTATGGGAAATCACAAGTGAACATTGAAGTGTGCATCAACTGTATCTTTGAAATTTACCCAACTACACCTTGAGAATCATCCTCTCAAAGCATCGCCCCATCTATTCCACCATCATACCATGCATATAGTGAAGACTAAATAAATATGCTAGGATCCCAAGTGATCCTCAAGAATACAAAGTGCAATATATATTCTCCTATGCAATGCATAAGAGTCACATGGAATTCATCATAACACCCTACAAGAAAAACATACGTCCATCCAAAAATATGTTTCCCATGTAGGAAACCATCACCATCTGATGCAAATATGAACCCATGGGGAAGAGAAGAGGCTTGCTTGGACTCAATCCAACCAACCAAAATGTGCTCCCAATGAGCTGCCAATGATCAACAATTCCTTGGTCCCACTGCTTGCGCACTCTCCTAGTGCGCATTGTCATCAAGAGCCAATCTAGCAAGTATGGGATGCCAGGGTACCAACACTTGTGCACACGATCAATACATAGTGTATCATCAAGAAATAACAAAGGATGTTGCTGCCAATAAGAATTTTCTCCAATCATGTATCTCTTCACCCAAGTATTGGATGAAGTTGGACTCCAAAATCAAATGAACTAAGCAAGGATCAAGGAAAATCATGAGTCTTCAAGTGAATGAAGTGAACATCATAGGTGCATCCATGTGTGTTAGAGTCATCAAATGAGAGCAATGGATACTTATTATGCAAAAGAGAATGTGGTGTACTCATCATAGAATCATCATGTAGTGTAGGAGTCTCACACTCCTCATATGGCACCAATAAAAAGAAACCCTTCACCGAAATTTATTTTGGATGTATGATGCAAGATAAGGAAGGGTAGGATGAAGGAATAGGAACCAACTCATCCTCCAAGCTGTGAAGTGCAAAAGTCTCATCCTTGGTTGGTTCACTTATCATGGGATTATGCAATTTCTCCAAAAGTGTGAAAGTGTCTTCAAGGGATGGATCCAAGGTAGTAGGACTGTGTGCCTCAAAAAGTGCAAAACTTGTTCCCTCCATAGGAAACTCATGCTCCAAAACAAGTGCTTGGCAATCCTCTACCATGTCATCACATTCATCAAGCACATGAAAACCAATATTTTTCACATGATCCATCATGTCATGAGAATCCTCCATAGAACAATGTGTACAATCAAAATAATAGGAGTGAAAATATGAACCTTGAAACATTACATTAAGTTGCTTAATATGGATCTTAGATTCTTCCAAAGAATCCTAGGTGGAAATTAAGTTTTGTTTAACTTGTCATTATCTTCATTAATATTCAAGTAGTCCCCATGTAATACATTAACAAGCTCAAATAAATCATTCCTTTTATAGAGAAAATACAAAAAGTTACCATTGATGATTCTCATCACTCTCTAAATCTTATCCATGTCTTCAAGGAAGGATGGATACTCCAATGAAGAGATTCTCCAACAAGAATTTGACACCAATGCATGAGTGTCATGGAGAATGTGTATGGCCTCTTGAATCTTTTTGTTGCTCATCTTGTGTGGCCCTTCAATGCAAGTAGGCTCATGAGATACATCCTCTTCCTCGATCATGTGATCAACCTCATGAAGTACAAGTGGTGAGGATGAGATTGGTCTTACTTCTTCTTCCACTGCTACAAGGTCTTCAAGAACATGAGAATGTAAGCTTGCAGTAGGATCTCCAATGTAGATATCCATGTCACCAACATAGAAAGAATGACATCCATCAGTAGATGTCTCACATGAACTTGAGAAATCTTCAATAATTTATCTTTGATCCATGTCTAGATGATCCTTAGCAGACCCTCACCCAAACCCTAGCACTAAGCCATCTTATCCATCCTCACCATCACCATCACCGTCACCATCAACGTCTTCATCATCACCACCATCTCCATCATCATCATTGACTCTAACTCTAACCCTAATTCAATTTCCTTCTATAACCCTAGACCTAACCCTCACCCAAACCCTAGCACTAAGCCATCTTCTCCATCCTCACCATCACCATCAACGTCTTCATCATTACCAACATATCCATCATCATCATTGACTCTAACTCTAACCCTAATTCAATTTCCTTCTATAACCCTAGCCCTAACCCTCACCCAAACCCTAGCACTAAGCCATCTTCTCCATCCTCACCATCACCATCACCATCACCATCACCATCAATGTCTTCATCATCACCACCATATCCATCATCATCATTGACTCTACCTCTAACCCTAACTCAATTTCCTTCTATAACCCTAGCCCTAACCCTCACCCAAATCCTAGCACTAAGCCATCTTCTCCATCCTCACCATCACCATCACCGTCACCATCAACGTCTTCATCATCACCACTATCCCCATCATCATCATTGACTCTACCTCTAACCCTAATTCAATTTCCTTCTATAACCCTAGCCCTAACCCTCACCCAAACCCTAGCACTAAGCCATCTTCTCCATCCTCACCATCACCATCACCGTCGCCACCATCTCCATCATCATCACCACCATCTCCATCATCATCATTGATTCTACCTCTAACGCTAACTCTAACTCTAAATCCAAGTTCCTCATCAAAGCCTCGATCATCATCATCTTCATGACCATCGCCATCACCATCACCATCATTGTCAACCTCTTCATCATCATCATCATACGTGCCCGGTGGAAGATTTTCCAGAGTTGACCCCCACGTGCAAAAATTGCATAATCCCTCACTAAGCAAAACCCTAGTTTCCAAGATGGACATACAAGATGAGGGTGGGGCCACTAGGCCGGAGGGGAGGGGCACCCCTAGCACTATACCGGCGTGCTGAATCCAACGGAGTCGACGGTTCATCGATCCGAGCCATGGTCTTCATTCTATGGCTTGTCCCGTCTCGCTGCCAAAAGGACTTCAGGGACACCTGCTGGATGCCTGCCGGGGGCGTAGAACTCCAACCGTGCAACACAGCTGGGTTTCGGGGAGTCTTGCAGGTGTGTCCAGGCAGGTTCTAGCCGAGAATGCTATCCCTAAGTGCCTGGTGGAAGATTTTCCAGAGTTGACCCTTGTGTGCAAAAATTGCACACTCCCTCACTGAGCAAAACCCTAGTTTCCAAGATGGACGTACAAGATGAGGGCGGGGCCACCGGGCTGGAGGGGAGGGGCACCCCTAGAACTATCCCGGCGTGCTGAATCCAACGGAGTCAACGGTTCATCGATCCGAGCCATGGTCTTCATTCTATGGCTCGTCCCCTCTCGCATCCAGAAGGCCTTCAGGGACACCTGCTGGATACCTGTCGGGGGCGTAGAACTCCAACCTTGCAACAAAACCGAGTTCCGGGGAGTCATGCAGGTGTGTCTAGGCAGGTTCCGGCCGGGAATTCTAGCCACAAGTGCCCAGTGGGTGATTTTCCAGAGTTGACCCCCGTGTGCAAAAATTGCACACTCCCTCACTAAGCAAAACCCTAGTATCCAATATGGACGTACAAGATGAGGGCGGGGCCACCAAGCCAAAGGAGAGGGGAACCCCTAGCACTATCTCGATGTGATGAATCCAACGGAATCGACGGTTTGTCGATCCGAGCCATGGTATTCATTCTATGGCTCGTCCCGTCTCGCATCCAAAAGGCCTTCAAGGACACCTGCTGGATACCTGCCGTGGGTGTAGAACTCCAACCGTGCAACAAAACCGAGTTCCGGGGAGTCCTGCAGGTGTGTCTAGGCAGGTTCCAACCGGGAACACTAGTCACAAGTTTCCGGTGGAATATTTTCCAGAGTTGACCCCTGTGTGCAAAAATTGCACACTCCCTCACTGAGCAAAACCCTAGTTTCCAAGATGGACGTACAAGATGAGGGCGGGGCCACCGAGCGGAGGGGAGGGGCACCCCTAGCACTATCCTGGCATGTTGAATCCAACAGAGTTGAAGGTTCGTCGATCCAATCCACGGTCTTCATTCTATGGCTCGTGCCGTCTCGCATCCAAAAGGCCTTCAAGGACACCTGCTGGATACCTAATGGGGGCGTAGAACTCTAACCGTGCAACAAAACCGAGTTCCGGGGAGTCCTGCAGGTGTGTCTAGGCAGGTTCTGGCTAGGAACACTAGCCAAAAGTGCCTGGTGGATGATTTTCCAGAGTTGACCCCCGTGTGCAAAAATTGCACACTCCCTCACTGAGCAAAACCCTAGTTTCCAAGATGGACGTACAAGATGAGGGCGGGGCCACCGAGCCGGAGGGGAGGGGCACCCCTCGTACTATCCCGGCATGCTGAATCCAATGGATTCAAAGGTTCGTCGATCCGAGCCACGGTCTTTATTCTATGGCTCGTCCCGTCTTGCATCCAAAAGGCCTTCAAGGACACCTCCTGGATACCTTCCGGTGGCGTAGAACTCCAACCTTGCAACAAAATCGGGTTCCGGGGAGTCCTGCAGGTGTTTCTAGGCAGGTTCCGGCTAGGAATGCTAGCCACAAGTGTTCAGTGGATGATTTTCCAGAGTTGACCCCCATGTGAAGGCCATGCCAAATTCGCTAAAGGGGGCCATTTCTCGACCGAAGGCCCCTGGGCGTGCGTGGCCACCGTGGACAGGTCTGCAATGGCTAGGTGGACCTGTGGGAGGTGACGTAATCCAAATCCTCTCGTTGGTTTGGGTTCTGTGGCCCTGGGTCAAATCCTCCAAGTGTCCTTGAATGGCCCCGGGGTGCTCGACTAGAATTCCCGTAGTGCCCAAATCGTGTCTCGGTTCACGAATCCGTTGACTCCAGTGGGTCTGAGACGATGGGTTTCAGCTATGGGACTCCCCATCATTCTCTGAAGACCCGTAAGCAGTGCCAACGAGCCATCTCCGGAGCTAGGGTTTTGCTCAGTGATGGCCATTCCAAATTTGCTCAAGGGGTCGATTTCTCATCCGGATGCCCCCGGGCATGCGTGTCCACTGTGGACAGGCCCAAAATGGCCAGGTGTACCTGTGGGAGGCAACGGAATCCAAGTGCTCTCGCCGGGTTGGGTTTCGTGGCCCTGGGGCAAATCCTCCAGGTGTCCCTGAATGGCCTCGGGGTGCCTGACTAGAATTCCCATGGCACTGGAACCGTGGCTCGGTTCGCGAATTTGTCGACTCCGGTGGGTCCAAGACGTCGGGTTTCAGCTAGGGGACACCCCACAGCGTCCCTCGAAGCTCTGGAAGTGGTGACAATGGGCCATCCCCGGAGCTAGGGTTTTTCTCAGTGAGGGCCATTCCATATTCGCTCGAGGGGGCCATTTCTCGTTCAGATGCCCTCGGGCGTGCATGGTCACTGTCGACAGGTCCACAATGGCCATGTGGACATGTGGGAGGCGATGAAATCCAAGTCCTCTCACTGGGTTGGGTTCCATGGCCCCGGGACAAATCCTTCAGGTGTCCCTGAACGACCCCAGGGTGCCGGACTAGAATGCCCGTAGCACCTGAAGGCCATTCCAGATTCGCTCAAGGGGGCCATTTCTCGTCCGGAGGCAGAAGAAGATCAATTTTCGACAAAACAATGTAGGTAGCATAAGAAGATCAATTTTCGACAAAACAATGTAGTTATTACATGTGAAGGTAGTGGTTTCCCGTGGAAAACGAGTGTAGGGTTGAGCAGAGGAAAGATGTTGGGAAATGGGCTATTACATTAGCTTTTTTAATGGACGGCTGTAGGTATCTATGCTATGGCGGCTGTAGGTATCTACGCTTTTCTTCCGAGGGAAATCCTATTTCCGTTGGAAGAAAAGCATAGATACCTACAGCCGCCATATTTCCTTTTGTAAACCACTTGCCCATCGAAAAAGCTAATGTAATAGCCCATTTCCCAACATCTTTCCTCTGCTCAACCCTACACTCGTTTTCCATGGGAAGCCGCTGCCTCCACATGTAATAACTACATTGTTTTGTTGAAAATTAATCTTCTTCTGCTAACTACATTGTTTTGTCGAAAATTGATCTTCTTCTGCCTCCGGACGAGAAATGGCCCCCTCAAGCGAATATGGAATGGCCCTCACTGAGCAAAATCCTAGCTCCGGGGATGGCCCATTGGCACCACTTCCAGGGCTTCGAGGCAGGCTGTGGGGGGTCCCCTAGCTGAAACCCGGCATCCTGGACCCACCGAAGTCGACGGACTCACGAACCGAGCCACGATTCTGGTGCGACAGGCATTCTAGTCAGGCACCCCGGGGTCGTTCAGGGACACCTGGAGGATTTGCCCCGGAGCCACAGAACCCAAACCGGAGAGAGGACTTGGATTCCGTCGGCTCCCACAGGTCCACATGGCCACACATGCTTGGGGGCCTCTAGACGGAAAATGGCCCCATTGAGCGAATATGGAATGGCCCTCACTGAGCAAAACCCTAGCTTCGGGGATGGCCCACTGGCACCGCTTCCGGGTCCTCGAGGCACGTTGTGGGGGATCCCCTAGCTAAAACCTACCGTCCTGGACCCACTGGAGTCGAAAGATTCGTGAACCGAGCCACGGTTCTGGTGCCACGGGCATTCTAGTCGGGCACCCCGGGGTCGTTCAGGGTGTTAGGATATTCCTATACTCCATCCTAGTCCCACCAGTATTTTGATCATTTACATTCTCAGTCATGCATGCACCTTTTAGGGTTTGCATGCATTCTAGGGTTTGCATGCATCCCAGTCATCAGTCCAGCACCTAGCCCTCAGTTAGCCAGCCCCCAGGAGCTTCTCACTATTCAGTTTTAGCCCTCCAGTTGCTTAATGCACCCTTCGTCCTTGATTTTAGGGAGCAACTCGCTCTCCTTCACCTACCAGTCTAGTTGTCACTCAGTTACAGTTAGTTACACTCAGTTACACTTAGTTACACTCAGTTACACTCAGTTACAGTCAATTACACTCAGTTACATTCAGTTACATTCAGTTACACTCAGTTACACTCAGTTACATTGAGTTACACTCAGTTACATTGAGTTACACTCAGTTACATTGAGTTGCACTCAGTTACACCTACCAGAGTTTAGTTTGACTGATGGTTGACAGTTACTTGAGCATTGATGACTCCACTGATGATGATGAAGACTTCCAGTTGCGCTCCGATGATCATGAGGACACCTAGTTGTGCTCCGATGACACTCCAGTGATCCTTTGATCACTTCATGAAGGCTAATTCGAATTGCCACCTTAGGCATTCGAATTCCTCATGCATTGTATTATTTATACGTCAATTTGTGATTAATAACATAGTATGACCGAAGTATTATTGCTTCTATCTAAGTTCTACTGTACCATATTATTCTGTTGCTCATTATACTGCATGTATCACTCTTCTTCTATTTTCTTGCTTAATCATAATTATTCTCTTGTGAGATACATCATCTCTTAGATCTGCTGTGAGGATTTTCACATGGTATCAGAGCATGTTGAGAGTATTGTTTATCTCCATTCTTGAGAGTTTTTTGCAGGTTATTACCAAGATTTCGAGTTCAGCAGTTGTAGCAGTTTCTGCATTTTTGCAGCAGTAGCAGTTGCAGTTATTCTATATTGTTTTTGCAGGTCTTCTACAACTTCAATGAATTTAGAAGAAATTACTCCTCTTTCTCCATTCAACTATGATGAATGGAAACCAAGAATGATAGCATATTTGAAGAGCCATGATCTCTTTGATTGCTATTTTAAAAGAGAGTTCGAATCCTCTACAAAGAAGATTAAATGGTTGAATAAAGGTGACATGCACATTGGAAGAATGAAGCTTACTATGACTGATTACATATTGTACCCGACCATCTTTGATATTGAAACTCCAAAAGAGTTATGGGCTCATCTGGATGAAAGATTCGGCAAAAAGAATGATGGATTTGGTCCAAATCCCTTCAAAAGCAAGCAAGGTGATGCATTCGCTCCACCTGATGGTCTCTCAGATCATGATGCATTCGCTCCACTTGATGGTCTCTCAGATCATGTTGCATTCGCTCCCCTTGATGATCTCTCAGATCATGAACCAGTATCATCTCATATTGAAGTTGTTGACAAAGAACTTGCAGATTCTCCGCTCATGCTCAAACTTTCTTCTCTTTCTGTGCCAGTTCACACTCTAGATATTACAGAAGGTCCTAAATCCTCTCTTGCACCAAAGTTTGTTGGTTTGCATCATGATCACATGATTATTTCGGAGGTAACATCAGCTATTGGAGGTAATGCATTCGCTCCTCTTCAGCAAACATCTCTTATTTACTACTATATGATCATTAGCACATGCTTTCAGAAGGTTATTGAAGAATATGGCCATTGCCACCCGCTTGAGATAATTTCTCATGCATATGATAGTTTTGATCTCACCCTTGTTGGTTCAAAGGAGATCTCAAGAAACTGTTTTGAAAGTCTTAAATCTGATTTTGATTTCAAGCAAACATGTAATAGTTCTTTTTGGCATAATCTCACCCATGGTGGTTCGAAGGAGAAGACAAAGGACTATATGCACATTAAAAAATTTGATCCTACCTCAGCTGATTCGAATCACAGGTTCAAGGATCATTCTAATACTGTTGGATTTGTTCTCATCACATTCAATCTGAAGAGCAAGTACAAGCACATGCTTTTTGAGCATGATCCACTTCTTCCCAAGAAGAAGATACCTCCAGACATATGACCAAGCATCACACATGCTTGAGTTTGGAGCTTTTATTTTTTAGGTGTGCCTTACAGTCTATTTTTTGAGGAGGGGGTATGTTTCCCATGAAATTTTCCCACTTCCTAGGTTTATTGATTGTTATTATTCATTGTATTGGGTGACCTTTGGTCTTAGTTACCAGGGCCCGGGATGGATTAAGGGGGGGTGTTAGGATATTCCTATACTCCATCCTAGTCCCACCAGTATTTTGATCATTTACATTTTCAGTCATGCATGCACCTTTTAGGGTTTGCATGCATTCTAGGGTTTGCATGCATCCCAGTCATCAGTCCAGCACCTAGCCCTCAGTTAGCCAGCCCCCAGGAGCTTCTCACTATTCATTTTTAGCCCTCCAGTTGCTTAATGCACCCTTCTTCCTTGATTTTAGGGAGCAACTCGCTCTCCTTCACCTACCAGTCTAGTTGTCACTCAGTTACAGTTAGTTACACTCAGTTACACTTAGTTACACTCAGTTACACTCAGTTACAGTCAGTTACACTCAGTTACATTCAGTTACATTCAGTTACACTCAGTTACACTCAGTTACATTGAGTTACACTCAGTTACACTCAATTACATTGAGTTACACTCAGTTACATTGAGTTGCACTCAGTTACACCTACCAGAGTTTAGTTTGACTGATGGTTGACAGTTACTTGAGCATTGATGACTCCACTGATGATGATGAAGACTTCCAGTTGCGCTCCGATGATCATGAGGACACCTAGTTGTGCTCCGATGACACTCCAGTGATCCTTTGATCACTTCATGAAGGCTAATTCGAATTGCCACCTTAGGCATTCGAATTCCTCATGCATTGTATTATTTATACGTCAATTTGTGATTAATAACATAGTATGACCGAAGTATTATTGCTTCTATCTAAGTTCTACTGTACCATATTATTCTGTTGCTCATTATACTGCATGTATCACTCTTCTTCTATTTTCTTGCTTAATCATAATTATTCTCTTGTGAGATACATCATCTCTTAGATCTGTTGTGAGGATTTTCACACAGGGACACCTAGAGGATTTTCCCCGGGGCCACGGAACCCAACTCGGCAAGAGGAATTGGATTCCATCGCCTCCCACAGGTCCACCTGGCCATTTTGGACCTATCCATAGTGGCCACGCACGCCCGAGGGCATCCGGACGAGAAATGGCCCCCTTGAGCAAATTTGGAATGGCCATCACTGAGCAAAACCCTAGCTCCAGAGATGGCTCGTTGGCACCACTTCCAGGTCTTCGGGGAACACTGTGGAGGGTCCCCTAGCTGAAACTCGTCGTCCCGGAACCATCAGAGTTGACGGATTCACGAACTAAGCCACGGTTCCGGTGCCACGGGCATTCTAGTCGGGCACCTCGGGGCCGTTCAGGGACACCTGGAGGATTTGCCCCGGGGCCACGGAACCCAACCCGACGAGAGGACTTGGATTCTGTCACCTCCCACAAGTCCACCTGGCCATTGTGGACCTATCCACAGTGGCCATGCATGCCTGGGGGCATCCGGACGAGAAATGGCCCCCTTGAGCCAATTTGGAATGGCCATCACTGAGCAAAACCCTAGCTCCGGAGATGGCTCATTGGCACCGCTTCCGGGTCTCCGGGGAACGCTGTGGGGGGTCCCCTAGTTGCAACCCGCCGTCCCGGACCCACCGGAGTTGACAGATTCGCGAACTGAGCCACGGTTCGGGCGCTATGGGCATTCTAGTCGGGCACCCTGGGGCCATTCTAGTGGTGATAACAAGTTTACTGTCTGTTGAGTCTGATACTACATCCAGGAGCCGCTCAGCAAACTTTGAGATAGAAAGCTCTGTAATTTTAGGATACTGATTCAGCCACTCATTCAGTTTCTTACCTTCTCAAGGATCTAAATTTATAATTTCCTTCTGGGTAGATTCAGGCATTCTCGAGGATCTAAATTTATAATTGCCTTTTGGGTAGATTCAGGCATGGAATAATATTTGCCGACACTTCCAAGCCCCTGAGACCATTTCGTTAGCCATAATATGTGCAACTCCTTTGATGAAAGATAAATTCTGGTGTGGATGGCAGCGTTTGATACACTAGCCAAATCTATGTTGTTGGAAGAACCTAGACATTTCAACAAAGGAGCATTTTGCAGATGACTTGAAGACTGAGCTACATAAGGAATATAGGTCATAGAGGTTGTGTGAAGTCAATGTTGAATGTTGTTGCTAGATCTTGCATGTATTGTAAGGAGAATCATGCTTGAGTGATTCATGCATGGTGGAGATCACTGATTAAGCATTGACCCGAAGGCTTTTGCATGTTTATTTTGTACATGATGCATGGTTTTTGTGTATGTGGCTCTTGGTGAGATCATGATGAGAAAAAACCCTTTTGACTCACATTTACAAGTCAAGTAGAAAAATTTAAAAGAGGTGTAAATGAGAGGAAGCAAATGAATCACATTGATGCCAATTACACTTGCAAAATCAGAGCAATCAAAGCTCTCAATATCACCGATACCACTTTTTCCCTGAAGAAGATTTCCCTATAAAGTACCTGGATCATGACCAAAGGAAGTGACTACTCCCAATCCAGTGACAATTACCCTCCTCTAATTAGTAGCACTTAGTTTTTTTCTTGCCTAGCCTTCACAGGTTGCAAAGCAATGGCCATTGCTTTGCCTAGAGGTTAATTAGAGTGTGTAAGATAACAAGTGTTCTCCCAGCCAGATTTTTTGGCATTTGATTAGCGGCATATAGGCTATATAAGACTAGAAATGACTCAATGTGACTTGGGCCCTTAATAGATTGGGTAACAAACCCTTCTAATAGTGATCCTATCCCACTTGGAGTCCAAATACTCCCTATTGAGGGTACGTGTGGTGGGTCATAGATTCTAAGGCTAGATTAGGTTAATAGGGCTACATTAGGTTTCTAGGATTCTAGATTAGTTTTTGAGGGTTAGATTAGTGTTTCTAGGGTTAGTTTAGCTTTCTAGGATTTCTAGGGCTAGATTATGTTTCTAGGATTCTAGATTAGTTTCTGAGGGTTAGATTAGTGTTTCTAGGGTTAGTTTAGCTTTCTAGGATTTCTAGGGCTAGATTATGTTTCTAGGATTCTAGATTAGTTTATGAGGGTTAGATTAGTGTTTCTAGGGTTATTTTAGATTTCTAGTATTTCTAGGGCTAGATTATGTTTCTAGGATTCTAGATTAGTTTCTGAGGGTTAGATTAGTATTTCTAGGGTTAGTTTAGCTTTCTAGGATTTCTAGGCCTAGATTATGTTTCTAGGATTCTAGATTAGTTTATGAGGGTTAGATTAGTGTTTCTAGGGTTAGTTTAGATTTCTAGGATTTCTAGGGCTAGATTATGTTTCTAGGATTCTAGATTAGTTTCTGAGGGTTAGATTAGTGTTTCTAGGGTTAGTTTAGCTTTCTAGCATTTCTGGGGCTAGATTATGTTTGTAGGGTTATATTAGTGCTTCTAGGGTTAATCATACATGAATAAACAATCATATGACTATAAATCATAACTTAATCATAACTCAGACATCAAATAAACGATATCAAATAAACCATCTAACATGAATAACATTAACCGTGCATGAATAAACAATCACATGGCTATACTATGCACCTCAGTCAATTAGGCCTTCTGGATACTCTCGATTTTTTATTGTCTCGAACAACCTTTCATGCTCCGCATGAGGTAGTAAGTAGCGTACCTTGTTTGATGATTTCGTTGACATTGTCTGTAGTTGGATGTTTGTACCCACGATCAAGTGCGTAAAGTGATACACCCGCGACCCTGGTCTATAATCCATGTATGTGTATCCATTGCTCTTTGGTCCCTTTCCATCCACCGTAAGATATTCCCCCTGAACAACCATCGAGCCAGTCGGAAAGGTAATGCCTTCACTATCCGTTAATGATGCGAGGAGGGTTTGCTTCCCCTGGATGCATCGTGCCAACCAATAATTCATCCCAACTGCACTATCTGTCGGGGCAACAACTGCATAGATGTGTCCTGGAAAAATGCATTTTAAGGTCATATTCCAACAAGCAGTGGTTTGATAACTTGGATAATTACAAAAACAAGGAGGGAACCGGGATATGCATGCAGAAATGTTTACCTAGTTGTACAAGATCAGATATATGATCATATTCATTCGAAATAGAGGATTGGCCTTCCTCTAACTGGGTTGTTTCAGCAACTGCACATGGGTCCACTGTAAGTGATACATGATCCCATTCATCAACCCAATCCATTGATTCACACTCATCCCACTCACAACTACTGCAAGACCCACAAAAGCAAACAAGTTTTCGCGTTCATATTTCAAATAAAGGATTGTTTGAGCTTCGAACCGAATGAAATCCACGAGTGCCTTTCATAGTACTACAACTATAAGAATGCGATCGATCTATATCAACTACATTCTAGAAATTTCTGACAACATGTCCTCTACCTGTTGGTATGTGTTGCTCCGTGGTTCGATCTTACATTTTTTCTTTACACCATCGAACTGTGGATTCGACATTCTGAATATGAGGGCCTCCCATGCACCTCATCTCCTCCCTTTGTAGGGCAGTTTTGAGACATGCTCCAGCCCCGTCGTGCTCTCCCTTTCCATGCCCGGTCTCAAAATAGTTCCATACATGCAGCACATCATAAGTCTTGTGCAACATACTCAACCACTGGAAAACACGTGCATTTCTGAACTGGCCTGCACAACCATCTAACCATATCCAATGCTGGTCCATATGTATCCCTCTCTCCTTCAACTGATCATAGAAAATTTTGAAGCAATGTTGCACATAATGCAGGTCGTGGCACTTGTCATCACTGATGTAGAAGTTGGTCTCTTTCAATATCATCCTCATGTCATTGCTACTCTCTGGCGCATGCATGTATGTGATATGGCCATTATGCTAACTTGGTATGAATGGTAGTATTGAATTTGAATCTCATTCTGTGGCTGTAGGGTATAGTTTTCTGCAAAGTCCACAACCGACAATATTGTGCCCTTGGGAAAGGTGTCCCTGCACTGTCTGTACTATTCATCCTGCCATCGTGCTACATGGACGTGCTGTACATAATGCTCGGTCTTTTGGTAGAATTCCTTCATGAAATCACAAATTTGTACCTGGTGCCACAAAAACAAGGGCATTAATACAACGTGACATTTTCAATCTGAATATATATGTACAAATTCAACATGTACAGTATGAAAGCATGCAAACTTAGATTACCTGTGACTTCACCAATGCAATTTTTTTGCTTTCCTTCGCACTATCTACTTGATATGTTATGTACTGGAAGTTCTGCATTTCTACTGACATCCTCCCAAATTCGTGCTCCGCGATTGCGTGGATGCAGTGGCTCAATAATGCAAATCCACTGCAACTGGAACACGTCCCATATAAACATGATCTTTTATAATATTTTTGTCTTTTAGGCCTTCCACACATTATGCAATGTATAAATTCTCTGGATGCATTCGGTGGTTGTAACAAAGGGCAATCCTGCACAATGTTAGTATGAAAACCACAAAATATATGTCTATATGTATCATAATCGTACTCAAATTCTACATGGTATCTACAACAACATGTACTGCGATCAATGCAAATTCTAACATACCAGGGAATGCATTTTTCGAAGGACCTTTGGCCCAATTTCAATTGTGTGTGCTCATTCTTGAACCTCTCATAGAGTTCTGTTTGTGTGGTGTTAAGGAAGTGCTTGACATGGGGTTCACCCCCCCTAACACTTTTTCTCAACTTTAAAACATCTCTTTGATTCGATGACGGTCTAATGTTATCATGCCAAAACTTTTGCACTAGTTCTTTAATAGCATCAATGAGCTTCATGTCTGAACGAGGTAACCTACCAACAAAGGCCCAACAATCTTTTTGGCCTGGGGTCTCAAGTTTTTCTCTAATGGAAGAATACTTTTGAAGAGTCTTTCTATCTACTTTAAAGATTTTACATGTGTGTGATAGTAGGCCACGTTACCTTGTGGATTTGTCTACAATCGATTCCGACAATGCACGACGGGCCGCATTAAAATATTTTGTGTGAGAAGTTTTTCCAATCAAATTAAATGCAGATTGTAGATTTCTAACAATATGATTGTTGGCCTTTGAACTTCTAACTACCTTTATGCACAAAATTCTCCTAACATGAGCTAGACAATGTGATTTTAACAAAGCAAGAAACAATTGACATTTTGCTGCGTCGGTTTTGGATTCAAAAAAATATTTGATTATCTTGTTACAATGGAAATCAATAGTGTGTTTGGACATCTTACCTTCAAGTCCTGAAAATGAACTTTCATCCACATGAATACGTCTGGGAGTTCTTCGTCGTCCGGTTGATAGTTGAGGCAAGGAAGTACGAGTCTTGTCAACGGTTTGTTGTGGCCCTTCGTTCAGTAATTGGTCCTACAATGGAGTGTGTTCGCCAGGTGGGTGCTCTTCTTAGGGTGGTTGCCAGTTAAGAACTTGTTCAACATCCATCCCTTCATACTCGACATCAGGCAATATTTGATTGACTTCAACCACTTCGTCATTGCTTGTTGATGGATCTAAGGTACTAACATTTTGATTTTTACGGTTTTGCATGTACAACCTGGGCTTTCCTCTTATCTCATGGACCTTTTTAGGGGACATCGGCCTCCTTCTAGACTTTCTTTGATTATTACGTTTGTTTCCCATATTCAATGCGCTTTTGGAAAAACGAAAAATATGACCCCTACAAGAATGAACAACAAACAAGATATTAAAACTCAATGTGCATGATTATTAAAGCTCGATGTAGCAATTGATTATGTACAACAACATCTAGTGATAATGTTTTCATATAATCTTAAAATCTATTGGGAATGCCCTACATATAAAGTTACAACATCACATCTAGGAACTCAGTAGGATGGTATTGGATGGTGGTATGGGATGTTAGTAGTCCAGCAAATTCCCTACAAGGGAGAAGCTCATATTGACTTCATTTTCATGGTATGGATGAGGGAAAATAGCCTCAAAAGACTAAGAATTTTCAATTGTTTAGGTGTTTGTGTGAGTTGTTGTAGTGAAACCATGAGGAATTCAACAAATGTTTGTCTACTAGATGGAGGAATGTGATTATGAAATGTTATTGGTGGTGATGCAAGTAATTTTTTTTTATTATCTTCATGAAAGGTTGAAAGCATTGCTTGGTGCATGTTGTAGTTTTTTTTTGGTAGGATGTTTTTATTGTCTATGTTGAAGATTAATAAGACTAAAATAGATCTATCATACAATTCATGAGGAAAAACCAAAATAGATGCCATTCAAACAAGTGAATGAAGACTAAATTACATTTAACAAGATCGAATTTTCACCATACCTCAAGGATTATGATTGCTCTTTGCTTCAAATGTCAAATGCTCTTTTGATGTGTCCACTATATCTAATAAGACTTCATGTGTATCCAAGTAGCATGAGAATTCAATCCAAGGTTCCAAATAGAGTCCAACTATTGTGTATTCACTCAATTGATCCAAATAGAGCCTAATAGGTGTGTATTCAATACAAAGAGCCAAATAGAGCGCCAAATATTGTGTCTTTTATCCAAATGGTGTATGAATTCAATCTAACATGAAAATGCTTGTTGGACTGTGCGTGAAACTAGCGAACAGAACATGATGAATGAGGAAAAAAATGCGGGAGAAAGAAAGCGGGTGATTTTCTAAATTTTATGTTCAACAGGGACGTGCACACGCCTCTAGTGCGTGCGCATCCTTGCTGAGCGTTGCAATGGTTGGTGAGTAACGTTCATTGTATTTATTGCCCAACAGATATAAATGTGTCGGGTTATGCCTAGAGCCCCTCCCCATAAAGAGCACCTCCCCCATAAAGGCCTTTAGGACCTCTTCTAACCCATAATCCCTAAGTGCATTTAAGTGCATTTAAGTGCTTCTAGGTGTTTGGGGGTTTAAGGGTATATTGAAAAATTTGTGTATTTTGATTTCAAAACATTAATTTAATTTTCAGTTAGAAACATATGCATTACATCAAGAATAATTAAATACATAGTAGATATTTATTAATGTTGTATAAAGACTACTCGGAGGTGCGATTATTGTGAGATCGCAGTATGTCAGATTTGTTCATAATTACCATCAGATTTATTCTCTTAGGGCGATGCAGATG